>CM046435.1:50970929-51341589 GCA_025506505.1 Flaveria sonorensis
CCAAAACACATACTTTAAACATTGGTTTTTAGTTAATTACACTTTAAAACCAATAGCATTCATTTTGTGCAAATTTGTTTTAGTCTTTCTTTCTTCCTGTGGTTTTGCTTAACTCGCGTTATCAGCAGAGTCATCAGCATCCGTATTGAAGCCTGATACTGGTGCTAAAATGGAAGATCAAAATCCGGTAAGACTTTATTAACATCAGTTTCTTGAATGTGTACTGTTAGTACATTGCATTGTTCTTGAAATATTGTTTCAAATTGTATGCATCTATGGTTGTTCACTTGTTTAGTTGAATTATGTGTCAATGTTGGCTTATATTATATGATAGGACACTTTGAGGGTTGCAAACTGTTTGTTTTGTTCTTTAATTCAGGGTTCTAGAAAAGAAAGTTTACCTTCAGGTGCAGCCCCACCAATTGCAGGGGTTTCTGCTTCTTCTGTAAAAGGTGTTGCGAAAAAAGACGCCTGCAGGTGTTTACTATGCACCGACTAGCTGTTATGATTATCATTATCCAGGTTAGAAATTGCATACATTCGATTATTTAATTTTAATGTGAACCGAAACTTATGTTAATGGAGAAATACTGTGGTCAATTGGTCATTAAGATTTAAGTGTTTGTATCATTTGTATGATTGTTTTTGGTACTTTGGTAGGTCAAAATGGAGCATATAGTGATGGTCCAGGCCACATGAACTCTAGTGGCGGTCCTTACACAGATAATAATGGTTCGATTCTTTATTATATGCCTAGTTATAATCCTTATGCTACTGGGACATTTATGGGTGTCGATGGGCAACAACCCTATTTTTCTTCATCAGATGCCATGTCATGCTATGCTTGGAATCCTAATTCAACATCATCGTTAGGCACAAAGTCATCCACGGGCTCAAATGGGATGAAATATAGTGATTTTAACTCCAAAAGAATCATAAACAACACTTACTCTGGGAAATCTCCAAATTACCCTTTGGATATGAAGTCCAGACAACAATCTACTTCTAGTGTTCCCAAGTCGGTGCTTCAGTCGCAGCATATCAGATCACTTAACAAGGTATGTTTTGTTATTTTTACTATGTTTCTTGATGATGTCATTCATGATTTGCAAGTTAATTAACACGAGATGTTTATTATGGTATAGTTGGGGTCGGGTTACCAGGCTGCGGATTTTGCTAGAGGATACAAACCAAGTGGGAATTATTCATCATTTGCTTACCAAAACCAAGGACTTTATTCAAACTATGCGATGAATTACACTTCTGGTGGTGGACTTTGGAATGAGAACGATAGATACAAATTGAGGGATAAGTCTTTTGCAACTGGTGAATCTGAAGAACTAACACGTGGCCCACGGGCTCAGAGTGTAAACGGGCGTCTTGAAGATGGAAAACTTGAAACTTTACTTACACAAGATAAGTATAATCGTGAAGAGTTTCAGACAAAGTATGATCATGCCAAGTTTTATGTAATCAAATCCTACAGTGAGGATGATGTTCACAAGTGCCTTAAGTATGATGTTTGGTCAAGCACACCTAATGGCAACAAGAAATTAGATGCTGCTTTTCGTGATGCTGAAGGAAAAACAAACATTTTCCTCTTTTTTCGGTATGCTTGCTTACTTCCATAACGTGTTCAGTTCTCCTTTTTAAGTTATTATTATTATTATTATTATTGTTACTAAGCTTTGTTGTGTTTGTAGGTAAACGGTAGTGGGCAGTTTGTGGGTGTTGCTGAAATGATCGGGCCTGTAGATTATGAAAAGAACATGGATTTCTGGCAGCTTGATAAGTGGAATGGTTTTTTCCCAGTGAAGTGGCACATTGTTAAGGATGTTCCTAACACGCTGCTGAGACACATAATTCTTGAAAACATTGATAACAGGCCCGTGACATACACCAGAGACACTCAAGAGGTACCTTATTATTTCCTTATTATTATTTGTACTTTTAATGAAACCAATGTTGGGTAATGTTGAATTATGCATCTGTTCAGGTGGGTTTGAAGCAAGGTTTGGAAATGCTTGAGATCTTTAAGAGCTATTCAGCCAAAACGTCATTGCTAGACGATCTAAGCTTTTATGAGGACCGGGAGAAGTTGATAAAAGCCAAAAGGATGAAGGAGGTAATACCAGAAACCTTATCTGCATCTTTCATATTTTCAAGACATTTAGCATAATCAAACTGTTTTAACTGTCAGTTAAACCGCAGTGGTCTACCAATGGAGAATGTTTTTCATTTTGTGATGAATCTTAATAAAGTTCTATTCTTTTTTTTTGTTTGTAGAAGAACCAAAACGAAGGATCAATGAACAACAATGGGTCGATAGATTCAACTGCTTCTCTCATTAATCTGACCCGTAATATGTCTCTTAACTCTTAACACATGGAATGCTAACAGTGGTGATGGCTTACCTATGATCTGATTTAGTTTAGTGTTTTAGTTTCATTGCTTTTTTTCATTTTATGCTTTAATAGTTTGGAATGGAATCACTTATGCTTTGGTTTTGTTTGGCGTTTGAGATGTAAAAATCAGGGTGTTTCCATTTTGCTTTCAGTTAGCAGTTGGATGGTGAACAAGAATTGATTTGAATTGCTTTGCATTTATGGGTTTACCAAGTTTGATCAACTTACATTTCATGTGTTCATTGAAGCCTTGAAGGGGAGTTGTTTTGTTTCTGTTATTTATATTGTTAGGTTTATGTTGTGTTTATCTGTTTGAATAGTGAAATTCTTAGTATGTTCTTGTTAGCTGGATGTAATGACTGAGTTGATTCCCCATGGGCGTTGCGACATGCGTGTTCTAATTAACGACCACAAACCAGTCAAATGTCTCCGGTTTAGTCGGTTCGGTTTATACTGTTTCTAGATAAAATTCATTTATAAATCATACATTTGTCAACATTGTACAGAAACATGAAACATATACATGGCTGGGTTGATGCATGGCTATTCAAAGTAAAACATTGGATCAAAATACTCAAAAATACAATAGCATCTGCTAAAAAGTGTGAGCTTTTTCTTCAATGTCTTCAACATCATTTTGCTTTGCAATTGGGGAAATGGAGAAGGCTAAATTTGATAACGAGATGTATGTATAATACATAATAGGAACTTTTGAAAAGGACAACTTTTATAGGAACAACAATTTTATACTTCCTACTATGAGGTTTAGTTTGTGAAATTAACAATCATGCCTACGAAATAAGTTGCATTGAGTTTGTAATTCTGGGACGTCAGGGCTTTTGATCTTTAGTTGATTTTTACTTGGATCTACTCGCACATCACGACGTAGTTTCCAAAAGGTTCTTACTAGAGGTGTACAAATCCTTATATAAAAATGGTTTGTTAAAAAAACTAGTTTCAAACCAGTTTGGTCAACTTTGGTCAAACCGGTATGGGGAACCGGATCGGGTTCTAAACCGGGGAAAATCCGAAACCTATACCAATCGGTTCTGGCCCAAATTGGTAAAAAACTATTTTTTTAATTTTTTTTAATTTTTTTTATAAAAGAAATTCAAAGTTAAATAAAAAAATTACATACCTTAACATTATTTTATTCTTTATTTTCTTGAATTGTTGGCTCGCATGATGTTTTCTTTTCCCTGGAGCCCAAACTAGTACGTAAGTATTCAATCCATCAAGTCATAGTGGAATGCCGTTTTCTATTCACTTATTTATATTACATTATAAAAGTTAAAAAATATATATAAAAACATCCACTATGTGTGATTGCTTTTTATTTTAATTTTTAAGAGTTTAAAAGAGGCAAAATTATTTGACTTATAAACTAACTTTTCTATGATTTAATTTTAATTGATTATAGTTTTTTCATATGTCAATAACTTTTTATGAAAAATTATATCATATTTTATTATCTATAATCTGAATATGATATTGCTATATTATTTTTAATTTGAAACAAATTTAAATTTTGTGTTCTCTACCGCAAACACCCATTTGGTAACTAATACTCATGTATGGATCGGATAAGAAGTGTAATTACTTATTTGAAGTTGAAACCTAGAGCAAAGGCCTAAAATAAAAACATGAGTAAATTACATGGACAGTCCCTACAGTTTGCACGTATTACAACTTCAGTCCATACTTCAAAAAAGTGCATGATTTGCACACTAGCAGTCCCCGACGTTAACATAGGTTAAGTTTTTCTGTTAAGTTAATGTAAAATTACCAAAATGCCCCAAAATTTAAAAAAATTATAATTAAAAAAACAAACTAATATTAAGTATTAAATAAAATCTAACCCTCCCTACCCCCACCCCACCTCCTCCATCTTCTTCTTCTTTTTGTTCACTACCACTCACAATCACCACCATTGAAGGTCACTACCACCACCGGAAGCAATCACCACCACAACTCACAATCTCCACCACCACAGGTCATTACCACTGCTCACAATCACCACCTCCAAAGTCACTACCACTACCATCGCTCATAATCACCACTACCACAGTTGACAATCACCACAAGCATAGGTCGCTACCACCACTACCGCCCACAATCACAATCGCCACAGGTCATTACCACCAATGCTCACCCAATCACCACCACCACTAGTCACAATCATCACCAACAAAACCCATTTTTAACGTTGAAATAACGAGATCTACAATGGAAATGACGACTTTCGGTTTCAGATCTAAAGGTTTTCAGATCAGATCGACGGGATCTACAATGATGCTGATTGTTTCAGATGAGATCTAAGGGTTCCAAGGGGATGCGACGAGGTCCGATGGTTTCAAGGAGAAAGGAGGGGGTGGTGTTGGTGGTGGTTGTGGGAAAAAATGGCTTAGGAAGTGATGGTGGTGTGGAGAGATAAAGATGATGGTGGTGATGACGGCGGCTGCCGGAATATTGGTCGGGGTTGTGTAACACCCGAAAACTTGATCAAATAAATAGAAAAGAAAAGTATCTAAAAGAAATAAAAGAAAGAGGCAAAGATGAGGGGTGTATTGTGTAAAGGTACACCAAAAGTCAAAATATGTGTATTAAGGGCATGGTCGCCCATGCTCTTTCCTGCTGCTGCTGCTACCGAAAGAAAAGAAAAGAAGAAGCTGCATTTTTAGGTTTCTCTCGGTTGTGAAGAAGAATTGGGCAGAAACCTTGAAGGTCAGTGTGTTTTGGTGTTAATTGGTTCGGTTTTTATGGGGTTTTCAACCTTAAAACCGATTATTAAGTGTTCTATGTGGTTTGGTGTTTGTTTTGTTTGTTTTTAGGTGTTTGAACTCTTGTACAAGCAGGTTTGGAGGAGTTTTGCTTGTTTGCTACAATAGGTGAGTTCTAGACCCCGTTTACATGTGTTTAAAGTATCTTTGGGGCTGAAAATGTATATAAATGGGTTTTCTTAACTTGTTTCCTTGTAACCGTATGTATATATGTGTGTATGCTCATGTTTTATGTTTGTTTATGTGTTGGGTAGGCTTAGAATAGTATGTTTAAGCTTGAAACAGGTGATGATACGGGTCTGGGTAAATTCTGAAATTTTAGGGCACACAACTGGTTAACATGCGCCCAAATAGGGCCCATGCGCCCAAATTTTAGGATGAAACTGACTAAGTACAGGTCATGCGCCCAAACAGGGTCCATGCACCTGGAAATTTGCCTTAGAAAATCCTGTGGGGATTCATGCGCCCCAATAGTGCCCATGCGCCCAAAACCTTGCCTGAATATTCTAAGTATAGACTCATGCGCCTGAACAGTGTCATGCGCCCAAGACTTTTCTCTGGTGACTAAGTGTAGTCCCATGCGCCTGAAAGGCCCATGCGCCTAGGATTGTTGTTGAAATGCCCGTATAGAATCCATGCGCCTGCATAGTCCTAATGCGCCTACAACCCTTGGAATATTTTCTGGAATTTTTGAGGGAACAGGATTTTAGGGTTTGACTTTGGGTTGACCTGCTGTTATTATTTGATTATTTTATTCATGTTTTATGGTTGTTCTTGTGTTTCCTATTATTATATTATATGATTTTATGTGAGTTGCTTATGCTCGTAAAGTATTACTATAAATCAAGAGAAATATTAATATTAATGAAAAGTGAAACATAATAAATAAATGAAAGTCTTGCAAGCAAAGATTGAGGTGAGTGACCGTGTTGTCGCAACAGACTCGTAAGGGGTTTAATCCATGAGATTGACCCGACAGATGTCGTGATGCTCACCCCGGTACTGTGACGGTCTTCGGACATGAGGCGGGGATGTTGCAAAAAGAGACGGGGTCCTTGTCGCGTACCCCGGTACTGTATCGGTCTTCGGACATGAGTCGGGGGTATTGCATGAGACAGGATCCAGATAAAAGTAAAAGATAATGATGAATGTACGAAATGAACGATGGTGAAGATAATAATAGAGATTACCAAGTGTATGTATGTTGTGTGGTCACACACGAAAGAAATGTACGGTATTTTAAAGGGTATTTTCATATACAACCCCTACGAGGTATTTTATGGTTTTAAAACTAAAGCTCACTCAGCAACGCTGACTTTTATGCATTTTCAGTTGGCAGATAATTTTGCTAAGGATGGCACACGGGGAGGCTACTCGTCGGGCCTAGATTGACATCCGTTCACGCACAATAATATTGTTGTTTTGTAATGCAACTAACATGATCTTTTGTAACTATTAATAATTATCGATGTATTGCTTAGCAACAGTATTATTTAATAAAGTGGATGACTTTTGATATTAATTTTGCTATATTGATTTATTAACTATGAAATGTTTTTTTTATATGCATATTATGCAATGATTGGCCAACTGTGAGGTTTTCCGGGATCGGGGCCTTACAGGTTGTTGGAAAGCAAAGTTGCAAAGGGGTGGCCGGTGGGTGGGTTGATTGTTTAGTTTTGTTTTTGTTTTTTTTTTTTAATTTTAAATAACGTGGGTACCACTGTTAATAAATTTTGAGTAATTTTATTTTAAAGGTAAGAGTATTTTAGTCATTTTATATAGATTTAACGGGTCAAAATAACTTTTGTTAGCATTGGGGACTGTCAGTTTGTAAACTATGCAAAATTCAAGCCTGCATTTTTTATTTTTTGAAAGTAGGGACGGTCCGTGTAATTTACAGTACATAATAATTAGTCCTAAGTTTTTGTGCTTACCGCATCAATCTCAAATCTATCCGGATCGCGCCATATCATTATAATTAGTCGTAGATGTGTTTGTTTTGATTAGGATTTTTGATATAAATATATTCTTAATTAGTTTAGACCACGATCTTATTAAATTAAAGAAACTTCGAAAATGAAGAAATGTTCGAACAAAAACACATAACAAAACTTTCTTAAAATTTCGAAAATAACAATTTTGTCTTTAAATTTAGTTTTCTTCTTTTAAGTGTGGACTATCTTAAAACTTGTTTGTATGCAAATAATAGAATTGCAACATAGTAAAACGAAATTAATATATTTCTCCTTTCATTTTCAACTCTTTTTGACATAAAAACATATTACAAAATTTAGCTTTCTATTTATTTCTAGAACGAATTCTCTTCAAACTTTGAGAAAAACAACAAAAGTTAAAAACAAGAACATTAGAGCATCATGGACATATAATAATATTGCGGCATAATATTTTTGATAGACCAATCCAAATTCAATTTCAAGATTAGATAAAACGCGTTTGTAAAAACTTTACTAATATATACGTTATTCTTACATCTTTAGAATAACTTCATTACAATTATACAAAGATTTAAACATCTAACATTGTGATCGTAACATTGTGATCATATGACGTACTATTTATCCTGATATACAAGAGTGAGATAATAATATTATAAATGCTATTATACTTGTACTTGTAGATCGAACCAAACCAACCATTATAAACCAAAACTAAAAGTTTTCCTCATAAAACTAAATACAAATGCAAGTAGGTCATTAACTAAACAAACTAACAAGATTCAAAAAACAATAAAAACATCATGTCCAAAAAACTTCTAACAATCAAATCAACTAAAAATCAATAACCATTCATAAACCTCACTCGATGATCATCCATCACAAACTCACCAACACCAATATTATTATTCACCTGCAACTCATCCCCATCCCTCACAAACTCCGGCACCACACCACCATGAACCACCGGCTGCTGAAACACCCACTGGTTCACACCATCATACCCCACACCACCATCAAACACCGGACATCCGAACCCCACCGGCTCACGCTTCATCGGCACAAACGAGCCCACGGGTGCACCATCTCCGAACCACCCGCGATCATGGCTCACAAAATGATGGGTCATCACTTGCCCATGACAAACATGATCAATTAGCCCCTGATCATGATCATGATGATGATCAAACATAAAAGGTAACTGAATGTTCATGTTTCTTTTCTTGAACTCAAGTTGGGCTCGAACTACATTCTCTTTACTCTCCAGCCCCATAGCAAACTGCCTCAACTGCGGTTCATTGAACGCGTCGAGGTCGTCAAACCACGTGGCGTATTTCGCTTCCATGTTCTTCTTTCGGGCCTTTACGAGCTCGTCTTCGATCTTCTTCTTGCGGTCTTCGTAGAAATCGTTGAGGTCGTAGCTTCTTTTTCCGGCGTCATGACCCTTTTTGGCTTTGTAGCAGTCGATGATTTTCTTGATTTTCTCAGGGTTTTCCGGCCAAATCTCCGGTTTGTCGGAGTTGGGAGGGTAGATGATGATCACACTGTCGACATCACAAAGAATGGTGAATTCGTTGGCTTTTTTCATGATCCCATGCTTGCGTTTGTGGTATGTGGTGTTTCGAGTCTTCTCTTTCGGTATGAGCTCCATTCTTAACTTTGCACGACCCATCTGTAAATCAAAACACTAATGCTAATGTTAATCAAATCGCCATTGATGCATATATATACACAAGCATGTATTATATATATCGTCAATGGTGAAATTATAAGCTTACCTGAGAGGTTTGAAGGTTTCTAATGAAAGAAGACGAAAGATTTTGAGGGGAGGACAAGTGATTAACATGTTGTCAGTGGTTGATATATATAGGTGACATTAGTTTCCTTGTATTAAAAATTATAGAAGAAATTTAGTATCGGTTATATAGTTAAACAAAAATAAAATATTGCAAAATATGTCATGATTTGCATGATTTTATTTCCATAATTAGACACATAATCATCAGAGTTATCTGCAGATGATTAAACGGTTCTGATTTGGTTTATATGTTGAATCTAAAATCTAAAATAAATTGACAATTTGTGTGGAGTTTAGCGTGAATTGATGAAAATCATAAATGATGTAAAAATATAGGTTTAATTCAATTGTTTAAAATCTAGCTAACATGGAGCGTAATTACTTATGTTTTGGAATGACCTCTCTCTTAGTCTTGAGTGGTTAGACGTTTAAATCACACTATTAACAAATGATTGATGTAGATTTAAGAACAATTTTACGGGTACGTTAGTTTCTGTTAAAAAAAGTTATAATTAGAATGGCGGGAAAGGTTTTAATTAGTAACGGATTGATGGTCAATTTACTTGAAAATATATATATTTATTTATGAAGAAAACTATTTTTAAATATTTAAAGATATGTTTTAACTCGTTGAAATTGGTTAATCTTTAAGAGTTTGAAAGATCTTTCATATCCAATCAATATATGATTTGATTCTAACAATTGATTTATTTAGGGTATTACCATAGAGTTCGTAAACTCTTACAATCATCTTTTAGTCCGACTTAACTTTTGAAAACTTTTATACTTACTTAAAATTAAGAGTAAACTATACAGTTAATCCTTGTGGTTTTATCTAAATATTGAATTTAGTTTTTAATCTTTAAAACTTGAAAATCTGGTACTCAATCTTTAATTTTTTTATTTTTTAGTTCAAGACTTTAACTTTTGATTAATTTATATATTGACAAAACGGTGTTTCTTTCTTTTAGTTTTATAACATTCATGTATTAGGATTGATTCACTTATCTAATTTGATACCATAAAATAAACAAATGTGAACAAATATGAAATATTATAACTATATAAAAGAAATAAGGTAACTAAAAAATCAAATTTTAGCTCTTTTTTTTTCAAGGCTTTCACCGGAAAAGATGAATTAAGATAACTTATTTTGTTATTTTTTATTTTGTTCATTGTGAATGTATGAAAAGATAGCAAGAACTTACTGGTCAATCCTCTTAATGTTTTAAACATAGGTTGTTTGTTTTAATAATGTATAACTTTTACAAACGTGCATATATAACTTCACCAAATTAATCATATATTTTTCTCAAATAACCTTTTTTTAATAATAAACAATGGTTAAAAGGCATAACACAGTTTAATAAACATAGAGCGAGATCAAATAACCACTACCAAGACCTACAACTAGAATTCAGAACTCGAAATGAGATTCCTTTTTCTTGAATCTATGCTAATTATTTTGCTTTTTTTTTTGGATATGTCTTCAATTAGCAGCATTATCAATTGTTTCATGTTCAAACACATATTCAAATAATCAAATCGAGGTATTATATAAAAAGGAGATGATTAAAACCTAATAAACAATTGTTACAAAAATAAAAAGACAAGACGTATCCCTTTGTTAATATTTAAATTTAACATAAGTTATAGTCATGGACTAAAAAAGAAAGAGAAATTGAAAATTAGGAATATTATTTGTAAGTTTAAAGATTATGGATCAAATCCAAGATTTAGAAAAAATTACATGGACCAACCGTATAATTTACTCTAAAATTAAATTAAATTTAGTCCAAACTATAAAATTGCACATTAATAGTGAGGGTTGAAAAAGCAGTAAATTACCTCTTATGTTCGTCACTACAACAATTTAGCTCTGTCCCGTCGACATCTATAGCGACGACATACGTCGCTGGTATAGATTGGTCTATAGCGACGACATGTCGTCGTTATATAGTAATAGAGATTTTTGACTGGTCAAACTCTATACCGACGACTTGTCGTCGGTATAGAGTTGGCGGGCTGCAAAATAATACGCGGGATTTATGAAAATACCTATGCCGACGACATGTCGTCGCCACAGGTGAAGTTATTTAATTTTTTATTTTTTTCTATCTCAACTTACAGATTTAAAAAAAAAATTAAAATCCACTTTTCCCGACGACATGTCGTCGGGATAGATGAAAAATATAAAAAAATAATTTCTCTGTACTGACGACATGTCGTCTGGACAGGATTTTTTTAATTTTTTTAATTTTGACTCTATAGGGACGACTTTTTTTACTCTATAGGGACGACATGTCGTCGCTATAAAGTGCAGACCCCTTAAATCGTATTTCAGACATTCTGCCTCTTTTTTCACCCCAAAAAACCCAATTTTTCTCCCGATTTTCTTCTCGGTTTATATGCGTATTTGGTATCAAATTGAAGTGTTTGAAGGTAAGAATGATGTTATTTTACTATAATAAAGTTATATAATCTTGTTTTTATAAGTTTTATCTAAATTTTTATGTTTTAGGTGTGATTAAAGTTTAAAGCTTGAAATTAAAGGATTTGAAGATTTGAAGGTATGAAATTCGTTTAAAGCTTATGATTTAAGTGTTGTTTAGTGAATATGTTTGTGATTAGGTTTGTATGATTGTAAAAATGTATATATATGTTAGTGTATGTAAGTTTGATGGTAGATTAGGTTATGCACACCAAGTGTTTGATGAAATGCCACTATATATATTTTCATGGTTTTAAGTTTGTATGCATTTTTATATGTGTTAATTTATATGTATATGGTTTGATGTATTTAGTTGTTTATGTATATGTTTATATGTATGTAATTATGTAAATTAGTATGTGAATGTTTGTATGTATTTATGTTTATATGTTTGTTCATTAGTATATTATATGTTTGTTTTTTGTAATTGTGTATGTAAGTATGTTGTATACTTGTATGTTTTTTGTATACTTGTAAGTGTGTATGTAAGTATGTACTTGTATGTAAGTATGTTTGTATTTTTGTAATTGTGTATGTAGGTATGCTGTATATTTATATGTTTGTATACTTGTAAGTGATTATGTGTTGTGATTATGCTTGTATGTATGTATATGTAAGTGTATATGAATTTAATGTTAGTACATCTTTGTGTATATGTTAATTGATAAAGTTGTATTTCCATATTTTATAATACCATAGATATGACAATTGATAAGAGTTGGATTAAATTGCGAAATCGGAGTTCTCCAGAATTTATAAAAGGTCTTCGTAGTTTTCTAGAAATTGCCAAGAACCATGTCGATAGTTTAGGAAAAGCTTTTTGTCCGTGTAAACGATGCTGCAATGGGTGTCGGCAGGATCTGGATATCATTTATGCCCACATACATGACAATGGGTTTCTACAATCATATAAGACGTGGACTTATCATGGTGAGAAACATCCACGTGCTTCAGAAATAAAAGACCTTTTTGCTCCAAGAAAATCAATTCCAGCAACAAATAATGAGATGTTTGATGTAATTGATGATGTTACGGCGGAGCAGAATATTAACGAAGAAAATGTAGACGAAGGTGGAACTGGTTTTGACCTTGAGTTTGACGCATTATTTAAGGAGCTGAATACCGAGTTATACCCCGGTTGTAGTTGGATGTCTTCTTTAAACTTTTTAGCAAAATTAATGCATATCAAGGTTATCAACAAATGGACGGATAGTTCATTTAACCAACTTTTAGAGTTTTTGAGAGTTGCATTCCCTATAGAAATCAAATTCCAGCCTCATACTATGAAGCTAAGAAGAGATTAAGAAAGATTGGGTTAGGATATGAATCTATCCATGCTTGCATTAACGATTGTGCTCTGTTTTGGAAAGAAAATGAGATGATGCAAAATTGTCCGGTTTGTAACGAGAGTAGATGGGTTGACAAAAACACAAAGGGGAAGAAAGTACCTCAAAAAGTGTTGCGCTACTTTCCTTTAACTTCCCGACTTCGACGAATGTATAGCTCAAGATTCACAGCAAAAGAAATGACATGGCATTATACTAGACGCTCAACGGATGGTATGATACGTCATCCAGTTGATGGGAAGGCGTGGCAAGACTTTAATGAAAAATTTCCTGATTTTACCAAAGAACCCCGAAATGTACGTTTGGGTTTGGCTGCGGATGGTTTTAATCCATTCGGTAACATGAGTCAATCTTATAGTATGTGGCTAGTTGTGTTGACAACATATAACACACCACCATGGTTATGTATGAAAGAGTCTTCTTTTATGTTGACCTTGCTTATTCCCGGGCCTAAATCTCCTGGAAAGGACATTGATGTTTTCCTAAGGCCTTTAATAGATGAGTTGAAAATGTTATGGGCCGAAGGAGTTCAAACGAGAGATGCATCAACCAAAACTGTATTCAGGGTGCGTGCAGCTCTATTATGGACTATAAATGATTATCCTGCTCGTAGCTATATGTCTGGATGGAGTGGTCAAGGTTATATGGCATGCCCTACTTGTAACGTAGACACACCCTCATGCCCTATAACAAATAAAATAGCTTTTATTGATCATAGACGATTCTTGACAAAAAAACATAGTTTGAGAGATGATCTTTTGTTCAATGGCAAAAGAGAGACAAGAGATCCTCCTAGACGTTTGAGTAATGCACAAATCTTAAAACAACTAAAAAGCCTCCCTAATCGTGTTCCAGGGAAACATCCTACACATGGAGGTGTGAAAAGAAAGCGTGCTGCAACCGAGTTGAATTGGACCAAACGAAGTATCTTCTATGAGCTAGAATATTGGTCTTCACTCATTTTAAAACACAATCTTGATGTCATGCATGTAGAGAAAAATATTTATGAGAGCTTGTTGGGTACTTTGCTAATGAATGAAAAATCAAAAGACACGCACAAAGCAAGACAAGATTTGCAAAATATGGGTATTCGACCTGATTTATGGCTAGTAAAGAAAAACAACAAGGTTTACCAACCACATGCTTCTTATTCTTTCACACCCGGTGATCGTGAACGTTTTTGTCAATTCGTTAAAGGAGTGAGACTACCTGATGGTTTTGGTTCAAACTTTAAAAATAAAGTGCTTTCTAATTATTCAAACATAATCGGGTTAAAGTCTCATGATTATCACATCCTAATGCAACGATTGCTACCGATCAGGGTGAAAGTTGGTCTCCCAAAAATGTGTCCACAACAATCATTGACCTTTGTACATTTTTTTCAGAAAATATATGCAAGATCAGTAAATATGAGTGACATGTATAAAACAAATAAGGAAGTGGTAAAGATATTGTGCAATTTGGAATTGATATATCCTCCAGCATTTTTTGATATAATGGTTCATTTAGTTCTTCATTTACCTGAAGAAGCTATTCTTGGTGGTCCCGTTTATATGAGATGGATGTATCCTTTTGAAAGATACATGAAAAAGCTCAAAACATATGTTAGAAACAAAGCTAGACCTGAAGGCTCAATAGCAGAAGGTTATGTTGCAGATGAGGCATTGGCATTCTGCTCTATGTATCTTGAAGGTATGCAAACCAAATTCAACCGACCCGATAGAAATGCAGATTCTGGCATCCCAAAGAGATAATCTCATGTGTTTTCATCACAATGTCGACCAATGTCTAAAAAGAAAATCATTGCGCTATGTGAAGATGACTACAAATCATTACACTGGTTTGTTCTAAACAATTGCAATGAAATTAGTGACTACAAATTGGAATTTGAATCTAAATTTCCTGGACGAAGTATGAAAACAGAATTTTCTTCATGGTTAAAGTATAAAGCTAATACATCATCATCATCATCTTCATCTTCTTCTTCTTTGTCTCAAGAAGGTATCAAAGAATTAAAGGCATTGGCACATGGTCCTTTAAACGCATATTCTTACACTGCTTGCATAGTCAATGGTGTTAGATTTGTGGTTCATAGTCGTGATGTTCGACACACTACTCAAAATAGTGGTGTTGTTTCAATAGGAGAAGACGATACTCCATTTTATGGTCAGCTAGAGGAGATCTTAGAGTTGAACTACATAGATGGTTACTCGGTTGTATTTTGTTGCAACTGGTTCAAAACATTGGTAAGAGGTTAATCAAGCAAAACAATGTCACTGTTATCGACGTCAACGACACATGGTATGATGATGATCAGTACATTTTAGCCACACAAGCTAAACAGGTGTTTTATCTTGAAGATCCTTCTCAAACCACCGATAATTGGAGGGTTGTTGAAGACGTTCACCATCGAAAACTTTGGGATCATCCAACCATGAGTGTTGTTAACGAGATAGATATATTGCATGACATCCAATCATCTGATTATAACTTGGTTGTCGACTCAGGCTGTGAAGTTGGTGAATCAAGTGCACAATTCATTGATAATGAGACAAATGTCATACAACACGCACAATCAGATAGATTTGGAAAATTGGTAGTCGACTTAGGCTACTTGCCCATGAAGTCGACTTTAGATGTTGGTGAATCAAGTGCACAATTCATTGATGATAAAATTTTATTGATGATAATGAAGAAGATGAAGATGAAGACGAATACAATTCTTGCGAGGAAGATGATATAAATGATGATAACGAAAACGACGAAGAAGATGATCCAGTAGATACCCTTTATTGTAGTGATGATTCCGATTGAAAGTATGTTTATTAATTTTGTTTAGGTTTATTGTTTATGTTTATTATTATATATTTACAACATAATTATTTTTGTATGTGTTTATTGTTAATGTTTATTATCTTTGCATAGGTATATTGTTGATATTTATTGTCTATTTTTATTGAAGCATGTCAACATATATTGCTCGAGAACATGGTGGGGATGGCGGGGATCTACCTCCGCATGGGGATCCAAATATGATTCCAATAGGTTGCGAGTCTTGTAAGTTATTTGTTAAAGTTAAAAAATACATATTTATGTTGAACATAATCTATGTTTCTTAACTTTTCAATTGCATATATTAATGTAGCACAACCCGCGAGAAAAAGAAGATCAAAAGGAAAAAACATTAAATTATTTAAAAAATTTGAGCAAAACAAAGGCCAACCACTACCAATCGAAGTTGAAAGCAAGGGGGGCCAATATAAGTTTGTTGGAGAAAACAGCTCGGATTTTATAAGGTTAATCTCTAATGAGATTAGTAAGGTTGTTCCTTTCCATTATCCCAGTTGGCAAGCTGTTCCCGATGAGTTTAAGAGAGCCATATATCCCACACTTTTTGTAAGTATACAATGTTGTGTTTTTATCGTATTTTAATTATATAAGTATACAATGAGATTAGTAAGGTTGTTCTTTCCATTACATGTTTTGTAGGAATATTTTGACCTTGTTAGATGGAGGGAATCCAAACAGTGGGAAGGCGTAAGGCTCGGAATCAATGCCGAGTGTCAAAGAGCCTATAAAGATCGAAAGCAAAATCTAAAATCTCATTTTGATGATGTGGGTGGTTATGATGACATGGAAACAACGTTAACTTGTCCTCCTGAGGGAACTGACCCGCAAGCATGGGCTAGGGTAATTAATGAGTTGTTCTTAGATCCGCTTATAGGAGCCGATCTGAGGCAGACAAATTAAACAGAGGTAACCAACGCTATCCTAGTTTCCATGGGAGCCAATCATATGCACAAAAGAGACATATGGAGGTAAAAGTATAATTGTTATTATAAAAATAAGTATTAACTGTCGGAAGATGCATTTCTTAGAATTTTTATTATTCACAGGGGAGTGGACCGATTGATCTCTTTGAGAAGATGCATTTCAGAGAAGGCACGGGATGGGTGAATGCAACTGCAGAATCAGACTGGGTAAGTTTAAGTGTGTTTGGGTCAAAATGACCCATTTGAACTAACTTTTGTGTGATTCTAGTATGTTTAAGTGTGTTTGGGTCAGAATGACCCGTTTGAACTAGCTTTTGATTGATTCTAGTATGCTTAAATGTGTTTGGGTGAAAATGACCCATTTGAACTAACTCTTGTATGATTCTAGTATGTTCAAGTGTGTTTGGGTCAAAATGACCCGTTTGAACTAACTTTTGATTGATTCTAGTATGCTTAAATGTGTTTGGGTGAAAATGACCCGTTTGAACTAACTCTTGTGTGATTCTAGTATGTTTAAGTGTGTGTGCGCCAAAATGACTCATTTGAACTAACTTTTGATTGATTCTAATATGTTTAAGTGTGTTTGGGTCAAAATGACCCATTTGAACTAACGTTTGTGTGATTCTAGTATGTTTAAGTGTGTTTGGGTCAAAATGACCCGTTTGAACTAGCTTTTGATTGATTCTAGTATGCTTAAATGTGTTTGGGTAAAAATGACCGTTTGAACTAACTTATGTGATTCTAGTATGTTTAAGTGTGTGTGCGCCAAAATGACTCATTTGAACTAACTTTTGATTGATTCTCATATGTTTAAGTGTGTTTGGGTCAAAATGACCCATTTGAACTAATTTTTGTGTGATTCTAGTATGTTTAAGTGTGTTTGGGTCAAAATGACCCGTTTGAACTAGCTTTTGATTGATTCTAGTATGCTTAAATGTGTTTGGGTCAAAATGACACGTTTGAACTAACTCTTGTGTGATTCTAGTATGTTTAAGGGTGTGTGCGCCAAAATGACTCATTTAAACTAACTTTTGATTGATTCTAATATGTTTAAGTGTGTTTGGGTCAAAATGATCCATTTGAACTAACTCTTGTGTGATTCTAGTATGTTTAAGTGTGTGTGCTCCAAAATGACTCATTTGAACTAACTTTTGATTGATTCTAATATGTTTAAGTGTGTTTGGGTCAAAATGACCCATTTGAACTAACTTTTGTGTGATTCTAGTATGTTTAAGTGTGTTTGGGTCAAAATGACCCGTTGACAAATATTCAATATGTTTAATGCAGGAAAGAATTCAAGAGGAGTATGTGAGATCCTCTAGCGAGACCGGTGGAGACTCATCTGCTGTTGATGAGATTCAATGCATTGAGCATGCCTTAGGTCAAAGGCGAGGACATATACGAGGTGTTGGTCGCGTAGTGAGACATCCCACCCCTGATTTTTGTAGCTCGCAACCTCCTCCAACACAACATTTGCATGATGAAGTTGCAGAACTTAGACAACAGCAACAACAAAATCAAGAAACTATACAACAACAACAACAAATCCAACAACAACAACAATAACAAATACAAGAAATGCAATGATTACTTCAAGAGCAGATGGAAATGATACGCTACTGGCAGCAGCAACGACCACCTGGTGGTCATTAGCGTTTGTATTTTTGTTAGATTTTGTTGAATTTTAAACTAATTGTATGAATTATCTGTTTGTTAAACTTATATTTGAAGTTGTATGAATTATTAGTTTGTTAAACTTGCATTGGATTTTTCTTGATTATATGTTTGTTAAACTTTTCAAAAAAATAAGGTTCTGTATAAAATAAAAAAAATAAAAAAAATAAAAAAAATAAAAAAATGAGATCAATAGCGACGACATGTCGTCGCTATAGAGTATTTTCTTTTTTTTTTTAAATTAAAAAACACCTATAGCGACGACATGTCGTCGCTATAGGTGTCTTCCTTTTTTAAAAAAAATTAAAAAACACCTATAGCGACGACATGTCGTCGCTATTGATCTCATTTTTTTATTATTTTATTTTTTTTATTCGAAAAAATCAGAAACCACGACACTTATAGGAACGATTTGTCGTTCCTATAGAAAAACTTATGCCGACGACCTCTATCCCGACGACATATCAGCCTATTACAACTAACTTTTGCGAACTAACTATATAGCGACGACATGTCGTCGCTATAGGTCAAAATTAGCTATAGCGACGACATGTCGTTACTATAAGGTGTCATATTTTCGTTGCTATAGACCCACTTTCTTGTAGTGCGTTTTTGTTTTTTTGAACGATTGGATGGATCTTTTATTGAACAGCTACTAAGGTACTAGCAAATTTACATGCATCAAATGAGTCCCAATTACACTTTAAAATTGAAGTCACCATAATTGGCCCATTCTAGCTCAAATTTTCGTGATCGATTTTTAATCCAAAGAAAAGCGGCTGCCTTGATTCCTTCCAATATACCAGCTGCTATTGGGGCTTTGCCATTATGGATCGGTTCGTATCTTTCTTTTCAAATATTCCAAATAGCGCTCAACATGATTGCATAGATTGTCTTATTTCTTGTTTTTTATCCTTGGATTTGTTCATGAATCTTTAGTAGATCCGTAAAGCAAAATGCGAATATGGGAGGAATTTTCAGTCAAGCACTAGTATTAGCCCACACTTCATTAGCCATAGAGCAAGATGTGAATATATGATCACGGGTTTCATCGTACATGTTACAAAAAGGGCATGTAATGGTATCGAGAGGAACCCCTCTTTTGGTTAATGCTAATGATAATGATGGATTGCATTTATACATTTTTTCCGTTGAGATCTTTGCTCCACCTTTTATCTACCTCTCTATGTGAATCACTCTCTATGAATCATTCAATGGCGCACGCGCACATATGTGAAGAAATTTCAATCATATGCAACAATTTAACTAAGGTATGACATTAATTGCAAGCCAAAGCAAATGATCTATTTATCTGGGCGCGACCAGTCAAAATGAATTCGGTTTTACCATTTTTATGGTTTTAGCCCATATATAAATTACAAACATAAAACAATGTAACCAATAACTTTATGATGAACAAGCTTATAACCAAACCTAAATAGCATTAAAAAATAAAAAGAGTATACAATCAGGAACAAGAGACAATGGACTATTTTCCTAACATGGCACGAATATGTATACATAAAACAAAATTGGACTATTTTCCTAACATGGACTAAACCACTCTAACACAAAAATTTATAGAGACCGTCCGGTAACTACAAACTGTTAAATTAGTGATCCAAACCACTCACTGGAAGTAGAATCTATAACGATAAGTTTATATTGATAACAAGAATTCATCAGGTAAACAACCATTTGGTATGAAACACTAGAACCACAAACAAAAGATACATTATCTGTATTTATAAGGCAACCATAATTATAGTTGTTTCAACAAACAAGTTAAATACAGAGTGCCTAATCACCCTTAATAGTAAAGAGTAAGAAGTGTGTCGAATCCACAGGGAATCACAGGAAAGTGCTAGTAACGATTAATCTAAGAACATTAAACATTGAAAAGTAAATTGTTTTATGAATATATTTGAGAAATAATTAAATTGACGAAATAAAAGTTTAGGTTTTTAACAATCTTGGAGAAAAAAACAATTCACTTCAGGGTTCAGATTTGACAAAGTTATGTTCTTTAGTAAAACCTATTGAGAAGTCATTAATGGTGACCTACATATGACAAGATCTAAGTGACAGTTATGAATTAAAGCTTAAAGAACTTCATTCACACAATCACCAATTTGAATTATGTAACCTTAATTCTAATAACCAATCACACAATGATTAAAAAAACCAAAGTTGTAGAAAACTAAATTTAGGTTTAAGCATACTCAAATCGTTTAAATAATCAAATCATGAATTGAATCTAATAGAACTTAAAAGGTTCAAGATCCAATCTTAAAGCTAAGTTACAAACTAAAAGAAACAAAAACTTACAGAAAGTCGTCCCCGAAGGGAATAACTATTGATTTAGCCTTGTGATGTGTGCGGCGTATATATATTTTAATAATGATTTTTCACACCACTTGGTTTTAAAATTAGAGAATTGATTATTACCTTAAAACTAAACCACACACAAGTAGGCAAGTGTACTTATCGTATATGTAGCATTGCTTTGGCAAGAACCAACTATCGATCCAAGGACACGGTAGCTACTGATAGTAAATCTTTGTTATTATTCAACCGATAAATATAGATGATTTGGTATTTTTGTATTTTTAAACTAAATAGACAAATAAATAAGGATAGATAGAAATCAAGCAAAGATAATGTTCACCTAGACTTTGAATCCTCCTAGCTAAATAACGACAACATACACAAATTTATGATAAGAACATTCTATACATGTGTAACACGAAAATAGACTAGACCCCCGTCAAAGCTATCTAATCATATGACTCTTTAGAAAATTAAAACGATGTTAACATAATAACCACCTAAAGTCATTACATAAAGATCTAATAATACAATTATGTTGAATATAAATATAGACTAAACTCCTGTCAAGATTATTTAATCCCATAATCCTTTGGAAAGCTAATACGATAAACACATACCAACCACTTCGAATCACGTAATGAAAACAATATCATGAAGTCCTCCAACTTATAAATATGATACCATAAATATACGAACTACAAGTTTATGCTAGTAAACCATAATCACACATCCATAATGATAAGTTAAATTCACAATGAATGTAATGTTTTTCCAAGCATATACATGGTTAGATGTAGAGATTATCAAACCAAATCAAGCTAAGATAAGTTGTATGATTTTAGATTCTTCCTTTGAGTGCTTGATCTTCAATCTTGGCTTCTAATGTTGTCTTCTAATCTTGTGAAATTCCTTTAAAAAGAAACTCAATGTTTGAGAGAACTAGGGCTTTTTTCCTTTCAATATTCGAGCTTGGGTGAAATAGGGAAGAAGAAATGCCAAAAAAGGGGCTTGATGCATGTTATGATCATAACAGAATCTGTCATGGCCATAATATGTAAGAAAGGGAGACCTGATGCTTATTATAGTCATGACGGAATCAGTCATGACCATAACATACTCTAAACTTTCAAAATATTCATGAATTCTTGTCTTTTTCTTTTAAGATCACCAAGCAACCATTAAAAGCTAAAAAATCTAAATTAATCACAATTAAGTATCGATAAAAATGAATTTGTAACAAAAAAATTTAAAATGGGAAAAGATATGCATTATTAACATTTATATTTATTCATATATCACCTTGCATCATCATTGAATCTTCAAAACGAATGAGATTAAACATGTAGATTTTGATGATCTTGATGTTGGAAGGCCTTTGGAATGGTGGAAGATGGTAGCCTTTCGTCCAAGATTGTTGTGTAAATAGGTGTCTTTCGTTTTAGGGTTAATCCTCTTTTAAATTAAACCTCTCAAATTAGGTCAAAATCCATCAAAAGATGGAGCCTGGCGTCAGTGGCTCCAGCGTGGCATCAAGCTAGGCGTCAGAGGTGGTGTCGGTCAGTAGGTTTCAGGTTTACTGATGCAGGTGGCGTCGGTGGCGCCCAGAATGGCGTCGGCGGTGCCAACCCCTGCACAAACTTGATTTTCACTTGTAGTTTTTCGAGATCTTTCTGTTGATAGGTCGTGGGCCTCGTAACTCTTTTTCTGGCACAAGTTATGCCTGTTTTAAGTTATTGTTGTCTTGCAACTTATCTTTTACATTTTTTCACCTCCCGAGCTCAAATTTCGTCCCGTTTCTTCCAACTTCTTCGTATTCTTCACGTTTATCCTATAAACACAAGAATATTCCACAAGTCTATTTCTTATAAATTGATATGTAAAACACAAACAAAGCCTTTAAACATTGAACTTTCACCACCCGATCAATAACTATAAATAAATACGAAAAACCCATATTCTACCTTAAAAAATCATGCGCAAGAGGCTTGTATAATTTGTTTCAACATTGTAAACTTTGATTTTACAAAGTGAACAGTTTCCATCAATCTGCACAAATGCTATATATACAACTAGTTTTAGTAAACCCGTGTAATCTGCACAAATGCTATATATACAACTAGTCATGTGGCATCCTAGTTACTATTTTATTATATATTATAGACTATAGATATAGATGATGTGATAGTACCTTTTCATATTTTAATTTTCAAAATCATTGTATTTTTTTCTCTTGATTTTGTCTCCTATGCAAGAAGGCAATTATGAAAAATGTTAAGATAACTATTTTATGTCTGATAATATGATAACTAAGCGTCATAACCAAGTAATAATCAGATCTCTAGTATGGAGTTCTAGAATTTTTCAAGCTAATATGGAGGCAACAAGGGTTGTGCAAAGGACTCCGAAACATGCTACAAATTAATTTCTCTCTAACTGAGCTGTCCTAAAGAGGTGTAGGTCAACCTTGAAAGACATACCAAAATTTAAAAAAATTATAATTCTGTTTACCACAATTAGTCATTGAAGTGCCATGGTAGAATACTCAAGAATTATAGTATATAAAGTTTTATATAGAAATCTCTAGATTAGAACAATCTAGAATCAGTTCAACTAGTATTTAGTATTTATAGGAGCAAAGTGTCTCATTTATAATCACCCAAACTCCAAGCAACATCTAAAAAATTATTGTGTTCTTGTAACCTTTAGCAAGTAATGCAAATATCTTTCTCGTATACAACAATGTAGCCTTCCCTTTTCAAGTCGGTCATTATTGAGTCGTTATATCGATGGGACTAAAGGCTTACATAGGACAAATCGAATGGTCCTAGGAGAGTTAAAGATCCAACATCCCATAGCTTTCTTTTTTCTAGAATTGAATATCGTATTAAACGTTGGAATAAAGATTCTTGAAAAATCAAACACTACTTGGTCGTTCATTATTTTTATTAAAGATGTTATATGAAGGGCCTCTAGTAGTAAATATACATTTAAGTTCATACTCTAACATTGATTTCATCAACAAGACTTTTATGTTATTAACATCCAAACAAAGATTATATAAAAATTAATTAACATACGTATAAAATATCATAAAACTGCGTCAACCTGCTCATTTGTCATTGGCTGCTACTTAAAATATATATTAAATATCATTAGACTAAATAATGAGAAGAAAAGTAATTTAGCTAAATTAAAAGGCTAAGCGTTTCAAAAAAAAAAAAATAATTCAAGGTCTTTTTATTATGTGATTTGTTTTGTGGTCTCATTATAGGAAGGAGGCTAGCTAGGGCTCTGCCATACTTGTATACGTTGAAGATAAACTATGTGTCAATCTAATTTAGCGATGCTTAAGAACATCAAATATTACAAGACATATCATCATACTTTTTTTATAAGTTTTTCTTTCTCTCTTATACTTGTTATTTTTATGTTTTAGCTTTGTTCAAGTTAAGATTTTCTTCTTGATACTATTTTCTTATCTTATAATATGAGGTTTAACTTTTAAAGATTTATGTTACTTCTCATATGGAATTTTATATGCTTACTTCTTCTAGTAAATTTATCTGAGAGTTAATAAATGTCTTATTTTCATTACGCGTCATGTTAGAAACACGATTATTGACTACTAGTCTTTTAAGAAAATAGACAATCAACTAGACAATAATTTGCAACAATTTTCTTTATATTCCGACTCAAAATGCATGTTTAATATAAATAAAGATGCAATTAACTTATTAATGTGGAAAATGGAGATCATGGAGATCGTGTATGAGATGTGAACAATGAAAGTGGAGCAAAATGCAAGAGATGGAGACTAATAAGAAAATGGGTTCCTAATTTAATACATGTAATATAACAATTCAAATATAATATTAAAGTAGTAACTGACTTTGATAATATCAATACCTCCTTCTTTAAAAACAACCTTGTCTTTAAGGATGGGATCTAAATAAGGCTCAACGTTAGATTACGGTGACCGCTTTTGACTCTTTCGTCTGCATTCACAGAACAACAAAAAGGCCTAGTGAGACACCATTGTATCCATAATTTGGTTCCCTAATTGCATCGTCGCTTTCTCTCATTGGCTCTATGATGATTGCGAAGTCATGGTCTTTGATAGACTTTTTTGACCGTTTTTTATCCATTATGAGATGGGAACAAGGATTTTGGTTGCCGGTATGTGATGTTTTGAGTCTTCTCTTTCGGTATGAGCCCCGTATTTAACTTTGCACGACCTATCTCTAAATCAAAACCATAATGTTAATGTTAATCAAATCGCAATTGATGCATATATATACACATACAAGCATATTATATGTATTATATATATATATATATATATATATATATATATATATATATATATATATATATATATATATATATATTAATGGTGTATGTTATGAATTTACTTGATAGTTTTATATATATATATATATATATATATATATATATATATATATATATATATATTAATGGTGTATGTTATGAATTTACTTGATAGTTTTGAGGTTAGGGTCTTAGATGATCGTAGAAGATGAAAGATTATGAAGGGGCAGAAGATAAGTAATTACAAGGGTGCCAATAGTTTATATATAGATGAAATTATTTCCTCTGTGTGAAGAAGGATTGTATAAAAAACTTAGGTTACTAAAATAAAATATCGCAAAATTATGTCAAGATTTGTAGGATTTGAATTCCATATTTATATTCACAATCATCGGATTTATATGTTCAAAATTTGTGTTTGAAATTGTGCGTAATTAATGAAAATCATTTGATGAACTGAGCTTATAAAATTGTTTATATGTAAAAATATAGGTTTTAGTTATTCAGTTATTTATAATCTAGCATGGAGGCAATGTTACTAATGTTTTGACATGACGTCTCTCCAAATCCCAAGTGGTTACGATGGCTAGCTTAAAAAATATTTTCATGGGAGGTCGAAAATTTTCAAGGGTTGATTTGTATAAATATTTAATAATTTTGGCCAGTCCCGGTTCGGGTCAAGTCAAACAAGAAAAGTATAAAACCAAATCAAATCACACACACACACACATATATATGGGATTGATCAAATAAAAATCATGCTTTTAATTGAAAACTGTGAAAACCACCACTACCAAATCACATAATTTATAATTGATTTAACTTTTTAATTGTTTAAAGTGTATTTGAATAAACTTTAACTTTATTTTTTGAGGTAATTATATATTTTTAATTTAAACTTCAAGAAATGACAATGATGATGAAACGACTTACGTGTACGTTACTTGTATGAGTTACATGTACGCAACTCGTAGTTGTACACTTGATAACACGTACTTATATATACATAACCCTGCATATACGTAACTCTTAGTTGTATAATTTGTAACACGTACTTACATATATATAACCCTTAGTTTTCATGATTTTTATTTATAACATGGTTTTTAAGGGATCTCTCTCTCTCTCTCTCTCTATATATATATATATATATATATATATATATATATATATATATATATATATATATATATATATTAAAAACACGTCAATCGATATAGAAACGTATAATAGAAATACAAATATCGTTATAATTGATCTCCAGGTTTCTTTTCTTTTTTAAATTTATTCATTACATTACATAAAAAAACATATATAAGCATATATTTTCCAATATAACAGGTATAATTATACCTCAAGTTCTCATTATTAAATAAGTAAGTCAAGTGTTAACTCATAAAATGGCTCCTAAACACATTAGATTTACATATCTAACACATCGTTAAAACAATTAATTTACACTTATAATATTGACAACATGTGATGTTTATCATTTGTTATGACTTTTTTGGGTACCATTAAGAAATATTCGACCAACAATTTCAAGCTAACATCCGATAATAATAAAGCAAATAATCAAATAGTAAAGTATAATTTTAAAAAAAATTATTTAATAAATACTTAAATCGTGTTTTTAGGGTTTTTAGAATCAAACTTGAGAGTGTGTGTTGTGTAACCACGAACAAGTTAGTGAGCGGACAATCAACCTTTCAATTGCGGCTAATATTGTAATAGAATTGTTTGTTATTATTATGTTAATTATTAACATGTACCGGCTTAATTTATGTAAATCTAAATTATTTTTATTGAGGTCGGTGTCAAAATTTTCTTTTAGGTTGATTTAAAGTTTCTTAAGGGTCGCTATCAAAATTCATGGGGGTCGATGTCAATATTTCTCAAGGTCATCCGGGATTACATCGTATATATAGTAAATGAATTCCATGGGGTGCGGGTGACCCCAAAAGAAGCTCTTGGCATGGGTCCGCCCCTGAGTGTTTAGACGTTTAAATCACACTAATAACATATGATCGAAGTAAATTTAAGAACAAGTTTAGGGGTGCATGAGTTTCCAATTACTAAAAAAGGTTATAATGATGATGGATGGGAAGGTAATTTTAATTAATAACGAATTGATGGTCAATTTACTGGTAAATATATATAATATTTATGAACAAAACTATTTTTAGATATTTAATGATATGTTTTTAACTCGTTGGAATTGGTTAATCCTTAAGAGTTTGAAACATCTTTCATACCCAATCAATACACAAAATGATTCTAGCAATTAATTCATTTAGGGTATTACCAAAAAGTTTATAACCTCGTATTACAATCATCTGTGAATTTTATGTTTGAAAATTTATATACTATTAAACTGGTCACACTTAAATTAAACTAGTTGTATACTTGTATAACATGTCGCGCTTTGCGCAACAACAACCAGTTGTTAATTCAGAAAAAAAAAATATCATAGTTGTGGCTACAAACAAAAATGATGCCACGCCAAACAACGTTAACCCCCATCGACATCATCACAACCTTTAGGTGCATAACGTGGCCGTGCCTCAGAAAAACACATAACCTTTGATTTTGTAGCATGCATGCACATAGACTCTTGTGTCAACTAATTTATGGTCTTTGCCTTTTGCTAGAACCTGCATCGCACTTCCCTGCAAATAACCAAGTTGGTAATGCAAGCATTTGGTAGCTATTGTGCCTTTAATGTCAATTTAAGCCATATAACATAATAGTGTGATAAGTTATGTAAAATAAAATATGTGACCTATGTTTTAGCTAGGTTGCGTAGTGTGCTATGTGCAGAGCCTTCCACCACTTGAGGTTCACGTTCTACACTTATACGTAGGTGAATCCATCATTTAGGGATATGGAGAGACATGTTATTTATTCGTTGAGAAACAAGTACAATTGTATATGCCAAAAACATACTTGCACTTCATCATATGCATACCGTTAACAGGCAAAAAAAGGTTAATTTTTCTTTTTTGCGTTATGAAATTCGGAGTTGCAAACAATGATATGGTATGTTTACCACATTCCCGCTTGTGGGTGACTACCATCGATTGGTTACCATAGCCAGTGTACGCAGTCATTGACCCGAAATACATTATTCCGGCATCCTAAAATCTTACGTGATTTTAAAAATAATAAGAAAATCTCAAAAGAAAAACACACACATATAACAAAAGAAGCAGCACCTGTAAAAGCTAGAAGCAACGAACGAAGTCAAGTAGCAAAACGTATGTCCCAGTAAACATCAGATGAAAGATAATTAGAAACTGGTATCAAAAGAACATAAATATACAACCTGGGAGAGCAAACTGACAACCTAGAAGCCAAAAAAATACACCCCCTTGCAAACCACAATAACATAAGGCATGCAAGACAACTACTATTTCACCCCTGGCGCCAGGTTCAGCCTCGAGAATTTCCAAGAGACCCTAGGCCTAGAACGTGAACAAAAATAGTCCCCTATAATACAATGTATATAAATATCTGATAAAAAATTAATAATACGAAAATAATTGTTATAATAATAAACAAATGAAAATATTCCTCAAAATGATCTACTTTAAGTGAATCAAGTTTAGAATTGCATTATTATATTAAAGAATTAAATTTGTTTTTACTGCTTTAGGTTTGACAAAAGTTATAATTTTCTCCAAAAGTTTAAACATTAATTTAACTCCAAAAGTTACATTAATTGTCTCAATTTTAATTCAAAAATCCAAAAATTTTATCAGTTGTTTTAATTTCAATCCAATTTAACCTCAAATATAGAACTTTTGGATTGAAATTAAATAAGTGATTAAACTTTTGGTTTGAAATTGATATTTTTGAACTATTGGAGGAAATTGGTTATTTTTATCAAATCACAAAGAGTAAAATTAAATTAACTCTATATTAAATTGGTTTAGATTGGGTAAATGGTATTTAGGTAAATTATTTAAATTGTTAATGTCCTCTAAGGTAAACTATAATAGGATAAAATAATAAAAATGTTATTGGGATTTTTAATATGTTTATTAATAGTTTATAGTTTTTTTATATACATATCTATAATCTATAACATCTAATAAAATAAAGTTTCTTTTATCACTTTTCATTCTTTTAAGCCACTTTTGTGCCACTTGTTATTTTTCTAGGCATGCACACATTAATTTTCCTTCAAAAGGGTATTATAGTAATTTAAATATTTATACAAATTTCTCTCTTATTATAATGAATTTTATTAATTGCTATATTTCTCTCTCTTATCTAATTTTTTATAAAATCAAACTATCTTTTCATCTTTTAATTAAAATCTAAATAACAAAAAACTAAAGTTTTATATAATATGAATTTTTTTAAAACACTAAACATTCTTTAAACAAAATATCTTAAATCATTTTGTTTTTGAAAAAAATTATAAACAGGTGAAATATTTTAAAAATTATCTTATTAAAACAACCAGAATAATTACAAACCAGAGTTTTTAAAAAACAAGATTTTTATAAAAAAATAATTTTTATAAAAAATCTTAAAATGAATGTTTAAAAATAAAACTAGTTAGATAAGAGAGTTAAAAAATAGTATAATTGTTTTATTTCTTGAACTATTACGTATATATAATTTTAATTATATTTTACATTAAAATTTATACTGTAACTATTCGTGTTTATTTTACATATATGTTTTATATTAAAATTTAATCCATTTATTTAATGGTTTTTAGCCATCCATCTATCTATAAAAAAATTAAAATAAGCTTGAAACAATTATAAACCTCATTATACTTACTTTCTTATTTTTCTGTATTATTAATAATAATATTGAATTCTAATAGCATTACTCATACCATTTTCAATTAAAAAATACATAATTTAATAAATTAAAATCTTATTTTTTTATTAAATTACTTTTTAAAAACACAATTTTTATAAAATATAGAATACAATGATTTTTTTTAAAAAAAACCATTTTTCTTAAAACATATATTTAAAAATCACAATTTTTTTATAAAACAAAAGTTTAAGAAAAATACATTATTGTTTATTTACTTAACTATTTATACGTAATTATAATCATATTATATATTCAAGCATGATTTTATAATGCATAAATTTTATTAATATTATTTAATTTTTTATTTATTCAGTCCGTGTATTATACGAGGACTAACCTAGTATTTAATATATAAATATATTTTAAAATTTTCAAGCCTCTTAGAAGATTAGCCCTTGAGCGGTCTCCCCTTGTGGCCGCTCATGCCGGCAGCTAAGATTATGCAGCAAACATTCACTTTAGATATGTTTAAAACATCACCATTTACAAAATGGCTATTTTGCAATGATTCAAAGCGTGACCAAAGTCCAACCGAAGTCTAAATTGGGAATGATGAATAAGTTATATTATGTTGATGCTTGAGCATACAAGATCCAACAAACTAGCATTTGCACAAGCTTCGCACATATGCCTTGATGCAGATAGTGTTGGGCGTCTAGCAATACCTCACTACGGATACTTTTACGTAATCCTGACATCACCAATCAGCAAAATACTTTTGCCTTCTATTACGTGACTGTATGGTTGATCTATCAATTATCCCTTGTCAAGTGACAATACAATAAACATCATGAGACATGGATCACTATTAATTATCATATTTGTTCAATTATTGTGGATTTGGATCCTGACTTATATTGGTCTATCAAACTCTCTAGTTTGAGTATATTCGTACATTAAACCATTTTGAATCATCGAGGGCAACTAATGTCTAGTGCTTGTGCAATAACAGATCTCTTCTTGACTAGTGTGAATGTGCGATTACTCGATATAAAATTCCAGAATGCACAATTTCAATATAATTAAAGAACAATTGTGTGATTTGTACTCTAATTTTTTTAGGTATAACTAGAAACTAAACCCGAGCGATGCGACGTATTTGCTAACTTTGTTACTCGTGTATACACACAAAATTAAGCATATTATACATTGCATGTTACGCCGTAAAAATGACCGAATATTGAAACTAAAAATTGTTCAAGAGAAAAAAATACTATCAAGTACATAAGGAAAATATGTGAAGTTGTGGTGGTTTGTTATAGGTAAAAAATATTATACATAGCACGTGACGTAAATAAGACATAACATTGAAATGTTAAAAGCGCTTAAGAAAAAAAATGCTATCAAATACATAAAAGAAATATGTGAAGTTGTGATGATTTGTTACAGGTAAAAAAAGAATTATACCTAACACTCATGCATATTACCACCAATTATTAATTAAATTGTTGAAAACAACATATTTATTACATCAAAAGTTGGTGGCTTCTTGGCCACTGACCTTTGAAATTAAATACAGTAATGGTGGAATTGTTATTTTATATGTATCGATTTAATATTTGTTTTAATTAGTAAAACAAAACCTTAATATAAAGAATGGTAACCAAATTAAATCAATAATAATCTTTTAAATTAAATCCAAAACCATAATATAAAGGTTTAAGGGCTATCCATGTAATTCACTCTTAAGTTTTTGAGCTTGCCGTATCAAATCCATCCGGATCGTGCAATATCATTATAATTTTTATTTAGTTAGTCGTAGATCTGTTTGTTTTTATTAGAATTTTAGGTATAAATGCATGCTTAGTTTAGACCATGATCTTTTAAATTAAAGAAAAGTTCGAAAATAAAGAAATGTTCGGTCAAAAGCACATAACAAAACTTCCTTAAATTCCGAAATAACGTTTTTCTTTAACCTAGTTTTCTTCTTTAAGTGTTGACTCTTAAAACTTGTACGTGTACAAATAATAGAATAGCAACATAGTAAGACACATTAATTTATTTCTTCTTTTGTTTTTAAGCCTTTTAAGTTTTAACATAAACATGATATACTTTCTAAAATGTTAGAGCATCCACACGGTAAATCAAAAAATTAAATCTGACTTACTCACGAACATTTAAGAATATTACACCACGATATCTTTGACGAAGATCGTATGGTGATCGACAACATTATACATATTGAAGATCTTAGACTTAGATGTTGAAGTAAGATGAAATCAACCATTATAAACCAAAACTAGAAGTTTTCCTCATAAAACTAAATACAAATGCAAGTAGGTCATTAACTAAACAAACTAACAAGATTCAAAAACAATAAAACATCATGTCCAAAAAACTTCTAACAATCAAATCAACTAAAAATCAATAACCATTCATAAACCTCACTCGATGATCATCCATCACAAACTCACCAACACCAATATTATTATTCACCTGCAACTCATCCCCATCCCTCACAAACTCCGGCACCACACCACCATGAACCACCGGCTGCTGAAACACCCACTGGTTCACACCATCATACCCCACACCACCATCAAACACCGGACATCCGAACCCCACCGGCTCACGCTTCATCGGCACAAACGATCCCACGGGTGCACCATCTCCGAACCACCCGCGATCATGGTTCACAAAATGATGGCTCATCACTTGCCCATGACCAATATGATCGATATTATGATCAAACACCAATGGTAGTTGAACGTTCATGTTTCTTTTCTTGAACTCGAGTTGCGCCCGAACAACATTCTCCCTGTTCTCTAACCCCATTGCGAACTGCCTCAGCTGTAGCTCGGTGAACCCATCGAGTTCGTCGAACCACGTGGCGTATTTCGCTTCCATGTTCTTCTTTCGGGCCTTTACAAGCTCGTCTTCGATCTTCTTCTTGCGGTCTTCGTAGAAATCGTTGAGATCGTAGGTTCTTTTTCCGGTGTCATGACCCTTTTTGGCTTTGTAACAGTCGATGGTTTTCTTGATCTTTTCAGGGTTTTCTGGCCAAATCTCTGGTGAGTCGGAATTTGGAGGGTATATGATGATCACAGTGTCGACATCGCAAAGAATGGTGAATTCGTTAGCTTTTTTCATGATCCCATGTTTACGTTTGTGGTATGTGGTGTTTCGGGTCTTCTCTTTTGGTATGAGCTCCATTTTTAATTTTGCGCGACCATCTGTGAATCAAAACCCTAATGTTAGTTAATCAAATCGTCATTGATCCATATACATACACATGCGATATATTGTATATATAACGTTGATGATATATATTATTGTGAATATACCTGATTAGGGTTTCTGATAATGAAGGAAGAAGATTAAGGATTATAAGGGGAGTAATTAAGAAGACAAGTAATTAACATGCAAGAGGTTGCCAATGATTAATATTATATATAGAGGGGATTTTCCTTTTATGAAATATAAATTGTATAGAAAACTATTGTTAATGTAACATTAAATATTGGGAAATACGTCAAGATTTGCAAGATTTTGAATTCCTTAATTATATTCATAATTAATGGATTTATATGTTCAATCTAAATTGATTAATCCTAAGATATTGAAAGATCTGTATATCCCAATCAGTTATACAAAATTGATTCTAGCAACTTGATTGAACCTTTGGAGTATTAACTTGAATTTAATGTTTGAATGTTTTCTTTTTTTAAAGGGGTCAAACATAAATTACATAAAATTAGTCCAAATTATAGAATTGCACATATTACATTTTATCTTCGTTAAACGACGATCAACCTTCAAGAATAATAGAAAACTTTTTAAATGTTCTGCTATAGTTAAAAGATTTTTTCTTTTAGGTCACACAACTTCTATTAAATATTCCAATTTTATATATCTTTTTTATAATGTTAAAACTTTTCAATATTAAATAATCAAAATGAAAATTATATGAATCTTAGTTATAATTTAATGATTTAATGATTATTTTTCTTTAAATTTGACTTAAATTGAAATATGTAAAACATGGTTATTACTTGGTTATTTTTTTCATTTACTGTTAACTCTTATTTCAAGTTAATTAAAAAATTAATCACTAAATATTAATTACAACTCATATATGTTTCAATTAAATCACTTAATTGAAAAAACATAACATTTATATAAAAAAAACCCTAAAACTGGTTACTATTTCATTAATTTATCCTAGAAAAATCATTGCCATAAAAGAAACAACATTTTAAAAAAGCAGTGACATTTTATATATTGATGTACATACTTTAATAATTTATTTTTATTAAGCTTTAAATAATAACTTAAGCATCGCCTTCTTTTAAAGATAATTACAGCTTGGATATAACACAACATACGATAAAAGAAAGTACAGTTATTACAATTTTAATTAGAAAAGTGACATTTCTGTCACTCGATCAGTTATAAAATGTTCTATTTAAGCTTAGTGATATTAATCTAAAAATTCGATAATAAGAGAAACGTAAACAATTAGATATGTTTCTCATGTAAGATGTGGATAATTGTTTTATATATGATAGTCATGTACCAATCAACTCTTGTTACTATCGTTTACATCAGTAAAATGATACCAAACACAAAGATGATAAGAAAATCATGGAAAAACTTAAAACCTGAAACGTTAACATCCTGATACTTGAACTCCACGAGTATGTATATGGTTATGACACTAAGCTTAAGATTAGTTTTGACAATATTCACAAGTGTAAGATGAGTATAATATTAAATGATATATGCTTGATACTTGAACTCCTTTATCCACATTAATATATAGTTTTGAAAAATGTAATAAAGAGCATGTGCAGTTGTTGAAATGTTAAATTTTATTAAGATCAGAGTTGAATATTTTATATTTCAAGTTAGCTTTAATGTGAGTTTATGATAAGGTATTGACATTCAATGGTATTTTAACTACATAAAACCATAATTAATAAGTATACATGATATCATGAGTATACTTACAAATGTGATGGATATTTGATAGCGAGTCTTCATAGATATTTATTTAAATAACATGCTAGAGGAGTGTTGTTGAGAAAACCAAAAATTATGTAAAAACTATAAAAACCAAAGAGTTACGTATATATAAGTACATAAGACTATGAGTTACATATACATAACCCAAAATTCTCCCCATCATGTTTGAAGAGATTTAGATTAAAAAAATATAATTACCTAAAATAATAAGACCGTAATTTACTCAAATACACATTAAACAATTGAAAAAATATGAAATTTATAAATTTAGAATTTACTAGAGGTGGTTTTTACGATTTTCTCATAACTTACTAGTTTTCTCTTAATCTTTCCTCTAACATACCATGTATCAAAAAAGTTCTATTCTCATTTATAACAACATTAGCTTTAGTAAACCCGTGTATTACACGGGTTGTTTAAACAAAATATTAAATTGAATAAAAATTATTAAGTATAAAACGATATACTAAGACATGATATGATTGGAATTACGTATGAGTAATAACTATAATTAATAAAACAATAATATAAACTTTTTAAATTTTTTTGTTTTTTTCAAAGATAAAGTAAACATTTTGTTTCAAAATAACGTTTAAAAATTTTCATTTTTAAAAATTTCCTTACTATAACTTCTTATTTTTATTATTTTTTCATAAAAAGTTTACTTTAAAAAACTAATATTAAATATTACGTAAAAATAGTTTGATTTTTTAGAAAATGTTCTTTTTTATAAAAAACTATTTCTATAGAAATAACATTAATAAAAGATCTTTTTCTTAATTTATTAAAAACTAATTATAATGTAAAAATGAATAAATGATATTATTAGTAATTAATGTATTTATTTAATAGGAAAGAGAATCGAAAAAAGTTTGATGAGAATGAAAGTGGTGCTGACACGTGGCATCACATTCATTCTTTAAAAAATTTAGTTTAATTATTTTTTCATAAAAAATTACTTTAAAAAAACCAATTTTAAAATATTACGTAAAAATAGTTTGATTTTATAAAAAAATTCTTTTTATAAAAAACTATTTCTAGAGGAATAACATAAATAAAAAGATCTTTTGCTTAAATTATTAAAAAACTAATTATAATGTAAAAATGAATAAATGATATTATTAGTAATTAATGTAATTATTTAATAGGAGAGAGAAACGAAAAAAAGTTTGATTATAATGAACATGATGCTGACACGTGCCACCCTCATTTACTATTTTATTAAAATAGGAAGATATTAGTTATCTTTTATTTTATTCTCTCTTACTTAATATGATTACAGGTAGTTTTATATAAAAACAAAACGCCGGTTATAGATAAAGTTACCAAACCAAAACATGCCATCCTTGTCAAAAAAAACATTTTGTGTGTGTTAAGCAACTTGTTGCTTAATTAATAACCGGGTTACATTAGGAAGAAACATAAAAGTATAATACAACCTAACTGTTTAGTAAATGCCGAATTCTATTACATTTAAAAATTAATGTAATTGAACCCTATTTACTTCTTTTATCTTTTAAAAGAACTCTTCACGATATCCACCTGAAAACTCTTTCTATTAACTCTTTCTAAATATATAATAACTAGTTTTTTTAACCCGCGTTACGTGGCAGGAGTCCAGTCATTTTTCACACACTCATGCCACGACGTGACCGCACGTAATTCTTGCAGAGCGTTTGCGAACTTTATTACGCGATTTGCCTTGGTGACACTAACGTGCTTATGTGGAAGTGGCAAAGGGCGCATTTACAAAGCTCGTAATCAACGTGGTTCAACATTTAAAGATAACCGTATGAAGTTGAATATGTTTGGTTATTGAAACCGAAACGCAGGATAAAAAAAATCGAAAGTAACAAAAGAGTTTTGAAAAGTAATTCAAACAAAAGAAATATAAGAAAGGTGTTAAAAAAGTGATCCAAAAATGGCAAAAAAATGTAATTTAAACTAAATAAATATAAGAAAAGTATTAAAAAAAACCACTAAAAAAGCTTGTCGGGCGGAGGATTCGAACTTGAAACCCTAGTTAACTAAAGCCCATAAGACAACACAAACCAACCGCTCTAGTCCCATGTTTGTTGGCAATTCCGGCACGAAACATATTTAACCAATAAACAAACGCGTAAAAAGCATAAAAAAAAGAAAGAAAAAGAAAATCATTGACGAATGACAGATTGACACGTGGAGTGCCGGTGGGGAACCCCACCGACACTTGCAAATGAGTATATATAAGATTCACTTTCTAGTATGGCTATATTTGAAAATAATATTTAGAGTAAATTACGAATTGTGTTCTTTATTAATACATAAAATTACACTGTATGTCATTTACTTTTAATAATTACAACGTATGTCATTTTTAAAAAAAAATTACACATTCATTGTCCTTTACACTAACTTCCATTCAAATTGAGAGTTAAATCAAGTATGTGCTAAAAACATGATGGGGATTAATGTAATTTAACAATTTTTAATTAATAAAGAATTTAGTAACACTACTAGAAAAATTACAATAGATAACGGGCAATACGTGTCATCTTTGGAATCAGATGACGTGTATATGCGAGTCAAGAAATGGGTAGTTATAAATGAAAGATGACATGCATCCCCGTGTTATCTCTTTACGACGCGCGGAAGATAACATGCATTTTATGACGGGCACTAGATAACTTATGACGGCCACTAGATAACGCGCATTACGTGTCAAGAAAGGGATAGTCATACATGACAAGACGACGATCGTGCGCGTATCATCTTTGTGAATTTTATGATGGGTTCAAAATGATACGCACTGCCCGTCATAAATTTAGTTGTTTTATATATATATATATATATATATATATATATATATATATATATATATATATATATATATATATATATATATATATATATATATATATATATATTGATTTACTTGCTTTTTTTATAAAACTATAAATCAATAATTGTTAAATAACAACAAAACAAAACTTATTTAATTACTAACAAATATTACAAAGTTGTTACAAGTTCACATGCAAATACAAAATGTACAAAATAGTTCTAAATTCATTTGATTGTTTAATACGTAGCCCTACACATAAAGGAAAATCAAAATGTAACGCGACTACTCTTTGCGAGTTCCATCCAAATCAGCGTCGGTGTATTTATGAAAAGCCGCTGCCATTTATAAACCGTAATGCTATGCTGTTTATAGCAATAATTTCATTTCCATGAGCATTCAATTTTAAAAGGCCATACCTCCATAAGCAACCATTTTTCATATACAAATTGACTTGTTTGACGCGTCTAACTCCTTTTAACAAATTAACTCTTTTGTACCTTCGCATACTTCATAAATTAAAACAACGTTTTTAGTGAAGAAAATGAACAAAATAAGAATTCTCAAGTCTATCAATATACAAATCATGAACCAGTTTCAGTATTCAAATGTAATGATAAATTCTAAAAGCATAACTCGAAACTTAAATGATGATTTACCTCGATAAACACTTGATTATGACGAACATGATGGATTTGAAATCAAGTCAGCTACAAACACAAAAATCAGACCCAAAGAAAGTAAATGAAATAAAAAAAAAGATGATGGATAGTAGGGTGTAAAGATTCAAACCAACGACCGGAGACCATCTCTCCATGAAAAACCATCATTAACTAGCTCAACCTATAACATTTTAGCCAACAGTTAGTTTCTTCAAGGAGTATTTTCAAAAGTATCTCACCTCCAAGTAACTCCATTTGCAGCATACATTTGATTCCAAGAATATACTACCTAAAGAAAGCTAAGCATAGAAGTTGTTGATACACCTTAGTGGCTAACAATTATCACCACTACAACACTCTTTTGGCCTATCTCTTTAGCTAAAATCACTTGTGCAACAACATTACTCATCTTGTATGATCCTTTACGACTCAGATCCTTCAATGAATAAACCATTTGATCCCCATCTCCTCTTTTCTATAGAAGCCCACCAATCAAGCTGCTAAGAACTGAATTAAAAAATACCAAGTATAAAATAATTTGATTCGGGAAATGAACTATATTAAAGACATAAACTATAAAACACCAAGACTGCATATGCTAGTAAATGTTGTAAATACTAATCTTAAAAGACCCTTATGATCAAGCAATTAAAATTAAGGTCAAAGATTATTGTTAAAATGCAAAAGCAACTACAAAAGGCAAAAGCAACCACAAAGAACAGGCACACACATCTTTATAGTAAGTGAAATAATAATCGGTTGAACTTGATATTCAAGAAAACCATAAAACATAGTAAGTGAACTAATAATCTGTTGAACTTGATATTCAAGCAAACCATAAGACATAACTAAACAAACAAATCAAAGAAGTAGCCCTGAGAAAATGAAAGGTAATAGCAAACTATGAGTTGATAACAAATAGAAACATATTTCTTTTACATACAAATCATTTATATAAAAACTTGAAGTTGAAAAAAAGTAAAATTGATCCAAAAGTTAAGTATTGTGCTCTGTTTAAAGCTTTTACATAAGAGCGCTTGGATCCTAGAACTATGAATTAGCTATGTTTTAGGTTATCTATCACATGCCAATAAGATGCAAAACATGAAATAAACTAAACTAATCCTGTAGAAGATTATAAACACCTTTAGTATACGGTCATGATCGAGCATAGCCATTTGAATCACAACCAAGGTGCAAAAATAGCATATTTTCATCTTGTTTAAATAAATGTTTTAAAAATGCAAACGCATAAACTTTAATAAAATGTGCCTTTCGAGAGCCTAGGGTTTTATTAGAAATTGACTCAATCAGTGCCGCCACCGACTCATACCATGTCACTTGAGCCTCACCAATCGTTCAATTTAGCACAAAAAATCAGCAATTTCAGATTTAGCATCACTCACTACATCGTAATAAGTTAAGCCTTCCAAAATGGTTAATATCTATATTTGCAAATTACTATCAAGATCATTATTTACTTTGATGTGAGGACTAATTCTTTCCATCATGTATACTATAAGGCTACTATATACATTTAGGATGTGAGGTTTGGCAATGATCTAATTCTGACCGAGGTAGAATGGTAAAAGGGAGTAGCAGGACAAAGTTCTCCAAACAATTACAATTCCATATTAGGCTTAATAGTATTAGGACATTAGAGTAGACTAAAAAGAATTTTACTTGTTAAACAGTAGGCTTAAGATTATGAGTTACGGTTTGATTTAACATGAGGCTATATAAGGTACTAATTAAATGACTCAAGAACACACCTCACTGCATTTAAAAGAAGAGATATGTCGCAGAAACATTGTTTTCAAAGAAAAAACAGGCAAGGGAAAAGGTTCGAGTTATTAGTGTATTCATCTCATTCATGGATTAGTTTTGAGTCGTTGGAATAAGTCAACGATTATATACACCATATTCAAACCATAAAGCCTATGCGGAATGAAAACAGAGGATCAATGTAATTACCTGATTGTAATTAACGAACTGATCAGATATTAAAGACCTAATTGATCGGTCTACGATCAAACTGAAACAGATTAGAAGAGGCACCAATCGAGGCCCTTTTAGCAACTCAGTGTTTGGCATAACATCTTCTTGTCTTCTTGCTGCCAAATTGAAAGATACCATCATTTATCCAAACAGTTGATCAATTGTCTAAATTCAATCCAATAAAAATCCCTAGTTTATCCTAAAAATAAAATCCGCAAAATTCTACTCAAATAGCCAATTCCCTTGCATTAAAAAGGTATTATGAAACATAATACCTATAAACATCACCACCACCAGAACTAACCTAAACATCCAATAATTTCCATCATTCTCGCACAGTCATTTGGCTTTACATTCATCGGAAATTAGGGCTTCAATTGATCAAGCTTAGAAAATAAAATCCCAACACGAAATCCACTTTAGCAATCAAAAAAAAAAAAAAAACGGAGAGACATTAAAGAAGACACCGCAACAAACCCTAAACACCGTCATAAAAAGTATATACCTCGAAGGCGGATAGGGTTTCCATTGTGAAATCGGCTCAACACCAGCGCCATCGAACAGATAAATAGAATACGCGAATCCAGCTAATTCAGTCGATTGAATATCGATGACGCTCGATGGGAAGTCGAGATGATTGAGCCGGTAGCGGCTACCTTCGAGGATAGTCATCGGAGAAGATTCTCCTTGTTGTTATCTCCGATCATCGGATCCTTAGGTGTGCGTTCTAAAAGACGATGGAAAAAGATACATGCAAAAATAAGAAATAACTTTTATGACACGCAAGAAGATGTTACGTCATGTAAAATCAAGTAAAATACAACGTAATTTTTATGACACGTAAAAATGCACGTTATCTTTCTTCGCAAGTTATTTTTTACACGTCATTTATTAACAGCTTTGTAATAGTATAATTAACACATTAAAAATCATTCAACCCTTTTGCTCCTTTTTTCTTAGGAACGATTTGTAGGAAATTATTGTGAATGATATACTTGATTTATTTATAAGACTTTAAAATTCAATTGCTTTTCATGATTTATTTGTTAAAGCTACATGTCAAAACTTTATGAGTATTATGTGTTGAAGCATTCTGCTTTGTGATAAAACTTTATGGTACAAAACATTCTACATATTGATCAAAAACATTCATAAAGCAAATAAACATTTTGTTCAAATGGTTCAAATTATCAATGTCTAAATTAAAATCCAAACGGTTCTGCATAGTGCTTCTGCGTAATTTTACATATTCGTCAAATGGTCAAAAGCATTCACAAAGTATTCAGTATATTGGTTAAAAATTCCATACATCCAAATCATTTAAACCCAAATTAAACCAACATAAACCATTAGAAAATCCATACAACCAAATTAAACCAACATAAACCAATTTTAAATCCATGCATTCAAAATTAAACCAACAGAAACCAGATTAAAATCCATACATCCAAAATAAAACAAAAGAAACCAAATTAAAATCCATTACTACTCTAATCCCTTGCAAATCCTGTTATTGTGTCCCTTCTTATAACACTTCAGGCAAGTCTTTGATGTCTCTTTCTTTGATAATATTTCACCTTTTAATGACTCCTCCAATTCAAATGACGACTTTCTCCTCACCTTTTTAGGCCTACCAATAGGCTTATGATGTGTTGGTGGTGTAATACTGTAGGAATTTGAGACCTAGGGCCTAATGCTTTTCCATTGATTGGGTAGATCTTGAAATTATACACCTCTTTCCATGTCTCCAACCTATATATCGGATGTACAAAGGTCTCAGAAAGGGCAATTCTTGTCCATACACAGCCTTATTCCAGATTGCAGCCATTGCATGTTTGCAAGGCATCCCTTTGATCTCCCATCTCCTGCATACATATGATCTCCTACTTATGTCAACTGCACATTGATTACCACCTAGGCCACTCACCTGATAATGCTCTTCCCCATTCCATTGTACAGTACACCTTGTCGCTTCCTTTTTAATCCCTTCAAACACCCTCTGAGCTGTTGGTGTTAGTTAACCTTCACATCTATCAATCATTCTTAGCACATTTACAATCCTCCTCATGAGATACTCTCTGATATATTCCAATAGTGTCATAATTGGCTTGTCTCTTCCATCCACTATCTTGAAATTAAAAACTTCACACATATCATTTAGTAGTACATCTGTATGTGCCCTACCTGTGGAATGATCAAATTTAATAGTATGTTATACATATTAACACATAATAATTATAAACATATGAAATTATTGTAACTTACCAGAAAAATATGATCTTGACCAATGTTGTGGTGAAATTTTAGACAATCATAGTTGTGCCTCGGGGTTGAATTTTTGAGTTCATCCATAGTCTTTTCAAATTGAAACATAGTTGTTGTTGTGGCCAGCTTCCAAAGCATGTCTTTATAGGCTTTTCCTTTAAACTAGTGCTTCATATTTTCAATGCAAAACCTATGCTCAGCAGATGGGTACACATTGTGCAATGCAATAAGTATGCCCTGTTTTAAAACATATACATTAGAAATATATTTTCATAACGTCATTGTGAATTACATAAAAATAAGTAACATAACTAGCCTATTTCCTGTCACTAATGAATGTAAAGTTTGAGTTAGTATCCAATCTAGATCATCACCAAGACATTGGAGAAACCAAGTCCAAAAACTTAAGTTTTCAGCTTCAACAATTGCATAGGATAGGGGTATATACCATTGTTCGGGTTAAGACCCATAGCACTAAGAATTTGACCAGGTTAAGGACCCTTTATGAAAGCCCTATCTAGGCCTAACAGATCTCTACCAATTGCCTTAAAACCTTGCTTTAATGACCCTAAACATACATATACTCTTTTAAACCTTCTAGTATTTGTGTCATCCGGCAGTTCAGGTCATTATTTGTGCGAACTCTGAGCATACTTTCAATACATTAATGCATTTTAGACTTAATGTTTAATAATTGAGTCGTCCTTGTCTAGTAAGCCTATTTCGTGTCTAGATTTCTTATCTAGTAGCACTTAAGAATTCATATTATATTCCGGAATATAGTGACGAACACGAGCCTTGGTGATAAAATATATATTTTCTGAATACGTGTAAACTAGACTAAACATATCTTAAATTATTTTTAAGTATACATATATTTAATGATCTTAGTGTTATTAATTTAAAATTGTAATAATTTATATCCTATTTGAGATCGTGTTTGGAAATTCTTACTTGTATATGATTATAAAATTATGTACATATATATTTTTTTAGATGCAAACATGGGTGTTTTTCTTTATATACAAGATAGCACATTATTAAAAATCTTGAAAATCTTTATCTAAATCTCAAAATACATCATACTTATAAGTTCTAAATTTACCAATACTTTATTTAAAACAAAAATAAGTAATGATTATCACTATAGAATTTACCATCCACCCAACTACACACCCATTTCTTATTATTATATTACTTGTGACAACCGGTCAAAAATCAGGTCAACGTCAACTCAATTCTGTCAGATATAATGAACATTTATTTACTTATTCTGACACGTTTGGTTATCAGAAACCTTGACGAATGTTTCACGCGAAACCCGTTGTCTGTTAACCGGTTGAGACTAAAACTAAATAATAATAATAACTAATAATAATAATAGTGTGATTATGTGTGTAGGTGCATGAAAGCCACCTAAACACCACAATCCCTATATGATCTCAAGTGCACACACTTCACACTTCACACTTCACACTTCACACTTCACTCAACCTTTCATCTTTCTCTCCTTCATCCCTCTCCATCGGTTCCTCTCACCCGAGAACCCCACCACCGCCACCTGCCTGTCCATCGCCGAAATCATCACACCCCCAGCCGCTGCCGCACCACCGCCCGTCAACATCCACCACAAGCGACCATCGAATCCACTTTCCCACCGCCACCCTCACCCGTCGACCGAGAGCCACCATCACCAACCACCGACCACCATCTACTACCGAAGCCATCCACCACCACCTTCACCATTCGCGACCACCTTCACCAACCGTCACCTCACCACTTTCGGTCACCACCAACCCTCACTCCATTTGGTTTCCGTAAGCATCACCACAATAAGAAACAATCACCTTCTTTTACTCAAGTCAAGAATCGAGAGGATTTTCAAGTTAAGTTGAGTTTAGGGCTTGAAAGTGGAATCGGGTCTTGAAGAATCGAGAACTAACGCTAGAAACCTCTGGTTTAGGCTTGAGGTATAATTATTTGGTTAATTTGTATATATATGTTCATGCATGGTTGATCAAGATGGAAATCTTGATGATTTGGTTCACCCGCTTAGATGTTTTTGGAAAAAGTTGACATTTTGATGAAAAAGGATTTTGATTTGGGTTATAATCTGAATTTTGATGTTGTTGTAGTTTTAGTTGATAAATCCTATTATTGTATGATTTTTGGGTTATGAGAATATAGTTAGATGAATGTATATGGCTATGTATGTATGGATAGGTAAATAAATATGGTGATTATGGTTCATAAGGGTTTTAGATAGAACTTTTGGATGTGTGGACAAATGGATAATATTGACATCTTAAGAATCCTTTAGATAAATGAGGACTTAAGGACAAATAAAATATTTAATTAGGAAGAATGATGACGCTGAATACAAATTTTTAGAAAACAACTAAGATGAAACTTTACAAAGTATTAAGAAAAAGAGACTTTAACAAGAAAATGTTAGTTAAGAATCATGAAGATTTAATTTGACAATGGAACAATATGAAGGATATATATTTAACTAAAAATAACATTGCAAGACTTAATTGATTAATTTAGATATTGGGATAGTCTTTATAAGAAACAATAGAAGAATTAGAAATAAACTAAGATATTATTAGATGTTAGTAAGTTTAATTATAAGTGTTAAATGGTTTATTAATTAAGAAAGTGATTAATAAATGATAATCCTTTTAAAAATGAAATGATTTCTTAAAAACATCTTCAAATGGTTTAAAAAGCGTTTTATCGACAAAAGTCAAATAAGTTGGTGAACGGCATTTTTGAGCAAAATTTGTAATTATTTAAAGTAAGTCTTTCACGTCTAGGATCATGATTAAACCGGTGCTAGACGCTTAAAACCGGAGATTTGAATCAGCGAAGGTGAGTTCTTCGGCCCCATTTTTCTTTTTTTAAATAATGTTTTATTTAAATTGTTTTGGGGGAAAAGCATGAATGGATGTTTAAATTATTTTTATACATGATGGTAAACGAGTATAATATATTTTATGACGGTATAAGTTGAGGCAATAGTATCGGTGAATACTATTGGGCTCTAAATCCCCTCATAATCATTAACCTCTGGGAGGCCGCAGACTATATTGGTAGATCTATCGGGTTAGAAGGGCCCGCTCTCGCTACCAGTCGCACTGGTCAGGTTGTAGCGAGGGAGTTTATATGTCTGGATAGTTGTGGGGCAACGACGTGTTTCTTGGCTTGATTATGGACTTATGACCTGAATTTAAGCATAGTACCTAGCTAGTCTATGTTGAGTATATTATCTCGCTACATCATATAACTTTTCTTGGAAAAAAATCAAATTTTGCAATTTATGAAAACCCGAATACTCATCAACTTTATGTTGACAAGTATTTTCTCATGCTTTTCAGGGTTATAGGTATGCTTGATTGGCGAAATGATGGAAATGTGTCTTTGGAAGATCAAACGTTTTAGGTTGACTATTTTAAGACTTTAATGATAAACTTGTAGTTTTTGTAAATTAAACAATGTTAATGCAAGTATGTTTGAATATTATATCATGTAAAGTTAGTCAACTCATCAAATTTTAACGTTTGACTACGACCGTTGGAATAATTCCAACTTCAGTTATCACCACGTCACGTGACTTTCCGCTGCGATTTTCGGGATGTGACATTACTAGTGGTGAAATCCACGCGGTGTCGCGGGGGTATAAATATTTTTAGGACTATGTCTTTAGCTAACTCTCCCTTATTGTGCTAACTCTCATTTTGCTTTTTATTTGATTAATGCGGGATATGAAACATATCAATATTACTATAGGGATGAGCAAATTTGTAATAACAAGTTGTTTATACATAATCACTTGTACCAAATATAAGAAAATAGTTCTTATGTGTCTGGATTAAAATTACAATGTTATCCAAAAAATTATATTATATAATAGTATAGATATAGATAGAATAAGATAACCTTAAATATAGTAGTTATACTTTAAATTTAATTAGAAAATGGTGTACAAGTATTTAACTTAAAAGGGGTATGATAGGAATAAATATTATGACATTACACATTGAAGCTTTCAACTCTTCATATGTCATCTTTAAAATTGATGTAAAATTACAAATCTAGACATAGTTTCTCTATTATATAATAGTATAGATATAGATATAGATATGGAAGACCATCCTTGAAAATCCATAAAGTCTTAAAATCCCTACCCACTCAATTCAACATCCTTATCTTTCAAAATTATATTAAAATACATGGTCATCCCCACACGACAACCTACTTCTTATTTTAATATTATTATCATACTTTGAAAATTTGACACAAGATTTTATATACCATATCTTTCACCTATCATTACCACCTTTAAAAAATATCACCATTCTTTCCTTCTTTCCACTTCCAACCGTCCACCCATCTCTCTCTCTAGATTTTCTTTATTTTCATTAATATGTCTAAGACAAAACCTATGCTCAACACATGGGTACACATTGTGCAATGCAATAAGTATGCCCTGTTTTAAAACATATACATTAGAAATATATTTTCATAACGTCATTGTGAATTACATAAAATAAGTAACATAACTAGCCTATTTCTTGTCAAATGAATGTAAAGTTTGAGTTAGTATCCAAATCTAGATCATCACCAAGACATTGGAGAAACCAAGTCCAAAAACTTAAGTTTCAGCTTCAACAATTGCATAGGATAGGGAGTATATACCATTATTCGGGTTAAGACCCATAGCACTAGAATTTGATCAGGTTAAGGACCCTTTATGAAAGCCCTATCTAGGCCTAACAGATCTCTACCAATTGCCTTAAAACCTTGCTTTAATGACCCTAAACATACATATACTCTTTTAAACCTTCTAGTATTTGTGTCATCCGGCAGTTCAAGTCATTATTTGTGCGAACTCTGAGCATACTTTCAATACGTTAATGCATTTTAGACTTAATGTTTAATAATTGAGTCGTCCTTGTCTAGTAAGCCTATTTCGTGTCTAGATTTCTTATCTAGTAGCACTTAAGAATTCATATTATATTCCGGAATATTGTGACTAACACGAGCGTTAGTGATAAAATATATATTTTCTGAATACGTGTAAACTAGACTAAACATATCTTAAATTGTTTTTAAGTATACATATATTTAATGATCTTAGTGGTTATTAATTTAAAATTGCAATAATTCATATCCTATTTGAGATCGTATTTGGAAATTCTTGCTTGTATATGATTATAAAATTATGTACATATATATTTTTTTAGATGCAAACATGGGTGTTTTTCTTTATATACAAGATAGCACATTATTAAAAATCTTGGAAATCTTTATCTAAATCTCAAAATACATCATACTTATAATTTTCTAAATTTACCAATATTTATTTAAAAACAAATAAGTAATGATTACCATCCACCCAACTACACACCCATTTCTCATTATTATATTACTAGTGGGTGAAATCCACGCGGTGTGACTGGGGTATAAATATTTTTAGGAATATGTCTTTAGCTAACTCTCCCTTATTGTGCTAACTCTTATTTTACCTTTTTATTTGATTATGCGGGATATGAAACATATCAATATTACTATAGGGATGAACAAATTTATAAATAACAAGTTGTTTATACATAATCACTTGTACCAAATATAATGAAATTGTTCTTATGTGTCTTAAAATGAATTAAAATTACATTGTTATCCAAAAATTGTATTATATAATAGTATAGATATAGATAGATTAAGATAACCTTAAATATAGTAGTCATACTTTAAATTTAATTAGAAAATAGTAGTGTACAAGTATTTAACTTAAAAGGGTATGATAGGAATAAATATTATGACATTACACATTAAAGCTTGCAACTCTCATATGTCATCTTAAAATTGATGTAAAATTACAAATTTAGACATAGTTTCTCTATTATATGGAAGACCATCCTTGAAAATCCATAAAGTCTTAAAATCCCTACCCACTCAATTCAACATCCTTATCTTTCAAAATTATATTAAAAGACATGGCCATCCCCACACGACAACCTACTTCTTATTTTAATATTATTATCATACTTTGAAAATTTGACACAAGATTTTATACACCATATCTTCCACCTATATCATTACCACCTTTAAAAAATATCACCATTATTTCCTTCTTTCCACTTCCAACCGTCCACCCATCTCTCTCTCTAGATTTTCTTCATTTTCATCCTTAAACTCAAGAATTAAATTCAACTCTTCCAATTTTAAGATATCTCATATACTATGAAGGTCTTTCTAAGGTGTTTACAATGAGTTAAAGTTGTTCATCAAGTATTTTTGGATCACCAAGCATCGCTTTTTTTCTTCATCCACCTTCTTCTTGCTTGTTAACATGAAGATCAACCCTTTAAACCTCACTCTTTCTAGATTTACAAGTTGTTTTCAAAAGTTTACAAACATCCATATATCGGAAAGTTCTAAGCTAGTTTTGTTTGTGAAAAATAACTATTTATAATAAGTTTATTTTTTTAATATAAAGATGTTTTTTATATTTTAAGGAAGGCTACAAATATGACTAAGTTAGTGATTTATGTATTTTACTAACATGTTATATTATGAACTAATACATGTAAAACTCTTAAAACATATATAATATATTTGATATTACTTTAGTAGACCTACTAGAAAAATATATATTTTCTTGTTTGGTTTATTTATAGATTTACTAATCGGTGTAACAATAAATATATATTTTTTACTCGCATAAGTTATGTTATAATAGAATTCAAAAGGGTTATAAACCGTCAACTAAAAATGATTTGTTGAATTATATATAAATACATTCTGTATAAATCTAAGACGTATCACCAACGGTCGTGAGTCACCTATTTATATACAAGCGGTTTTCAATGAATCTAGCTAGTTGGGTGAATATTAAACTTTGCCAACTTGGATGCTAGGGTATTACTTTAGACCTTATGGTGTTCTAAATTGTTAGGGCACAGCTAAGTCGGGCATTTCTACTTTTCGGGTTTATTGCTAGAAATTTTCATTACTTTCAGGTGAGTTTACAACCCCTTTTGTTTTACTTTTTTCATACTTGGGGGAAACATACGTTACATTACTAGAAAATACTATTACTTGAACGATAAAAAGAAAACGAGACGCAACCGACTATGTGATTACTTTGTGTGCCATGAGTTATTCTATTTTATTCCAATTACGTGTAAGTCCGTGTTAGTACTACTGTAACCATTGACCCTTGTGTGGCCGTGGATTATATGAATAGCGCTATTGGGTGTGACAACCCTCTCGTGGTTAGTCGCATTAATCTCCGACCGTTTGGTCGAACGAGTGCATATATTTCTAAAGGTATATCTCATTGTTTGTATAGGCATGGGATGGGGCAAAAGTTAGTACGTCTCGGTTTGGTTATGGGCTCATGGTGTACACATTACTTTGTTTGTCTTAGCTAGTCTACGTTGATCACTCAGGGCTTGTTTTGTTTATCGTGGTTTTACAAGGGAAATTCATTACATCATGTCCTTAAAACCTGTGCTCACCATATGTTGATACCTTTTAAACATGTTTTCAGGTACCTAATCATGTCATGGAACTAGTTTAGCAAGCATGTGCAGACAAACTGAATACTATCATTTTGAAGATTTTCTTTTATTACCATGAAAATGTGTTATACTTGCAAATCTTATTTTAAACATTGTTTTTGGGATGTAAACTTTTTAACTTTTGTTCTTCATATAGTGTTTGCTTAAACCTTGTGCTTTGAAAACCATGTACGTTGCATCTCCGTGTTTCCGCCTAGGCGGGGTGCGACAGTATTAGACTTTGGATCTGGGTTTGGTTCAACCTCTATCCTAACTGTAGTACCTGGGTTTTTGTTCGTGAGTTCAGTGAGATAATCCTTGAGAATATTGTATTGTGATCGGTAATCTCCATGTAGTTGTGAGAGTGCTTTGGCCTTGGCCCTAAATGCCTTCATCCTTAAAACTCCAACTTCATATTTTCTTTGGAATTGCTCTTGAATTGCTTTCACCGGAATATTTGGATTTTCTTCAATCTGTTCCATTAGATGTTTACTAAGAAAGTTGGAAGTGCAATATTTAATAGCTCTAATTTGTAAACATTTATGTACATCTATAAAAGTCTTCACCATCCATGTCTCACAATTTTGTTTTCTAGACACTAAAATTGCCAGACATTGATGCTTTTTAGGGTTTATCCTTTTTCCTCTCCCACCTACATTCTTTTGTCCTTTCACATTATGTCCTCTACCACTTATGTTCACATTATGCTCTTTGTCTCGAGTGTGGACCACATCTTCATCAACTTGAAAAGTAGGCATATCTCCCCCAACAAACTGCCCTAACCCTTTCCCGATCATCCTTCACAATCCTAAGTCGTCTTCTTGTCTCCACAACATGTTGTTTGAATAGTTCTTTTGCTTCCATCTTGTTTCCAAAACTTGACCAATGTATAAATTGTTATTGTTCTCATTAGCATTCCTTAGATACCTTAGCATATGTTTCCTAACCTATGTTCATTAACATCCGAATCACTCCCACTGTCTAATCTCTCATTATCCAACACTTCTACATTAATGTCAACATGTTCATGTTGTGTGTTCTTAACATTCTTATCAATGTTCAATCTAAAATCCCTCGTGTCCACGTCAACATTATCAATGCAGTTATCAACTTCAAAATCACTGTCATATTCATCATCTGACATGTTTTTATCCCCACACATGTTCTCATCTTCATTGTTTTGATCCCCACTCATGTTCTGATCTTCATTATTTTGATCCCTGACCATGTTTTAACCAAAGAAATGATCAAATTCATCACCCATGAAATCATAATAGAAACTTGGGTCTAGATGTGCTTGTGCATCTTCTGCGATAATTACATTCTTGATATTAGTTTTAAACTCAAATTGAAAACACAATTGTATCATAACACAAAAGATTTTGATTAAAAGCTGCATATAAGTTAGCAATAAATTAACTAATGGATTAAATAATAAATTTGATTATGATGAAAGTATGATTAAATGTCAAAATCAAAAAGTGGTTTGTAGCAACTTTTTACAGGGCATGAAATCAAATGTGGTTCTCCACTTTACTTAATTCAATGATTACGATTTTGGCATATATATATATATATATATATATATAATATATATATATATATATATATATATATATATATATATATATATATATATATATATATATATATATATATTTATTTATTTATTTATTTATTTATATAGGTTAGGATCATTACAGAGCCATTTTTTTATTTTCAAAAACCACTTTTTATTTTTGAACCACAGAACCATTGATTTACATAAGTGTAAATTAAGTTTGATAATACTTAATCTATTTTACATGTGTATATCAGACATGAACAATAAACTATGTACAACAACTAAATATCATCAGCTTTAACTTACATTTATGTAAATCAATGGTTCTTTGGTTCTAAAAATAAAAGTGGTTCTGTAATGATCCTAACCCTATATATATATATATATAATATATATATATATATATATATATATATATATATATATATATAATATATATATATATTCACGTATTACCGTTGATTTCCCCGTGTTCGTCTTCCGAAATATGTGGGCCTGGTGATTTCATACAATCCATTGAAAGAGACGATAATGAAGGGACGGATCGGAACTCTTGCGTGACTTCATCAAAGCAATTAGGGTTTCAATAATCTGTGCACATGAAGACTATGGGAATGAAGAGACGTACATCTATTTTTTATTCATTGAGGGCATGTAAAGACATACATCCATCATGCTTTTAGCACATGCTTGATTTAACTCTCAATTTGAATAAAAGTTAGGGTAAAGGACAATAGATGTGTAATATGTTAAAAAAGAATATACGGTATAATTATTAAAACTAAGGATATACGATGGATTTCATGTATTAATAAAGGACATAATTTGTAATTTACTCTAATATTTTGATGAACCCAAAGAAATTTAAGTGAAATGATAGAAGAAAAGCATCCAGAATTCAACTCTTCTAAACAAACAAAGGTTTTGAATACCACCTACAAAAAATAAGCAGCATTAACATCCTTCTGGGCTGCCGGTTTCAGTAGACTACTGAAGCATGCCTGCATATGCCCTAAGGGAAAGACGGTTCACCCAAAAAGGTGAAAAGAGGTTTTGATGAAGGATGTCAAGATCAAGAACCGATATCGATAAACAACTTCTTTTGAAGTGGTGGTTAATGAAAACGAAGAGAAGTGGGTTGCACATCAAGGATCCAAAATCCAGTAACAGACAATTGCTGCAAGAACATGAATTGATAGCTAGAAACATTTGCCTACAACTTGAAGCGTATAGGCAATGCTTTAAACAAAAAAAATAATTATGAAAGCGGTACGTAAAGTTGAAGAGTCCATTTTGGCAGTTCATTACTAATATCTGGTCTACTCATTAAACTATACTAGAAACAAAAAACTAATCATTATAGACATTCAACAAGAAGCAAACAAATGTACCCTAAAAAATCTCACTCATAGCAAAGCTATTTGCTATGAGTGTTGTACCTTGGTTGAAGCATTCAAAAGGAAACAGTAACAGATAGACTGGAGTCTGGACTCATCTTGGGTTTGCCCTGGTTTTACCTCACCTTCGTCTGATAGGAAAGTGAAGAGAGGTTGAGAAATCGCATGCAGAAGATGATCAAATGAGAGATACTTAGGGGCAGGTTGTTCACTGCAAATCACTCTATGCATCATCAAAAGTTAGGTGTGCGTGCATGTGTTGTATATGAAGAAAGTCAAATTTATGCAACAATTCAACTTCGATATAACATTTTTGTAAACCAAAGCATCTGAACTATAATTCTGGGCAGGTATGATCAAAACAGATTTGGATTAATCATTTTATGGTTTTAGCCAATGCTTCAATGACAAACATAAACATATAACCAATAACTATATGATGAACAAGCTGATAAGCTAACTTGAAGTAGCATAAAAAAGTATACAATTTAAGAAGGAAGGGGGCCGGGCAATGGATTAGTCTCCTAACATGGCATTAATATTCATACATAAAACATTAGAAGGTTCAGATATGTTCGATCCAAACCACTCACACCAGAAGTAGAATCAATAATTATAATGTGATATTAATCTCAAGGATCTATCAACTAAACAACCATTCGATATGAAACACTAGAACCACAAACAAAAGATAAACAATCTGTATTTAGAAGGCAGCCATTATTATACATGTTTGAACAAACATATTAATCACAGAGACAAACCTGGAAAAACGAAACTATACAAGGTTTACTGCATGATGGTGTCACCGTGTGTCACCTTTGTTCATTGCTATATGTTTTTACATATGTTTCTCTTACGGTTTTAAATAGAGGAATGCAGGTGCAGAACGGGACACCTATTGTAAAAGTTGAACTGCTGCAACGGCAGGGATTTTTTCACGTAATTTCTGAGTGACAGCTACTCTAACAGTCATCACACTTGCTGCGGGACCTGTTAAACGTACTTTTACAATTGGCTCTTCTATGGACACAAATTCTAGTGATCCACCTGCTGCACCAACAAGATATGGCCTTATTTCTTCAAGAACCTACCATGTTTAAAGATAAAATAAGCAAATAAGCTACATGTATGTACGTTGTAGTATTGAACAAGCAAATAGAAGAGAGGGAATCAGGAAGAAGAAAAGGGATTGCATAATGGGCTGGTTGAGTAACATCTCAAAACAAAAGCTTTTCTGGTAAGGCTTAAAATAGGCCAAGTAGGTCACCCAATCAACAAACACTTTAGTATTCTTTTTCAAAAATATAAAAACAATTAATGTACAATATATGTGATTACAGAACTAAATTAGCACAATAATAATCCATATTTTTTTAAAAAAATGACGAATTAGAAGGTTGTGTCATGTATGCATTTGAATACACTTCAAATGACTTTCACCCTTTTACCCGCTTTACCCATTTGGCTATAAGAAATAACACATAGCCCAAATCAACTTGTTTGTATATAATGAGCCTAAATTGACACCTCTAGGATTAACTACAGCTTCTAACAGAGTAACAGGAAATAGTGGGAGCCTCTAGGATTAACTACAGCTTCTAAATACACCTATAGTTTATTTAAGGGAAGAATGTGATGGTCTCTCTTATATTTTTCATTTGGGAAAACATAAATATAGCCATACATTTAAACAATGCATCAGAAATTATACATGACAATATATTGTATTTCCTAGTGTAGCTTTTGGTTGGATGCAACTTGCAAGTGTCAAATGATATAAAGGAATGTTGTTGTTGCCATTTGCAGTACGGATAGTAACATATTGCCTTTAACTAGATTGTGTACAATATCTATGGGAGTGTTCAGATATTCACTTTGAAAGTAATTACGCAATGTTGAATAATCATAATCACATAATGGGCTTTAATATAACGAGTTGTAAGAGATAATATTTGAATGTGCTCATTGAAGTAGTTATAATCAAGTTGTAGTTGTTGGACTAATTAACATTATCATTGTGTAAGAAACTTATCAATAGATTAACCTCTAAACATTCCTGTGAACAAAATATCATCTTGTGAAATGAAACTAAAACAGTTAAAAACTCTCAAATGAAGTAAAATATAAAGATTAATACTTATTTATTTTTTCACCTTGGTAATCAGTTTTGTAGCAGCGGGTATAAACTGATTATCGAAACTAACTATTTCACGGCTACATAACAAGAACAAATCCATCCAAACGATTGAAACTGACTATTACGACTTTAAACCTCAAGAATCAGCTAATTAGTTCCAAATCAAATGGTAATTACTAAGTCGAAGTTCAAATACCTTCTCTACGTTTTCTTCATTCAGCTCAAGGCCAGTTTCCTCGTCTGGTACTGGTTCAACAGCAACAATTTCAGGAATCTTTTCCATCAAGCGCCGCTCAATTCCCAGTTTCATGGTGGTTACAGAACTCGGACACGAACCACAAGCTCCTTGCAGCTTTAACCGTACAACATTTCCATCAATTTCATGTAATGCCACATTGCCACCATCTGCAATTAGATAAGGTCTAACTTCATCCAGCACCCTCTCAATGTTTTCTGCAGTAAGAGGTAGCTCTACAGCCGACTCTGGACTTGCAACCGCCTTTACAACTGCATACAACCATTTAAATACACATGTTGAGAAACCATTGAAGCTCTATCCTGTTTCCCCCTAGAGACAGTGGGAACTGGTACACATTTTTTTATTCATTCATCATATCATCTGTATCACTACAACAAACAAGAAATCACATGGAGAATCTTTGTAAAGTTATGCTGGTTCAATTCATCCACTAAACTCAAATACTGATCTCAACTAATTTCAAAAGTACTAAAATCCTGTATGAGCTCAAATTCCACATATAGAAATTAGATATACGATCAGCAAAAGTGTATAATCAGTTACCTTTCCGGCGTGTCACCTGCTGAAATCGAAATTTGATGCAACAGAAACTCTATTGCCGATTAAATTCGATATCTGAACATTTCACAGAGAAAACCCGACGGAAAACGTTATATTGTAACGATATAAAGCAAAAAAAACAGAATCAAATACAAACAGAAGATTGATTGACGGATTACGAAACCTTAGGGATGCATTGATGGTGGAATATGAAGTAGAAGATGGAACAGATGTAGAATCAAGGGTTTGTTGAGGTCTAGTGACGTAGGAATAAGATGATTGACTCAAAATCACAGCAGCAGTTTGCATCTCGTTCGAATTGCGGTATAATCTGTCAATTGAATCTCCAGAAACCTTTAATTGCAGACTTTGAAGAAGGATTTCAGTTAGGGTTTCAGGACTCCACGAAAATAGCCCACCGGTGCTGATTTCTGTATCACACGTACGGTCGAACCGGTTTTACAGAGTAAACTGAAACCGGACAACAGTTTTATGTAGTCATCCGGTTCTGAAATAATGCTTAGTCGGTTCTGGTTCTAAACCTGAGTAAGATTAGGGGTACAAACGAGCCGAGTCGAGGCCGAGCTCGTATAGCCTCAAGCTCAGCTTGTTTTAGCTTAAGAGGGTTCGGGCTCGGTTCGTTTCGAGCTTTATATTTAAAACTCGAGCTCGGCTTGGTCTCGGCTCGTTTATTATTTAGTTACTATTACTATTTTTAAATTTTTTATATATAACTTTATGTGTATTATAATTTTATATTTTATATATAACATTTACATATTATAGAATTGTTTCTATCATAATTTATATGTAATACATTTATTTACATAAATATATTTACTAAATTAAATAAAATATATAAAAGTAAAAAAGTTCGTTTAGGCTCGTGAGCCGGCTCGAGCTCGATATGTGAAACTCGGACTCGGGCTCCTTAATTAAATGAGATTTTTTTCAGGCTCGGCTCGGGCTCGATAAAACTCGATTCTTTTCGAACTTTTTATCGATCCTACCTCGAGTAGCTCGCGAGCAGGTCTACTCGTTTGCCAGGCGATTCTAGGATTTTAGGATTTTTTCCAGTTTCATTTGGGAATGAATAAAAATGAAAGTGAAAATCACGTCGCTGAGGTAAATCGTTATGTTATTCATGAAATTTGTATCTTTAATTTGAACAACCAGAGGATATTTTGTTACTACTTCTTTATGTGTTTTGAAATCTATAAAGGTAAATCGACTTGTTGAGAAGCTACAATTACCGATGTTAATGGTGGTTAGATAGTTATGAGTGAAGTTTCGATGTATTTATGTTCGAGTCTTCTTATAATATATGTAGGAGTGTGGTCATTCAGTGAAGAATGTTTCATTATTAAATTCAGAGGCCAACCATGTGGTTGTAAAGTACTACTACTAGCCAACTAATAGTTCTAGGTGTTGAAATTTTAACGAACAAAAGAAAGTTGTAATTGCAGAACATAATCCTTATGAACACCTAATTTGAACAAACAAATGAGTATCTTTTCTTCTCTCTTGAATTCTAGTGAACCGAATGAAGAACCGAGAATCACAACCAAATTAATCAAAGATAATAACTTGGATAAATCTCAAAAACGTGATTAACACTATCAGATTAAACCAATTGACCGCAACTATCAAATGTTTAATCGGATTCAAACTGAGATTTTGAGAATCAAAACCTTTTGTTCTGTGAGAGAGCTTTGCGATGAAGAAGATGTCCTATCAAAACAGAACCGAGAGTTTCATTTACATACTCAACCCAAAATAAACCGACGAAGTGAATAAGAAACTGTCAAGAAACCGTCGACCGATCTTGAATTTTGTCCATCCGGTCAATTTCCTCCGACCAAAACAAAACTCATCGAGCCCTGTTCTGTTCTTTCCTTCTGTCTTTCTTTTCTTCTTTTTGTTTCCTTATCCTTCGATCTGATTCAACAAATGGACATATGGATTTATAAATTGGGCTTCATTTTTGGGCTTATATAATTAATTGGTTATGTAAGCCCAATTAATTTTAATACTCAAACCCAATCGAATAAATTAATATATTTATATATACATATGCATTTAATTGTATTAGTGTAAAACGAGTCCGCACTCCCGCGTCACCTAACTCGTTTAATCACTACTACAAATTATCAGATCAACAAGTTAATCCAATAACGCTAAAATTATTGATAACACTAAAATTATCAACATTCCTCCCCTATTTTAGTGATATCCATGATTAAATTAAATATCTCTCGCATAACACAAACTTATGCATAAATGAAAATGTCCTGAGGATTGAATTTTCATCTTAGTATATCACATTCAAATATTAGAATATCAGGTGTCATAATGGATTGAACCCTTGCTATCCATATAAATAACTGAATTAAATATACACACAAGTTCACAAATTTATATTCTCACTTGACACAATATTTTACTAGCATGTGTCCTAATCCTTCAAAGAATACATCGAAGCCAAGTCCAAGCTTCTTGAAGCGGCTAAACTTCATATTCTTATAGGTAGTTTCTTTTAATCTTGCACCTGCAAATGCAATTTGTCAAAGAACTATTAAGAAGATTAACTTCAACCTACTTTATCTTGCAGTCAGAACACAAACCTTGGGATGATGTATTGATGTGTTCCAATTTCTACATGACAAGCTTTCCACATTGAATTCAACATCTAACATTGTATTAGATGGGAATTGGGTGTCTTGACACAAGAAATTTAAATGGACTTTAAACCCATCCCTATGGCTGATCTTTTCACGAGATCTTTCCCTAACCCTTTTGTTAGGTGATCAGCCAAATTAAATTCAGATTTACAAATTCAACAGATATCAAACCATTCATGATTAATTCCCTAATCATGCTATGTCTAACACCTAAGTGTCTAGACTTCCCATTGTACACTTGACTATATGCTTTAGCCAAAGTAGCTGCACTATCACACCTGATAGAGATAGATGATATCGGTTTTGACCATAAAGGTATCTCAAAGATCAAATTTCTTAGCCATTCAGCTTCCTTACCAGCCGCAGCTAAAGCAACAAATTCAGATTCCATAGTCGAATTAGTTATGCAAGTTTGTTTCTTTGATGCCCAGGCAATAGCACCACCACCAAGTAGGAATACCCACCCACTTGTCGAAGAATAATCTTCCACATTTGTTATCCAACTTGCATCAGAGTACCCTTCTAAAACTGAAGGAAAACCTGAATAACACAAACCATAATTTATGGTTCCTTTCAAGTATTTAAACAACCTATTCACAGCTTGCCAATGATACGTACTTTGACTACTGGTAAACCTACTCAGTTTTCCTACAGCATATGCTATATCAGGCCTTGTGCTTATCATAGCATACATCAAACATCCAATAGCTTTTGAATATTCCAACTGTGAGATAGAATCACCTTTATTAGGCATAAGCTTTATATTAGGATCTATAGGAGTACTAACCGTAGAACAATCAAAGTAATTGAATTTCTTTAATACTTTTTCAATGTAATGAGATTGAGTTATTAATATTCCATTGTTGTTTCGTTTTATCCGTATACCTAGGATAACATCCGCCTCCCCCAGATCTTTCATATCAAAATTAGAAGACAGTAATCTCTTTATATTAGGATCTATAGGAGTACTAACCGAGAACAATCAAGGTAATTGAATTTCTTTAATACTTTTTCAATGTAATGAGATTGAGTTATTAATATTCCATTGTTGTTTCATTTTATCCGTATACCTAGGATAACATCCGCCTCCCCCAGATCTTTCATATCAAAATTAGAAGATAGTAATTTCTTAGTCTTATCAACTTGATCTTGGTCAGTACCAAAGATCAACATATCATCAACATACAGACAAATAATTACCCGAAATTGAATTTGCTGTACACACACTTATCTGCTTAGTTCAAGAGAAAACCATTAGACAAGATAACTTCATCAAATTTTTGATGCCATTGTTTGGGAGCTTGTTTGAGACCATATAGTGATTTGATTAATTTACATACTTTATGTTCTTGTCCCGGTAAAACAAAGCCCTCAGGTTGTTTCATGTATACCTCTTCATCTAGTTCACCATTCAAGAAAGTTGTTTTCACATCCATCTGATGAATTATCAGTTTATGAATTGAAGCTAAGGCAAGTAATAATCTTATAGTGGAAATCCTAGCAACTGGAGCATATGTATCAAAGAAATCAATTTCTTCTTTTTGTTTAAAGCCTTGGATAACCAATCTGGCCTTAAACTTGTCTATGCTACCATCAACTTTCATTTTCCTTTTAAATATCCACTTACAACCTAGCGGTTTACATCCAGGTGGTAAGTCAGTCAATTTCTACGTATTATTTTGCATAATGGAATCCATCTCATCTTGAATTGCTTCTTTCCAGAAAGCAACATCTCGAGATGCTATTGCTTCATTGTAAGTCTTCGGATCCTCTTCGAAATTAAAGCAATATTAATACTGATAGCTAATATCCTTCCTGGACCCTTCAACTAAGTAAAGATGGAAATCAGAACCAAAGGATTTGGCCTTTCTTGTTCTTGTGCTTTTCCTTGGTTCAGAAGGTCTAGATGTACTGTCAATATTAGAAGATGCTTTAACGGAATCAATAGCTCTATTCTCAATAGGATCAAGAATCCTTGTTTGAAAATTGTGGATGCAATCTTTAGGCTTAGGCACAGAAGTGAATCTGTCTTCATCAAAGATAGCATCCCTTGATTCTATGACAGTGTTTACAGACACCAAGTCATTAGGTTCTATAACATAAAACCTATAGGCTTTTGAGTTTTCAGCATATCCTATAAATATACAGTCTATTCCTTTCTCACCTAAGTTCTTTCGTTTAGGTTCGGTAAGGTGAACAATAGCTCTACAACCCCATACTTTTAAATAGTTTAAAGTAGGAGGCTTTCTTTTCCATAAATCATAAGGACTTATTTTGTTTCTTTTATTAAGAGTTCTATTCAATAAATAGCAAGCAGTTAGCATTGCTTCTCCCCAGAATCCATCACTCAGATCAGAATATGATAACAAGGAATTAACCATTTCTTTTAATGTTCTATTTTTCCTTTCAGCAACACCGTTCTGTTGTGGTGTATAAGGGGCTGTAGTTTGATGTATTATTCCAGTGGACTGAAAGAACACTGGATCATAATACTCCCCTCCCCGGTTAGTTCGAAGAGTTTTAATTAGATTACCATGAAACAATTCAACTTCTTGTTTATAGACCTTAAATTTATCAAGTGCTTCATCTTTAGTATGAACAAGATATACATAACAGTACCTTGTTGCATCATCTATGTAAGTGAATACATACTTCTTATTACCAAGAGATGGTGTGCTATGAAAGTCACATAAATCAGAGTGAATGAGTTCTAATACCTTGGATTCCCTCTTAACATCCTTAAATGGTTTTCTAGTAATCTTAGTTAATTTACAAGTGTGGTAATTGTTATCATGCATATCAAAGGCAGGTATCAAACTCATTTTTGACATATCTTTCATTCTAAAGAAATTAATATGACCTAGTCTAGCATGCCATAACTTAGAAATATAATCTACTTTGCTAGATAAAGAGGAAGTAATGCATGCAGATTCATTAGCAAATGGAACATGAATATTAAGTTTAAACATACCATTAGATAAATACCCAAATCCAACAAAGGTTCCATGTTTAGATAAGATAAACTTATCTGACTCAATGACCTATTTGTAACCACAACTGTTCAACATAATTCCAGATAAGAGATTCTTTAGAATCCCTGGTACATACAATACATTATTTAGTATTAGTTGTTTTCCAGAAGTAAATACAAGTTTAACATTTCCAATTCCTTTGATAGACTCAGTTGCCATGTTTCCCATTCTTAGCACGGATCCATCTTTAATTGTTTTAAGATCCTTGATCCACCTTAGATCCTTGCACACGTGACTTGTAGCACGCAAGTCTACCCACCACGCAATTTCATCATCCTGGACATAGAATGATTCAGAAATCAAAGAAACATAATTCTTAACAGAATTAAAAACTAAGACAGGACACAAACCTGGTTTCCCATTTGGGTCTTTTGACCCGCTTGGACCGGCTACATTAGCCTTACTTCCGCCTGACATTTTCACCCGACAATCTTTCTTGAAATGTCCCGGTTTTCCACATCTCCAACAAGCAGGTTTTGCTTTCTTATTAGGATGTTTGTTATCATTGTTAAACTTACGTTTATTACCCGTTGGCTTGTTGAACCTTTTGAAATTCCCATCATCTTCAACATTATTAACCGAGGATGATGCTGGGTTTTTACCCTTGGCTTTATCAAATTCTTGAGCCCGAAGTGATTCTTCAATTCGGATATGACTACCCAATTGAACCAAAGTCAAATCCTCTTTTTGATGTTTTAAAGTATGTTTAAAGTCCTTCCACAGAGGTGGAAACTTGTCGATTATGCTCGACACAGAGATTGACTCATCCATATGCATATCATGTTGTGCATATTGACCCAAGATATGTAACAATTCATTATACTGTTCCATTACTGGCCTAGAATCTGTCATTTTGTAATTATTAAAATTACTTACCAGGAATTTCTTGCTTGATGCATCCTCGGCCATGTATTTTGCTTCAAGTGAATCCCAAAGGTCTTTGGCAGATTCTGCATTCTGATATACATCAAATAGTGAATCAGTCATCCCATTGAGTATGTGGCCTCTGCAGATATAATCATCATTTTCCCACTTGAGTCTCCTTCGTTGTTGATCTAAAGTTTCATCTTCCACTATGTCTGGCATAGGCGTAGAGAGTACATATGCAACCTTCAATGTTGTTAACAAGAAATGCATCTTCTTTTTCCATCGCCTAAAGTCTTGCCCTCAAATTTTTCCAATTTGGCAAACTTACTAGACATGTCTCGAACCGATTCTCCACTTCCCATGTTAAATCAGATTGCTTGAACTTTTCTCCAACACGAATCAAATAAAATTCCAATTGTTGTTTTTGGTGAACACGCAACCGACTCAAACGATTTGTCAAGTAAATTACTTGCAATCAAGTAAATTGAGTCCCAAATTTCAGATTACAGACACCTAAAATTTCAGATTGTAAATAACCCTAAATTTCAGATTCTAAACAACCCAAAATTTCAGAATAGAAACAACTAATTGGTTTAATCTTTGTTGAAATTTTAATGAACAACAGAATGTTGTAATTGCAGAACACAATCCTTATGAACACCTAATTTGAACAAACAAATGAGTACCTTTTCTCCTCTCTTGAATTCGTATGAACCGAATGAAGAACCGAGAATCACAACCAAATTAATCAAAGATAATAACTTGGATAAATCTCAGAAACGTGATTAACACTATCAGATTAAACCAATTGACCGCAACTATCAAATGTTTAATCAGATTCAAACTGAGATTTTGAGAATCAAAACCTTTTGTTCTGTGAGAGAGCTTTGCGATGAAGAAGAAGATGTCCTATCAAAACAGAACCTAGAGTTTCATTTACATACTCAACCCAAAATAAACCGACGAAGTGAATAAGAAACTGTCAAGAAACCGTCGACCGATCTTGAATTTTGTCCATCCGGTCAATTTCCTCCGACCAAAACAAAACTCATCGAGCCCTATTCTGTTCTTTCCTTCTGTCTTTCTTTTCTTCTTTTTGTTTCCTTATCCTTCGATCTGATTCAACAAATGGACATATGGATTTATAAATTGGGCTTCATTTTTGGGCTTATATAATTAATTGGTTATGTAAGCCCAATTAATTTTAATACTCAAACCCAATCCAATAAATCAATATATTATATATACATATGCATTTAATTGTATTAGTGTAAAACGAGTTCGCACTCCCGCGTCACCTAACTCGTTTAATCACTACTACAAATTATCAGATCAACAAGTTAATCCAATAACGCTAAAATTATTGATAACACTAAAATTATCAACACTAGGCAGGTGTTAAAAACCTGTGTTTACCAAGACTTGATTGTTATGACTTTGCAATAACATTCATCTCCTGTATGACTTCGATCAACCATTCAAACGATGGAACTTTTTACTACATTTCTCTGCAAATTTAAAATCTAACTTTTGGGTTTTTTATGTGTTATTCCGTACACCAAGAATCTTGCATGTATAAATTGTCGATGGAAATATTTGATGGGCTTATCTCTTGCCTTGCATACATTTATTTTGTTACAGACATGGAAATCCTCTGTTTTGGGGGTTTATGGCTAACTCCGTTTCATCAAATCTATCCTCTGATGTGTTTGGACTGATTAAAATTTAAGAATTTTGATGTGTTTCTAATAGTTTCTTATTTACATACATGGTGCTCTTATTATTGTGGTAAAATACTAATTAAGATCACATATGGTGATATGAAACCTATTAATCATGCTGACATATTGTTATAATTTGGTGCCTCTATTGTTCCCAATTAAGGTATCAATTGGGATCATAAACTCTAGCAGAAATATTATCACTAGCTGAGGTCATATGTTTAGAGTTAAGGCTTTGTTTGAAATCCTAAGGTCATTTTTTGTGCTTTAGTACCTCTTGCTAATTAAAGACATGGGTAAATTTAGCTCATGCGTTTAGACGTTTAAAATAAACTGGGGATATATATATTTTTCATGCATGCTATGTTTACATATGATTTGGGAAATATTTTTCTTTTCATAAATTTGTTTCTCCACAAGCTTTCTTAATATACAAAGTTTGTTCAGAGAATAAGTTGTTTTGGCAGAGTTTGAAAAGAAGAGGCTTTAACTTTTGTGTCTATAAAACACAATGCTACAATTCATTTGAATTTTGCCTTCCACTATTTTTTTTGTTTTGGATTTTATAGATAGATTTGTGAGTGAAATCTGTAGATTGAGGGATGTTGTATTGCATCAAGCACCAAAGTCATTAAATATATATCATTATTAAAGTTACGAAGACATTCAGTTTTTTTTTTGGATTTAACAACCCATTGAAACATGTTAACAACGTTCCCTTAAAAGCATAGGTACTCGGTGATGATTCGAATAGGTTTTTTTATGATTTTACGCTCCGCCGCAACGCAGGGGTCTAATACTAGTTGAATACAAATAAAAATGGATGGTTTTGAAAGAATAGACACTTTTGATTCTAGTTTTAAATTGGTCACAACCAAAAATCACTTGTACATAAATTCTCAGGAGTCAGAACACTGAGAGACAACTTTCACTTTGAATAAATTATACAATTATGTAAATTTGAGTATAATCAAATGTCTCACGTACTCATTTTTAAATGTTCTTAAGCTATGTTGTTATCTTTCTAATGTGAAGTTTGGTGACGAGATTCAACCAAATAAAAATCGATGGTATAAAAAAAACTTTGTATGCAACTCGTGTCTAAGATTGTTGTTATAGATGATGAAGTATCAACAAGAGAATGCAGATGAAGTTCATCGAATAGTCACTGTTGCAAGTGTTTTCGTTGCCAATGACAATTCTAATAGTATAATCATTTATTATTTTACACTTGATTTTCACTCGATTTTAAGTTTTCCAATTAGCATTCACTTGATTTTACAATTGATTTTCACTCGATGCAGAATCTTTATCTCTTTAGCCTAAGTTTGTGTAGCGGTCTATGACCAACCCTGATTCTATGGAGGATCGTCAGGGGATCTGTAGCGGACCACAACATACCCAAATTGGGTAAAGGGCCGTCATCTAAACCGTTACAGTCTGTGACCGTCCCAGAAACAACCTATGAATAGAAGGCTTTAGCATTTATTTGAAAATCAAACTCTAAGTGTGTTTTAATGTTCTATTGAGTGTTGTAACTGACCTAGGTTAGTTTAGTTAAGTTAAAAAACAGTGTATGCCTAGCAGAAGATCGGTGGATAGTGAGGTAATTCTCATCCTTTCTCCTAGGTTAGGGGAAGGTCGGGTTAGAAACCTGAGAGGTATATGTTTAGGATACTCGCAAGTCATGAGCTACGTGCCTAGAGAATAGCTATGGGTGAACACCCATAACAACCAGGTTAAACTCCAAGATAGGGTCACAAGTTATGACATTCGTGTAATACGGGTGAGATGCCTATATCTAATGGTTGTTGGCATTTAGCTGTAGTGCTAAACTCTTAATCCAATGAGTAGATTCGTTTAGGGTAATGTAGCATGAATATGCATTTAATGACACTGTAATATCAAGTATATAACTTGTGTCTAAGGAGGTCAACTTTGAAGTATGTATGATTGTGTGATACCCAGGTCAAGGCGAGTTCATCTAAACATTTTCTCAAATGGGACATATGCATTGTTATGTAAGGCCCCCTTCTCGGGAAACCCCACAGTTGGTTATTCATAGCACATTACACATTATTGGTCATGAATACGGGTCCCATTGATTATTGGTCAATCCCCAGGATTAGACCCCAGATGTGCATCCTGAATCAGCCACACACCAGTTGAGCTAACGACAACAAGGTCGTGCACCTCATTCCATTGTGCTTGCAAGGGTTTTCCTTTATTATAAGGGCCCGGGGGTAACATTCATTAGGTTACACTGTCTTTCTTTTATTTCTTTGTGATCACTTATTTATGAATAATACTTTTAAATTATTCATTGTCTTATAATCACATATCATAAAATATTAAATACTCACAATAGCAGCACATAAGAAAAGAATCAAACATGCAATTTAAGTCCTCTGAACTTATGCTAACTATCAACTAGCAATCACATCACTAATACTAATACTTCCGAAGGCAAACATAAGTTTCGGAAGAAATAGCCTTCGGAAGAAATAGCCTTTAGAAGAAACAACCTTCGGAAGAAATAGCCTTCGGAAGAAATCTCAGCTTCGAAAGATTTGCAAACATAAGCTAACTTCCATTAAAACATGAGTACCAGTCACTTAATTTCTATCCCCAATATTCCAGAATAACCTAAGTGTTCACAGCGCCTAAACACATCACTAGATACAACCATGAAGCTTCGAAAGACTTCATTATACCTTCGGAAGAAATCTTCTTGGCTTCAGAAGAATTCTTCTTGGCTTCGGAAGATTTCTTCCCAAGCCTCGGAAGATTTCTTCCCAGGCTTTGGAAGATTTTCCCTTGGCTTCGAAAGATTTCCCTTTGGCTTTGAAAGATTTCCCCTTGGCTTCGGAAGAATTCACCTTGGCTTTGGAAGAATTCCCACACTTGGCCAAAGTCCACAACGCATGAATGAAACACTAAGTGTGCCCACAACGGATGACTAAAACATTCTTAAGTGTCCACAGCGGATAGCCAAGTCCACAGTGGACAACATATAACCTCTAAGTGTCCACAGTTGACATGCAAAGTCCACAGCGAACATGCAAAGTTCACAGCGGACAGTCCAACTGCCTATGTGTCTACAGCGGACACCTTATCCATGCTCAAGTGTCCACAGGGAATAGCTAGTGTCCACAGTGGACACCAAGTCCAACACCTGCGATGCAACTTATGCAGTTTCTAGTCCCAAACCTCGCTTCTAAACATATACTTAGCATAGATCTACCAGTCACATGCTTAACATCACAAAAAACCACACACAACATCACGAAAATCATTTAAAACATACATCTTGAGTAAAACACCACCAACCCGAGAGAAACATGGAGTTCTAACACCTAAACACACAAAAACAGGCAACCAAACACACAGAAACACATAAAGATCGGTCCAAAAGCTTAAACCCAACTAAAACCGAGAAGAAACACTATTAAATCTTACCTTTTTGAAGATTTCTTCTTCTTTCTCACTCTAGAACCGGCGGGAGTACTTTATCTCACTCTTGTAGTACGATTTGAGTGCATGGGGAGAGTATGGGTGGCCTTACCTCCTTTTTAAACCCCATTATGGGCAGGTTTGGCCCTTGTACACTTTTTACCCTTGGTTTTTGAAATAAAACCCACTTTTTTGCTCCCTTACTTTTCTTCCCTTTTCTTTTTCTCTTCTTTTTTTTAAAAAATTTCCAGGTGCACTATCATCCCTTAGCATTCTTTTTCAGCCAAGGGGAATTCTTCTGAAGCCAAGGGGAATTCTTCCGAAGCCAAGGGGAAATCTTCCAAAGCCAAGGAAAACATCTTCCGAAGCTTAGGAAGAAATCTTCCGAAGCCAAGAAGAATTCTTCTAAAGCCAAGAATATTTCTTCCGAAGATATAAGGAAGTCTTCCGAAGCTTCATGGTTGTATCTAGTGACGTGTTTAGGCGCTGTGAACACTTAGGTTATTCTAGAATATTGGGGATAGAAATTAAGTGACTGGTACTCATGTTTTAATGGAAGTTAGCTTATGTTTGCAAATCTTCCAAAGCTGAGATTTATTCCAAAGGCTATTTTTTCCGAAGGTTGTTTCTTCTGAAGGCTATTTCTTCCAAAGGTTATTTCTTGTGAAGCTTATGTTTGCCTTCGAAAGTATTAGTATTAGTGATGTGATTCCTAGTTGATAGTTAGCATAAGTCAGAGGACTTAAATTGCATGTTTGATTCTTTTCTTATGTGCTGCTATTGTGAGTATTTAATATTTCATGATATATGATTATAAGACAATGGATAACCTCTAACGGTCCTGCAATTGGTATCAGAGCATTCCAGGTTCTTGATTGTAAGATCTCACCATCTTCAAATCCTCTTAGTTACACACATCACTTAACTCTTCAAATGGTAGCTATCTCCAAAGCTGATATGGAAACTGGAACTATGACAAAGTCCCCACTGATCACTCCTGAGGATTTTGACACTTGGTGTCAAAGAATGGAAGGCTTTATCAAGTCTCAAGATTCCAAGATGTGGGAGTCTATTGTTAATGGACCTCATGTACCATGCACCTCTTCAGCTGCTGCTGGTGGTGGCATGATACCAAAGGAGAGGGCTGACTTTTCTGATGAAGATTGGAAAAGAATTGACATTGATCAGAAAGCCATGACAGCCCTCCAAACTGCTCTTCCAAACTACATCTACAGAGGTTTCAAGAAGTACAAGACCGCTAAACAGCTATAGGATGCACTGAAACTGATGTATGAGGGTTCAAATGAAGCCAAGGAGAACAAGAAGGATCTCCTGAAGCAGCAGCTTGAAAATTTCACCTTCAAGACAGGTGAAACCATGACTCAATAATACTTCAAGTATGTTGAGATTGTGGATACTCTGGCTGATGTTGGGTGGGATGCTCACTTACCGTTAGCAGAGTTCTCGTACAACAACAGTTATCATGCCAGTATTGGTATGCCGCCATACGAGATGATGTACGGTAGGAGGTGTAGAACGCCTGTGTGTTAGGGAGACATTGGGCAGAAAGAATTAGGAAGCATCGAAGTGATCGAGGCTACGACTGAGAAGCTGGAAAAGATCAAAGCCTTTATGAAGGCAGCCAAAGATAGGCAAAAGTCGTATGCCGATAAGAGGCGTAGACCCATCGAGTTCAACGTGGGTGATAAAGTCATGTTAAAGGTCTCGCCTTGGAAAGGGATCATCCGATTCCGGAAGAGAGGCAAGTTGAGTCCAAGATACATAGGGCCTTTCCGAATTGTTACACGAGTAGGAGAGGTGGCCTATCATCTAGAATTGCCCGATGAGTTAAGTGGCCTATCATCTAGACTTGTTCTAGGGGTACTTAAGCTTGCACTTAGTTACCACACTTAGGAGGATCTTAAGATCACTTAACAATTCAAATAGGGAACTGTGAACCTTTACTGAAGATACAAGATAAAAACAAGTAAAACAAGAACAAGAGCACAAGATAAAGTTTTCAAGGAAGTTGTATATTGCTACTCTAGTTCTATTACAAGTGTTGTACAAGTATATTTAACTACAAGAACCAGAGACTACTTATACTAAATCCTACAATCGTCAATATGCAAAAAGACAGTTGGAAGTGACTAATCTAGACAACAAGATCAGCCTAAAGTCAAAAGGCAGATTGCCTTTTGACTAGTGACTATGACAAGCCATAGCTCACTGACTTTCCTATTACAAAAAGCCAAGAAGGAACAAAAACAATAACTTGCAGGCAAAGACCTTATCTACTTTATCATAAAGTATGGAAGTTTCACCAACTAGTGATAGCAGGTGAACTACCAGAGCATGCAGCGAAAAGTAGGTTGCTTTATGATAAAGTTGATGGAAAAGGTATCTTTTATCTCTCTTCAGAAGAAATCAGTCTTTTCTTTAAACAGTTTCGGAAGACTTTGTCTTGAGAGCTTTGGAAGACTTCATCTTTTACCTTCGGAAGAGTTAAGTCTTTGGCTTCGAAAGACTTTACACTTAGAGTATTTTTCTAAGTTAAGTGTAGAGCTTTCGTAGCAGTTTCTTCTGAACTTTGGCTTCGGAAGATTTTACACTTAGCATTTTTCTTGAGTGTGTAAAACTTCCGAAGCTAGTTCACTTTTGTTCCGAAGTGCATGTTGGAAGACTTGGTTGTTTTGGTATCCTTTGATTGCATCAGCCTCTTAACTTCAGAGGTTCCTATACTTATGAAGTGCAACTTCACATTGATGTGCTTTGTTCTCTCATGAAACATGCTATTCTTTAACAACTGGACTGCACCCTGGTTATCACAATACACCACTGAGTCTGCAACATTAATTCGCAACTCAGAAACAAAACCATGCAGCCATATAGCTTCCTTAACTCCCTCAGTCAAAGCTATATACTCAGCCTCTATGGTAGATAATGCCACTACATGCTGTAACTGGGCTTTCCAACTAACTAAGTTACCCAGCACTTGAAATGCATACCCTGTAATAGATCTACCTCTATCAAGGCCCTTGGCAAAATCTAAATCAACATAACCAACAATCCGTTTACTCTCCCCATGTTCATGACACCCAAACACTAAGCCATAGTGTTTATTACCTTTGAGATATCTTAAGATCCATTTCACAGCATCCCAATAAGCTTTACCCGGATTAGACAAGTACCTGCTGACTAAACTCATAGCATAGCCAATATTCGGTCTTGTACATACCATCAAGTACATCAAGCTCCCAACCACATTGGCATAAGGCACCTTCTTCATATAATCAACCTCAGCATCTGAGTTAGGACGATCAGAGCTTGACAGTTTAAAATGAGCACCTATAGGAACAGTTACTGGCTTCCCCTCATCCATTCTATAGTTAATCAGTACCTTTTACAAATAAGAGCTTTGAGACAGTTTCAACACCTTGTGCTCCCTATCCCTATCTCTCTTGATTTCCATGCCCAATATCTTCTTTGCTTCACCTAGATCTTTCATCTTAAACTCAGACATTATCATCCTCTTAATAGCTTCAACTTCTTCCAAGTCTGGACAAGCCACCAACATGTCATCAACATACAGCAACAAATACACAAACTTGTTCAATCTGTACTCCTTGAAATAGACACAACTGTCATAGCTGCTCCTATTAAACCCATTAGTCACCATATGTTCATCAAACCTCTTGTACCACTATCTAGGAGATTGCTTCAGTCCATACAAGGACTTCTTAAAAAGACACACCTTATGTTCCTGCCCTTAACCTCAAACCCCTCCAGCTGCTTCATATAGATTGTTTCATCTAACTTCCCATGTAAAAAAATAGTTTTCACATCCAACTGATGTAACTCCATATCCATAGAAACAGTCAAATGAGAACATTACCCTTATAGATGAATGTTTCACCACAGGTGAAAATATTTCATTATAATCCACCCCTGGCTTCTATGTAAACCCCTTAGCTACTAATTTATACCTAGGAGGTTCACCTTCCGAAATCCCATCTTTCAGTTTAAACAGCCACTTACATGATAGGCTTGCGACCCTCAGGTTTATCAACCAGCTCCCATGTGCCATTCTTATAAAGAGATTCCATCTCTTCCTCCATGGCCTTACACTATTTTGAGCTTTCTTTCACAAAAATTGCCTCAGAGTATGACAACGGTTCATAGATACTTTCTTCTTTAGCAGCAATAAAGGTTAATGCTGACAAATCAATCCCCTCTCTATACCTGAGTGGAGGTACCATTTATCTCCTCTGCCTATATCATCTAAACCATCCCCTTGGCTATCAGAAGTGCCATGATCAACACCTTTATCACTCACACCCTGCTGCTCCACCTCAATCTAAACCCCACTCTACTCTCTAACTTCTGAATTCCTTTTTCCTTCAATGTCTTTATACAAACATCTTCTTGGAAAATCACATCTCTGCTCACTATCACCCTGGGTCTACCACCATATAACCTCCATAACCTATACTATTTCACTCCATCAGGGTATCTTAGAAATATAATTTGCAGGCCCTGGGTTCTAGTTCTCCTTGGCTAACATGAGCATAAGCCAATGACCCAAATATTCTAAGATCATCATAGTCATGTTTTCTACCTGACCATGCCTCCATAGGAGTCTTCATGTCTAATGCAGCTGATGGAGACCTGTTGACTAGATAAGCTGTAGTAGTCACAGCTTTAGCCTAGAACATCTTGGGTAAACCAGAACTAGCCAACATATACCTTACCTTTTCAAGTAAGGTCTTGTTTATCCTTTCAGCCAAACCATTCTGCTATGGATAACCAGGCATAATTCTGTATCTTGCAACACCTTGAGCTTTACAATATTGATTAAACTCATAGTTGCAGAACTCCAACCCATTATCAGTTCTTAGCTTCTTGACTTTTCTTTCAGTTTGGGTTTTCACAAGGACTTTTCATTCCTTGAACTTACTAAAGGCATCACTCTTATTCTTTAAGATGATTACCCAGACCCTTCTCGAAAAATCATCTATCAAAGTCATAAAATATCTAGCACCACCCAAAGAATCAACCTTAGCAGAACCCCATAAATCAGAGTGAATGTAGTCTAATACCCCACTTATGATATGCTTAGCACTTGTGAATTTAACCCTCTTGTGTTTCCCAAGAATACAAGTTTCACAAAAACCAAAATCATAATTCTTCAACTCAGTCACAACCTGTTACTTCTGCAACTCTACCAGTCCTTGCTGACTGATATGACAAGTTACTCCATCTCCCACGGTCTCTGGTGCCACAACATGGCCTTAGAACTACTATCACTTGAGGCAGTTGCCATATGGTACTCTTGCAGGACCGGTTAAGGGATGGTTAATACAATCAGTCTCACAATGAGGAGAGTGTTAGAACACTTAATAGATCAAATGGGGAACCTGGTTTATGTCAATGATACTAAGAACACAAGTAAACAATGTGAAGGACCAGTTAAGGGATGGTCAATACAATCAATCTTACACTGAGGAGAGTGTTAGAACATTTAATAGATCAAATGAGGAACCGGGTTTATGTAAATGATACTAAGAACACAAGTAAACAATGAGACAGAACTGAGAACAAGAACAAGATAAGTATGGTTTTCAAGAATGTTGTATATTGCTCTCAAGTTCTTTTACAAGTGTTACAAAGCATAAAAAGAAATACAAGGACCTGAGATACTTTATACTATATCCTATAGCTGGCCATACTTTGAAGGCCATCTGGAAACATTAATCTAGACAACAAGATCAATGTAAAGTCAAAAGGCAGATTGCCTTTTGACTAGTGACTATGACATGCCATAGCTCACATCCTAATATATTATAAAAAGGATAAAATGCACAAAGTAGGAAGTTACAGACTCAAGACCATAATCTACAGTTTTCTAAAGCATGAACCTTTTCACCAACTTGTATAAGTTGGTGTGTCTTCAGAGTTGCAGCGAAAAGTAAGTCAGCTTTATGGAAAAGTAGATCAGAGAAAGCATATCCTCTCTGTCTTCGGAAGAAATCAGTCTTCACTTTATTGGCTTCGAAAGACTTTGTCTTTAAAGCTTCGGAAGACTTCATCTTTGGCTTCAGAAGATTTGGTCTTTGGCTTCGGAAGATTTTACACTTGGAATAATTTCTGTGATGAGTGTAAAACTTCCTAAGTAACTTCTACCTTGTACATCAGTGCATGCATGCAGGAAGCTCCTTGGTTGTTTTGGCTTCTTTGGTTGCATAAGCCTTCTAATATAACCTTACAAACTCCCCCTAGGCTGATGCTACCAAAACAGAGAAGTTATTCAAATGTTGACAGTCCTCATTAGGATTAAGACCATACCTTTCTTCATCATCTGGTTAGGATCCCTCAAACTCTCATAATATCTTCTCATGTCATGGAGATCATGTAGAGGAAGATCAAGCATGTCTTACCAGAAATAGACATCTTGACCTCCTTGATCTCTGATGACATACCACCTATCTGGATTAGCAGCAAAAGTCCAGGACAAGATGGGTCTTCCAGTTGCAAGAGACTCTACTTGAGTTGGAGTTGGTTGAGTAGCCTCTTCTTGCACTACCTCAGGATGCTTGACTCATCCTGAGGTTTAGAGGTGGATGCCTTGGTCTTCTTCTTGGAAACACTCTTCATGGCCATCCTTTTCCTCCTTTTCGAAGACTTTAACTAAGAGGACTGGTCTTCAGCACCAGGTTGTTCTACTGTATCTCTCTCAGTTGGGTTCTCTTCTCTCATAGGTTCAGAAAGAGAGTGAAGAGGACCCTACTATGGATCAGAAGATAAAGTTGGATGAGATGCAGCTCTAGGTCTAGGTTGTGTTGTCTTAGGGGGTTCAACCTTGACCTCAACTTCAGGTTGAGCTGGACTTGGTGGAGAATGCAAGTCAACAAGCTCTCCCTTCTTAATCTTCTGCTTGATCACCCTGATATGCTCATCCATAGTGGATAGAGACATTGGATTTAGCCTCCTTCCGAAGAATCCATACAGCTTCAAGAAGCTCATCATCCTTTGTTTGTCAACAGACTTTTTTGGCTCTTTTGGATGATGGCTCTTGACTTTGCAGCTTCTTCCATTAGTTTTCTCTTAGCAGCCTTTTGTTCTTTGATGACTTGTTGCTCTAGCTGCTTGAGATACTCAAATTCAACATACTCATATGATAATGAAAGAAGTCCAGATGCCTGATAGAGTCCTGTGGCACTCAAGTAGTTGATCATGTTCAGTCTATTAGCTTCCTTGTCTACCTGAGGTTATGCAGTTGCCACAGCCTCTGTCTCATGACTTTCTTGAACTGGGGAGAGGGTAGGAGCATGCTTGTAGAGCCTTTTCTGTCTCTTTTCTTCCATGTTTTTAAGGAGCAATACGGCATCCTCTGCCTCCTTTCTCTCCTTAGACAACTCCTTGTCAGCCAGTTCATTCAGTTCATCTAAGGGGAGAGAGAGTAGTTCATCCACATTGAAGTTTCAGGTCCCCAAGTAGTTTATCCTGGTTGCCCTCAACTCATCATCCTGAGTATTGGGCCTGGGGGCAGCCCTGATGGTAGCTTTCATGAAGCTTGGAGACCCTCTTGAACTTTCTCCCCTTAACTTCCTCTTCCTCTCTCTTTCCTCCTCCTTAGTCTCCTCAGAAGTCAGTTTCCTTTTCCCTTTGTCACTCACAGGCCTTGGTGATTTAGGGTGGAGAGAGCTTTGGCCTTCATTGCTTGAGTTAGCAGTCAAGCTCTGGCCAGAGAGAGGTTGTGAAGCACCTTCACTAGCTAGTGCCTCACTGAGGATAATGGATGCTGAAGAAGTTCATGTCTCAAGGTTCATAGGTTCAACTTCTGGGCCTTCAGTCAAGGCTTCCCCTTCGAAGCTAATCTTAGGGTCCACCTCAACATCCAATTGACCAAAAGTCTTACCTGCTAGCCTCTGTCTATATAGTCTTGACCTCAGCTTGTATTCTTCAAACACCCTTTCTTGAATCCTATCTGCTAATCTTACAGCTTGTCTGTTTTGACTTGGGTTGACAAGTGGAAGATCAATCAGATGGATGCTCTTATAGAAGCTCAGTTTGAAAAAGTTGAAAGTTTCCTGTTGACCCTGAGATCTAGAGATGAATAGAGGTCTTCTATCGATGTCATACCTCCATCCCATGATTGGATTCTCAGAGTGAGGAGATGGGGTAGGCATAGCTCTGGGAATACCCTCCTCAAACAAACTTTGTATGAGTGAGTCCACATCCATGTAGACTTGAGGAGATTGCTGAGTATTGACCATTGCAAGTGAGGGTGGTGAATCCTCAAAGTCCATACTCCGTGAAGAACTCCCAGGTTCTGTGATTGTTTGGACTTTCTCCCCCTTTTTGGTAGCATCACCTTCTTGCATAGGTGAGCTTGGGGTTGGGTCAGTCACATCCATAGGGTCTTGTGGACCTGGTTGAGTTCTCCTGAGTGGTCTCTCAGCTAACTTGCCCTTGAGATCGGTGATCTCAAGTTGCTGGTCATTGACCCTCCTTTGTAAGACAGTCACCAGAGATTCTAGGTGACTTATCTTTGAGACCAAATAGGTGCATGTTTTTGTCAGTTTTTGCACCTTTAGTTTCAGACTCCCCTCATCTTCATCAAAAGAATCATGGGGGTTGCTGGATTTCCCCTGCACCATGACAGCTTCAAGTGAAGTGTCAATGGGCTGGGTTGCCATGGTTGAGGTCTTAATGATGTAGTCACTTGCTGAAGTGAGAGCCTCTTCCATATGGACCTCCTGAACAGGTTTAGGGAGATCCACCTCAGTAGTAGGTGGATGATGTGGGCTAGACATAGGAGAAACTGGAGTACTCATCTCTCCTTGAACAGGGGTGGAGAAGAGAGACTCATGATACTCACTGAAGCCCATGTCTTCATCATCATAGAATTCAATGTTTGGGATTGGTTGGTTTAGATCAAGAGGCTGGGGATGGTAACTGTCCCCTGAAGGTTATTCACTAGAGTTTTAAGACTCTGAGTGAAGGCTTAAGGCTATGGGGGTTGTGAGCTCATCAGGCTGAGCATGAGGAACCTCAGCATTGATCATTGGTGACATGGGAGTGGTTTTGCTCCTCAGAAGAAGTGGGAGCTCTAGTGTCCACTTCCTCCTATATGGGTGATGATATAAGGGCCTGCACAAACTGAGTAGCATGTGCAGGGGTTCGTTTAGATTTTCTTTGGTAGGCGATGGTTATTTTTGGTTGTATTAGTGGTTGAGAAGTAGAAGGTGTGGGTTTATACTAGCTGGTGCTGCTAGATTTTCACCTTGAGCAATGAGCTCTAACATTTTTGGGACAATGGCTGTTTTTATCCCTGAGAAGACAACAGTTGGCTTCCTCATAGTCTTAAAGATGTCGGGCTTCATCTATCCTATTTGGAAAGGACAAATCACCTTCTACCTCATCCAGCTGAAGGTGAGTGTTTATGGAGGCTGGAGTGATGAAGATTGTCCTCCCCTGCACTGTTGCAGACAGTGCCTTCTCCCCATCCATGGTGACCTCTTGGCAAGTCCTCTAAAATCCCAAAAGCTGATCCTCATAGAGTGGAGGATCAATGGTGAGGGAGGTGAAGTAGTTTGACAAAGAAAGGAAATGGCAAACCTCTAAGAAACCAGGATCTTTCTCTGAGTATAACAGAGCAACTTGATTATGTTGCCTGTGAAGATGCATGGAGAAATCGGGTTGGTTTCTGCGATCAGGGTTAGCTATTTGAGGTAGCTTTACTGTGAAGGAAGATAAGAACAAAGTCGGTTTGTGGGTGAATTTAGGTTAGTGATGTCACACCCCAACCTTAACGGCGGAAACGTTGAGATGTGAGGGTTTGATTGTTACATTTGTTTATCCATTTATTATTACATTATTCATTAACCTATGACATGAATTGTCGTCTTATTGTTTATATTATATGTATGTTAAACCTATGGAAACTCACCAACATTATATGTTGACATTATTTTTAACATGTTTCAGGAAATGAACTCGCTTAATTTCTCTTGAAGACTTGAACACATATAGGATTGGACCTAAAGAATAATAAAAATGACATATTTTGTCACATGATACTATTTGATTTATTGTTATGTTGGTTGTTTGAAACTTATGCTTTTCATTTATGTATGTCATGAAACTTGGAAATTGATAATATTTACACTTTGAAATAGCGTTGTGTGGCATGAGCAATCTTAACCCTCACATCTCAACGTTTCCGTCGTTAAGGTTGGGGTGTGACAGATTGGTATCAGGGCCCATAACTATAAGGATGCAGGTTATTAGAAATGGTGGCCTAGACTATGGTTAACCTAGGGACCCCTTTTCATGCATATTTATTATAATCTTGTAAGTTTGTTCATATATCTAGTACATGATATTACATGTTGCATGATAGATCCTTTATGTGCTATTTGTTTATATTTAGAAAATGGTGCCTTAGGAGTATGATTTGAGCCTTGTATACCCCAACTTCCTAATCCTCTTCTTATGCCTTTAAGTTCTACCGCGTTTAATCTCTTCTAAAACTTATCCTCGACTACTTGTGGAATTCTACGCGTCTTATCGTGTGGATAAAACCCTTTAGACGTTATGTCTAAATCTTGAAAATCTCATCGAGGTTTAATTTCTAACAGCCTATTAGGAAGTGTGTGACACATAAACACCTGTATTCTGGATTTCCTGGCAAAAGGCCCTCGGGCTAAGGCAAGCATTTTGTATAAATCTCATTGCGGGACCTGTTATGCTTACCTGGGGATTTCCGAGATGAGTGCTAAATTATGGTCAACATACATATTTTCCCCAAGGTAATTGGGATTAAATCACCTCGACGTGTCCATGTTCCTATTGGCTGTGTGGTACCAAATGGAACCATCCTGTTTATATTTGTAAATATCAAAAATTCATGATTTCTTGAACTGATTTATTTCCAAATCCTAATATGTTCTTTATTTCTATCTTATAGAATGTCTCGTCATCAAGGAAGACGTGCTACCTTCGACCGCAAACTTGCCACGATGATTGCCCGACAAATGGCTGCTGTCCTTCCGACCATGGTTGCCGAACTTAGTAGCACCCTAATGGCTAACAACAGTAACAATGCAAATGGAAATAATGGTGGTGTTTCTAACAATGGCCATGGTGAGAATAGCAACAATCAAGGGGGAAACAATCGAACCTGCACCTTCAAACAATTCAACTCCTGTAAACCCACCAGCTTTAGTGGAAAGGAGGGAGCCACTGGACTTCTCGAGTGGTTCGAGAACATGGAAAATACCTTCATCAATAGTGAGTGTCCCGAAGAACTCAAGGTCCGTTATGCTGCGAGTGTCCTGCAACAACGGGCACTTACCTGGTGGAATAGCGAGAAAAGAAACCGGGTGCGGAAGTGGCTTTGGCACTCCCTTGGGAAGAGTTTAAGGACATTATGATCCAAAAATTCTGTCCAAGGAGTGAACTACAAAAACTGGAGGAGGAGTTCTGGAACCTCAAGCAGGATAGTGGAAACCATTTGGCATACTCCACCTGACATCACGAACTGAGCATGCTTCTACCGCATATGGTGGATACTGTATCCCGTAGAATCGAGAAGTTTATCAAGGGGTACCACCCCAAATTCAAGATGCTATGGTGGGAAGTAGGCCCACGACCCTGGAAGAAGCAATCAATATCACCGCCCAGCTCACCGAGAATCATATTAAGGCTGGTACTTTGACGGTAAAGGGTGCAAAGCCAACTGCGAAGGTGACACCCGAGGCGACGAAGGAGGTTAAAGCTGAATCCTCATTCAAGGGCAAGAAGCGCAAGTTCACATCGGCCCGAAACTTTGCTGTGACAGCACCTAATGCCCCTCAAAGGCAAGCTGTCGCTATAAACCAAGCACCCGTGGCAAGAGCTTACACTGGCCACACCCGATGTGCAACACCTGCAAGTATCATCATGCGGGAAATAATCCATGCCGAATCTGCACACTTTGCGGGAAATACGGGCATTTGGTGGCTACTTGTCATCGTACCCGAAACAATGCTGCCATGATTGCTAACCAAGTCTGCTACAATTGTGGCGAAACTAGGCATTTCCGTCTATAATGTCCTCGTCTTGCGGGAAATGTTCCACCGGCTCGAGGACGGGCTTTCAACATCAACACAAATCAAGCGCAAGCAACAACGACATGGTGAATGGTATGTATCTTGTAAATAATCATTATGCGTCTGTATTATTTGATTCGGGTGCGGATAAGAGCTTTTTATCCGTAGAATTCGAACCCATTCTTGCTAAGCCGCGTTCTACACTAGAAAGATCCTTTACGATTGAAGTCGCCGATGGAAAATCAATCGTAGTTGATGTCGTAATACGTGAATGCATCCTAAGTCTTAACGAGCAAGACTTTTCTATTGATCTTATTCCTATGCAACCGGGAAGTTTCGACATCATTATTGGCATTGATTGGTTAGCCAAACAGCACGCGGAAATCATTTGCTTCGAGAAGTGCATTCGAATTCCTCTACCTTTAGGAGATACACTAAAAGTCTTTGGTGAGAGATCGTCTCAAGGACTCAAACTCATGTCATGTATCAAGGCCCGAAAGTGTTTGAGTAAAAATTACATAGCCTTTATGGCTTACGTAGTCAACACGAAAGCCAAGGGGAAAGAACTTAAGGATATACCCGTTGTGCGAGATTTTCCCAAGTGTTTCCCGAGGATCTTATTGGGTTACCTCCCGTTCGAGAAGTTGAGTTCAAGATTGACTTAATTCCTGGTGCAAACCCTGTGCCTTCTGAAATGCAAGAACTAGCCAGTCAACTACAAGAATTGACCAATAAGGGCTTCATTCGTCCTAGCTCTTCACCATGGGGTGCACCTGTGCTATTCGTGAAGAAGAAAGATGGTTCATTTCGTATGTGTATCGACTATCAGGAACTCAACAAACTCACCATCAAAAACCGATACCCTCTCCCTCGAATCGATGACCTCTTCGATCAATTCCAAGGAGCTACGCAATTCTCGAAGGTCGATCTACGTTCTGGATACCATCAATTGCGGGTTCACGACAATGATATTCCAAAAACCGCCTTCCGTACTCAATATGGACATTATGAGTTCATGGTTATGCCTTTTGGCTTGACTAATGCACCTGCTGTCTTCATGGATCTCATGAATCGAGTATGCAAACTGTACTTGGATAAATTCATGATTGTGTTCATCGATGATATTCAAATCTATTCCAAGACAAAAACCGATCATGAGCTGCATTTGCGACAAGTTCTCGAACTTTTGAAGAATGAACAACTGTATGCCAAGTTCTCTAAGTGCGAATTCTGGCTTAAAGAAGTTCAATTCCTAGGTCATGTGGTGAATAGCCAAGGAATTCACGTCGACCCTGCTAAAATAGAAGCCGTGAAAAACTGGTGTGTTCCCACGACCCCAACTGAAGTTCGTTCTTTTTTTGGTTTAGCGGGTTACTATCATAGGTTCATTGCAAACTTCTCGAAGATTGCTAAACCCCTTACGGAACTGACCCAAAGAATCAACTTTTTGAATGGGGACCTGAACAAGAAGAGGCTTTCGAGACACTGAAACGCAAGCTATGTAATGCTCCTATTCTAACTCTCCCCGATGGAAATGACGATTTTGCTGTGTACTGTGATGCGTCTAGTCAAGGTCTTGATTGTGTTCTCATGCAACGAGGAAAGGTCATAGCATACGCGTCAAGACAATTAAAGGTTCATGAAGTAAATTACACGACCCATGATCTTGAACTTGGTGCCGTGGTTTTAGCCTTGAAAATTTGGCGGCACTATCTTTATAGGACGCAATGCATAGTCTACTCTGATCATAAGAGCCTTCAACACGTGTTCAATCAAAAGGATCTCAACATGAGACAAAGACGTTGGGTTGAGTTGATTAGCGACTACGACTGTGACATTCGTTACCATCCTGGAAAGGCAAATGTTGTAGCCGACGCGCTGAGTCGCAAGATCCACAATAAGACTGTCTCACTTCAAGAAATTCAAGATCGAAGGCAATGGTTTGACACGCTGGGAGAATTTGATACTGAGTTCCACGTGGATGTTAACGAGGCTACTATCATGCTTCAAAATATAAGGATTGATAGTGATCTCGAGTTTTGCATCCGCGAGGCTCAACAAGCAGCATTAACCAAGGAATGGAAGGATGAGGAACTAGTGTTTAACATTCGGTCACAATTGGAAACAAAACCGAATGGCATGTTGTATTTCTTGAACCGGCTTTGGATTCCAAATCGCGACAATCTCCGTCACTTCATCATGAACGAAGCTCATCAAACACGTTATTCTATTCACCCTGGGTCTGATAAGATGTATATGGATCTGCGTGGCCAATATTGGTGGCCAGGAATGAAGAAGGATATTGCATCTTATGTATCCAAATGCCTCACGTGCGCAAGAGTCAAAGCTGAACATCAACGTCCTAGTGGTTTACTTGAACAACCCGAAATCCCTATGTGGAAATAGGAACACATATCTATGGATTTCATAACCAAATTGCCACGTACTCCTCGAGGCCATGATAGTATATGGGTGATTGTTGACCGTTTGACCAAAACGGCACATTTCATACCAATACGAGACACATACAAGGTTTCAAATTTGCCTCGTATTTATATCGATGAAATTGTGAGTCGTCATGGCATGCCGTTGCATATTATTTCCGATCGTGATGCTCGTTTCACTTTACACTTCTGGTCTTCTATGCAAGAACTCTTGGGTACACAACTGGATTTAAGCACGGCTTACCATCCTCAAACGGACGGTCAAACCGAGTGAACAATTCAAGCCCTTGAGGATTTGCTACGCCTTTATGTCCTTGACTTTGGTGGTGATTGGGATACGCATTTACCGCTAGCGGAATTCTCGTATAACAGCAGCTACCACTCAAGTATCAAGATGGCACCGTTCGAAGCTTTATACGGTCGTAAATGTCGTTCTCCTTTCTGCTGGACTGATATCGGTGAGAATTTCATTACCGGTCCAGAACTTATTCAAGAAACGACCGAAAAAGTCTCCAAAATCCGTAATAACCTGGAGGCGACTAGACGTCATCAAAAGATTTACGCGGATAAAAGACGCAAACCATTGGAGTTCCAAGTCAACGATATGGTCCTTCTTAAAGTCTCACCGTGGAAGGGTGTTGTCCGCTTTGGGAAGAAGGGCAAGTTAGCCCCACGTTTTGTAGGACCTTTCAAGATTCTGAAAAGAATTAGGAAAGTGGCTTATAAACTGGAGCTACCTTCCGAGCTTAGCGGGGTTCATCCTGTCTTCCATGTCTCAAACTTGAGGAAATGCTTGGCCAATGAAAATTTGCACGTTCCTTTGGAGGAAATCCAAATTGACGAGTCCCTGCATTCTGTCGAGAAACCTATCGAGATTATGGACCGAACGCTGAAGAAGACCCGAATGACTACCACGCCAATCATCAAGGTTCGTTGGGAAAATAAACGTGGAGCTGAGTTCACCTGGGAACGCGAGGATTACATGAAGAAGAAATATCCCCATCTGTTCGTTTAGCCTTATCTTTAATTTCGGAACGAAATTTCTTAAAGTTGGGGAGACTGTGATCTTTCGTATAATTGTTAAAGTGTTTGTTAGTTCCGTTATCTTTTGTAAGGGCTTGTTTTGTCATTAATTCAAATACGAGGGCTTATTTGTAATTTCCTCCTATTTTGATCTTAGTTGGTATTTAAAATTATTATAATTTGCTTTATTATTAGATAATTAAGTTAAAATAAAATAATAAAAATAATAATAATAATAATAATAATGAAAACAATAATAAAAATAATAATCATAATAATAATAAGCATAATAATTGTTAAATCTTGAAAAAAAAAATAAGTTTAATAAATTTAAAACTTGTAATATATTATTTTGGGCATAAATAATAAAAATAAAACTCCAGGGACTAAACTGTAAATTTCCTTTTAAACTGGAAATTTAACTTTGGGTTAATCATGTAAACTTATAGACTACAGGGACCAAGTGTAACTTTTTAAATTAAAAACCCAAAACCCGATTTTCCGGCTATCTTCTCCGGCGGAGCTCCGGCCGAGCTCCGGCCACCCCCAAAACAACCGATATACCTCGAATTTAATCAAATTAAACCCTCTCTTATCAGTTTCGAACCCATGTAAGAACATTAATTTGATTTTAATCGTGGTTTAAGCATGTAACCGAAAGTTTCCCGAAACAAAACCGATTCAACCCTTTAAACCATATTATTAATGCAATTAAACATGTCTAAACGTTCACCTAATCTTTTCCAAGCCGTTAATATGATTGATTCCTCCTGAAACGACTATTTACGAACAAAAATCGACTCGTAACCCTCGCGAACACCCAAGCTCAAGATGATTGGACTGTGTGCCTGTTCAAGCATCTCCTTCTTCTCCTTGTCTGACATTATGTTCAACAACTTAGATTCTCCAACCAAGGCATTCACCACTCGTTGATGAACTAGCAATGCTTTCATCTTTAGTCGCCATAACCCAAAGTCGTTTTTCCCATCGAATTCTCAATCTCAAACTTTGTTGACACCATCGCTACCGTCGAACGATCTTTGATTGAATCTTGTTCCTCAATTGAGCCTCTAACCAGACTCTGATACCAATTGTTACACAATTGAGTACAAGAATATGCAATTCAACAACTACAAGAAACGAGGAAGACGAACTTCAAAAATGCAAGAAAGAACTTTATTCACAAAAGATTACAAGTGATTGTGATTACAAGTATCTATGATTTTAGTTCGTCTTCTGATTACACATGATCCCCTATTTATAATGCTAAATGATCAATGAACTATAACGATCAAATTACATACTCAACAACTAATTGAGAATTTACACTTGGGACCCTATACAAATACTTTCGAAGCAGGAAGTATCCTTTGGAAGATTTTCAAAGTAAACCATTAATCTTCAGAACACTTCTGAAGCAAACATAACCTTCGAAAGACTTCAGCCAAGCTTCGGAAGAAGTATGTCAAGCTTCGGAAGATAACTAACTTCGGAAGATATCACTTGTTTTAACTTTTATATCTCATACAATTAAATTGAATACATGAAATCTTTTTATCTTTTATTTTGAACGATCCTAATCTATTTATTATTTACATCAACCTAAATCTACTCCATCCTAAATTGGGTTAATATAATATAGTTTATGTTTTCATGGAAACTGTGGTGTTTCTAGATTGTTTCCTTTTATGTTTCTAGTTAGTTATAATGTTTAAGAAGTTATGAATATCATTCATCTAGGTATTGTCTGATTACTCTATATAACTCATTTATAAGTGTCAGTAGGTTTCTCAGTGGCTGTTACATTTTAATGCAACGGGTTGTAAGTTGTTTTTTTCTTTTCTTTTCTTTTCCAGAAAACTTTATGTGTTAAATATGCTTATTTCTATTATTAAAAACAAAGATGATGTTAGAGGAACTAGTAGCTACTTCAATTATGACTTTGTTGGTCCCTAGTTTGATCCCCTTAACCTATAATTATTTTATATTTTTTGGTCCTTCGACTTTTCAGACATCTTTTTCTATTAAATTATTCGATTAATATTCTTATACCACAACATACATGACATAATAATCTTTTCTATCCATGTTTCAATCTCCATAACCAATCTGACACAAGTTCATACGTTTCTTTTAACACGTGAAACAGGTGGATAACCAATCCTTAACAACTTCATACGTCTTCTTAATAATACCGCCCCGCTACAAGACGCAAGTAAAAAATTGTTACCATCAAATGCAACTTTCCCTTGCCAAATAACCAAACCTAGAGGTGCACAAATCGGGTATTGGGCCGTACCGGAAACCGGGTACAACCCGGGTTGGCCCCAATCGGGTATTTTTATACCCGGGTATTGGTGAACCTGGGTACGAACCGGCCCCACAGGTTCACCATCTTCAAAACCCTACCTGATATACCCGGTTAGGGTAGGATCGGGTGCAAAATCGAGTACAATACCGTTTTTTTCCTTGTGTGTGTATTATTATTATTATTATTGTTATTGTTATTGTTATTGTTATTGTTATTGTTATTGTTATTATTGTTATTGTTATTGTTATTGTTATTAATATTAATATTATTATTATTATTCATCATTCATAAATGTCGGATTAATCGTCATGTATTTATATAACAATATTAAATAAACATTAAATTCATTATTTATTTATTTAAAAAAACTTAAAAATACATAAATGAATCAATAAAAAATAACATAAAACTTTTATTTAAGTTATCGTCTAATGTTTATTTTCTATGATAGGTTTCATCAAATGTTAATTCTTTATCGAATATGCCAGAATGTACTCCTTTTTCTACCTCTTCATTGTGTATTTTAGTTTCGAGTGCTATTTCGTCTTCGAGGCTTGTTTGGCCTTGTATATGATCCATCGGTCTAAGTGATCATTTAAACAAATGCACATATCCACTGCTTCTGTAGTTAGTCTTGTTCTCCGTAATAATATTACCCTGCACTAAGAGAAAAAACAGATTCCGAAGCTACCGTAGAAGCTTGGACGCTTAGTAAATCCGGGCCATAGAGGAAAGAATCGGAAATTGGGATTCCTTTCCTTTCCACCAAGCCAAAAGATCGAATGCGCGATAATCTTCGGTAATCATAGTGAAAATAAAATTTGTTCCACTATATCTACCGAGCTCACTTGTTGGGATATTACCCCTTTGTCGTTTAGCCGTCACATCCCGAACAACATTCAACATAGTTAAACCGGGTCTTTAACCGAGGTACTAACACTTGAGGTTGATTTCCTTGGCGTGGTTTTGTTTACGTTAGTTCCATATCTATTTAAATTAAAATTATAAATTATTTTCAAAATTTCATTAAAATTTTCTTTTGCCTCAGTTGAAAAATTATGGTTTTTGTTATGTATATCCAAATTGTCATTATCTCGTCTATCAAACATTCAACCCATGTAACATTTAAAAACGAATTTAAAGCGGCGGCACAAATAAAAACGGGTGGTAACTACTTAAAATATTTTTAAACTTTCCTTTCATTGGTTCTATTATTTGTTTAAACATATGATTTTTATTTTGAAAATTTTTTAAAATTCAAAGTCATGAAATATAATTCTTGAAGCACTGAATAACTAGTGGAATACTAAACTCCTAATAATTTTGTAGTTGAGTTTTTAAACACGTCAAAAAAATCGGATAGACGTTGAATATTGTTCCAACCCGCATCCAAAAATGGGTCGGCTTCACCATTATCCGAAAGACTACTATGAAAAGCTTTCAAAGTGTCTTTTTGTTTTAAAGAACAATCAAAATGTGCCAAGTTGAATTCCACCGAGTAGGTACATCCCAATTAGAACCTTAAAAAATTCATTTCATATCCTTACAAAGTTGTTTATAATCTTGATATCTTTTTCTACCTTTTTTAAAAACGTCATGTAACATAAATCGAAAAACTATAATAAAGTTATCAACAAATTTCACTGCTAGTCCGTCTTGCACTACTAAATTAATAATATGTGCAACACTATGAGTATAGAAAAAATCATCGTTGGCAATCGGAAGATTATTTAATTTTAATTTTTCAACCGCGGTTGTGTTGTTGGAGGTGTTATCAAATACAACTGAAAAAAATTTATTTTGTAAATTAAAAGTAGTTATTATGTATCCAAAAAGTAAAACAAGAATTCTCCGGCGTGTGTATATAGAAAAAGATCAAATGCAATCTTACGTTTTATCATTTGCCATGAATTGGGATCTACCCAATGAGCGGTGATGCAAAGGTACGATTTGGGTAAACCGTGTGGAGCCGACCAAACGTCACTAGTTAAGTTTACACTGGTATTTAAATTTTCAAATAATACAATTAAATCATTTTTGCTTGTTTCCATAATTTTAAACAATAATGTCTAAGTGTAGTATGACTTACGTGGGTGTAACGAAGTTGAAGCATCTCTCGAATCAAGTTGGACAACTAAGGATTGTCGAAGTGACTAAAAGACAAAGCTTCTTAAATCACGAACTTCGCCATTCGATCACGAACCGTATTAACGTCGTAATTAAATATTCCACCGTCTCCACCCAATTGTGTTTGTTGCGAATTTGGATTACTTTTTAACTACTTACAAAACTTTTTGTTAATATATTTGCTTAAATTCGTGTTTGAATCTTTAGCAAGCAAAGCTTCATAAAACTTGCAACGAGCCTTTATAGACCTGTCACTCAACTCAACCATATCCCAATTGCACCAATCATCCATGATAGGATTATATGGAAGAACACGAACGAGGGTTGGAGCGGTGGACGAACCTTGAGCAATGGAAGATTGTGAGTGAGCCATATCAAAAGAGTGAAAGTGTAAATTAAAGTAAACGAGAGTATTTTTTGCGTTTTTTGCGTATGTTTTTGCGTTTGGGGCTTGTGTCCTCAATCATATCAACCCACACATATTTATACTAGCTTATGGGCTAAAAACAAAAAACGGTCAAAAAAATCACAAACGGCTATATAGCCGTTAAAAAAGGCTAGTTTTTTTAAAAGACAAAAAAACGTTCAAAACCGGGTACAATCGGGTTGGGTTAGGGTCGGGTAAGCTAAAAAATCCTATATCTATAACCGGTTTCAACCCTATGGATACAATCTAGTTGAAACCGGGTACACCCCCTTGAGTCCGATCCGTAACCGGGTCCGGGTCGGATTTGAACCTGGTTTATTTGCCCATCTCTAACCAAAACTCACCAATTAAATTGGGCCAGTGATATAACAGGCAACACAATTATTCCATCCAGGCCCATTGTCGATAAAATACACTCCTTTGTGTTTTGCAGTCACTCTACAAAACCCTAATTTCCACTACAGCTTGAGGTGAACGATCGCATAACATCATCATCATCAGGTATTTGCCTTTGTACTACAAATCATACATCCTTATTGTTTCATTGATTTATACTTATTTTGCTTCAAACATCGATTTTAAATCGTTGCTCCTTTTATGCCACTGTAGATCGGTATCAAAGGCGATCGTTTGATCCTTAAGCAATGGCTTTGGTAAGTTTTTCATCTTCGTTCTGTGATTGTTTTGTTTCATTTATGTGTTTTGTTTGAGTTTGTGGTCGATCTTTCGGTTCTTATTGAAATTGAATGTATTTAGGGTTTTGATGTGCATCTATAGTTTATCAATTGTGTTTAGTTTTTGTTTGATGAATCAAGTTACATAGTGGATTTTTTTTTTATTTCAATTGTATCGTTGTGATCAATTTTTGATTTGTCTTGTGTTAACAGTCGTCTCTTTTTCTTTATTTTTGTGCTGAATTTTTTTGACTTTTGCATCCAATCATCTGATAAAAATTTTAGTTTTTTAATGAATTAGTCAATTATATGTTATAGGCATTTAAAAAATAATCTAACTTTAAGCAATCTGCTACTTAGCGTGATTATCTGAATATGTATTTCTGTTTTTAATGATGATCGTGCTTTGCATTGATTTTACGCTGATGTACTGAATTTGATAATGTTTTATGTTTTCATCTGCTTTAACCTGCTTCAGCTCTTTATAATTAGTCAATCATGGTTTTAAATGATCATTAAAGCAAAGTCCTTTCTCTTAAATCGGGTTTATTGCAAAAGTGGAAATTTCTTTTCATTCTTTAATTGCTCACTGGGTTGTTTTTTTTTTTCAAAAAGATTTATTGAGGTAATATCACCTAAGTTGGTTGTATTATTTTGCAAAGGGTGATGCTATATATATCCTCGCTAAATTATTTTTACTTGTCATACCCCTCCCCTCAACTTGTAAAAATAGTTAATTTTTGTTTTTATGTTTTTTATTTACCATATCTCATTTTAATATGTTAAACTAAATTTTTTAAGTTTTATCTATTTGTTATTATTTTTTGTCTTTTATGATTTTTTTATTTCTAGTGGTTACGAGTGTTCAAAAAAAGCCAAAAACAAAAAATAATCGAAAATCGAATCGTATCCGTAACCCTAATAATCAAATCTAATCGTAAATTCGGTTTTCACTTCGGTTAACGGTTGCACAAAATCTTGCTTATTCGGTTTGGTTATCCGTATAAACGAATAATAAACGGTTTAACAGGTTTAATCGGATAACCGAATCGAAGAAATCGGTTTAAACGGTTAATCGGTTGAATTAGGTACGTTTAGGTCTATTTCCAATTCTAAGAAATTGTTATATTAAATTTTTATAGAATTTTTTTTTTATTTTTTAAATATGTTTTTGTATCGGTATATAAGAAGTATTTTTGAAACTTACTTTTAAAAAAAAAGAAAAACTTTTTTCTAAAATTAATTTTTCTTCCGGGGTAAAAAATGACAAGTTTTAAATTGTTTTTTGAGTGGGGGAGTATGACAAGTAGTAGAGGGGGTGTACAGCCTGACCCTTTTGCAAATTGTTGGTTTTATTAAAATGAAAAGAATAACAATGGTCTTGATCATTTTTTATAAGGTTATATCAGGTGATTTTCAAACTATGATGACCGCGCTAGGAATTTAATGGGGGTTGGTTACTATATTATATTTTTTTGCGTTTTTAGAAGTTGGTTAAACATACCAGTTTTTTCTCCATCCTTAGTCGAGCTGATCATTTCGTCACTTGTTAGCCTCTTTATTAGTGTTCTCTTTTGTCTTTATATTTCTTTGAAGGTTGCTCTCCTTGCCTTTATTTTATTGTGTCAAAAACTAATATTAACTTCCCATTGTTTTGACTTATATCATATAATAGTATACATAATTGGAACGACTGTTACTGTTGTATGCCATTTTGGGCTATGTTTTGAGTAGTCAGGTTCTTTCTGTACATTAGATGTATTGGCTTTTGATTTATATAGACCAAAAGTCTTTGTTTGTTTGGGTTCATTTGATAAATGCATTTTGTGTCGATTAGTTTGGTGTTTGTTTGACGTATAATGTGATATGGGTGCAGATCCTTCATTCTGTAAAGCAAAGCAAGAATGTGTACAAGGCACTAATTGCTGCTGAATATGTTGGTGTCGAAATCAAAATGGCTGATAATTTTGAGATGGGAGTTACAAACAAGTCTCCAGAGTTTCTTAAAATGAACCCTATTGGAAAGGTATTGTTTCTTGGTTTAATACAGTCATACTTTTTTTAATGAAAATACGAAACCTTTTATATTGTTTACTTTCTTATGGTTTTTCATTGATGTAGATTCCTGTTCTTGAGACTCCTGATGGGCCTATATTCGAGAGTAGTGCAATTGCTCGCTATGGTAAGGGTTCAATTTATTTGTTGTTCTAGTTCTGTTGGTGTTGTATGGTCATTCTTATAATTTCATATCGGTTATTTCAGTTGCTCATGGAAGCTTCCTCTTCGGGTCTTCCTCAATAGAATATGTAAGTTACTTTTTCTTTTTATGTACATTTTCCGAAATATATGAATTATTGTTACATAATAATGAGCTTATATATTCATATAATATACGTATAGGGCCAAATCGAGCAATGGATTGACTTCTCTTCATTTGAGCTTGATTCAAATATCAGAGGCTGGTACATTCCAAGACTGGGATATGGCAACTACATCAAGCCTGTTAGTTGCTCCTATTTTCTGCAAATTCTTTATATATTTTATTTTTATAATAGATTTATTTTTTCATCATGATTTGTTAAGGGTCTAAATAATATTTTTGATGTCTGTTTTAAAGGCCGAGGAGAACTATATTGCTGGCTTGAAGAGGGTCTTGATGCTTTGAACAAGTATCTTGCTTCACACACTTTCTTGGTCGGCGATGGCGTGACTTTGGCTGACATCATCACGACATGTAACTTATTGATGGCTTTTAAATTATTAACACCAAAGAGCTTCACCTCTGAGTATCCTCATGTGGAGAGGTACTTTTGGACCATGGTTAATCAACCCAACTTCAGCAAGATAATTGGTGAAGTCAAGCAAACAGAAGCTGTTATCCCTCTTCCTTCAGCAAAGAAACCAGAGGCGAAACCAAAAGCCGAGCCTAAGAAAGAAGTTAAGAAAGAAGAATCACCCAAGCCTGAATCCCCAGCCACAGAGGAAGAAGCACCAAAGCCTAAGCCGAAGAACCCTCTTGATTTACTACCTCCAAGTAAGATGGTCTTGGATGACTGGAAGAGGCTTTACTCGAACACCAAGACTAACTTCCGCGAGGTTGCAATCAAAGGTACATACTTTGTCTTTTTATTTTCTTCTAGTATATATTACATTTGAATTGAATATGAAACTAGCGTATGTTTGGACATGTGCAGGATTTTGGGACATGTTTGATCCAGAGGGCTACTCTCTTTGGTTTTGCAACTACAAGTACAATGACGAGAACACTGTCTCTTTTGTCACCATGAACAAGGTTGGTGGATTTCTGCAGCGTATGGATCTTGCACGCAAGTATGCTTTTGGTAAGATGTTGATTATCGGAAACGAGCCACCATATAAGGTGAAGGGTCTATGGCTATTCCGTGGTCAAGAGATCCCCAAGTTTGTAATGGATGAGTGTTATGACATGGAACTCTACGAGTGGACTAAAGTTGACCTTTCGGACGAGGCACAAAAGGAGCGAGTGAATCAGATGATCGAGGATCAGGAGCCTTTTGAAGGTGAGGCCCTTTTGGATGCAAAGTGCTTCAAGTGATCTCAAGTTATTGAATCTTGTTGGTGGAGGTTTTTGTTTCAAGTGTGTGATTTAGATACATGTGAACTCTGTTTTGTGATGTTTAACACACTATAAGTATCCAGTTTTGTTTTTTTAAATGTTTTGGCTTTGGGGTATATGAGTATATCTAGTAAAACCAAATCTATTTTAATTGTTGCAGTTTGTCATTTAGACATGTTAAAAAACTATCCTCTATATTTAATAACAAAGTTGATGAATAGGCTTGCAAATGAACAGAACATTCATGAATTGTTCATGAAATGTTAGGCGGTAAGTTTGTTTATTTAGGTAATGAACGAACATGAACAAAAATTTTGTGTTCGTTTAATTAAACGAACAAACATGAACACATGTTTTTTCGTTTGTTTACGTTCATGATCGTTGGTTTATGTTTGTTAATATATGTTCATTAATGTTCGTTCATTTACGTTCTAACTAGTCTTTTGGAATGAAATCTCTTGTTTAGGATGTAACAAACCTATTCAAGAGACAGATGATGATTGGTGGATAGCGATCGACAGGTGTGTTGTGTAAGATTAGCTCTTGATGTAGTGATGGCAAGAGACAAGAGTCCCAAGAACATGAGATACTGAGACCGATTTAGGATTTTAGGGTCTCTATGTAACTATCTAACACATAAGAGAAGATATTATCGATTAGCCAAACATTAGGTAATTGTGCATGGGTTGGAGGATTGGGCTAACTTGGAAAATTACAAACAAGAACAAATTTTCGCATAAAAAGGCTAAAAAGTGATGTCTCTCTTAAAATTATATCGTCCGTTTTAAAATATGTGTCATCTGATTAAATTTTAGAGTAAATTACACTTTTTGTCATTTAGTTTTGTAGCAAATTTTAGGTTTCGTCCTTAAATTAAGGAAATTACAGTAACATTTTTTATGTTTAAAAAAGCTTGCATGTTTCGTCCTTTACTCTAACGGGCGTTAAATTTGGTCGTGAAGCCAGGTCACGTGCCTAGCGCATGAGGGTAGTTTGGTCTTTTTATTCTTATTATTAAAATCCACCCCACTCTACATATCTCTTTCTCTCTCTACCCTCTCTTTCTTTCTTTCTTCCCCCCCCACACCTCTCTTTCTCTCTAACACCCCCTCTCTCTTTCTCTCTCTATCTTTACACACAAGAAACACAACCACCAACACTCCTCCACCGCCACCGACCGCCCACCGCCACAGCCATATCGCCACCATATTACAGTCCACTGTCACCAGCATATCGCCACCAGACCCACCATATACAAATAATGCAACATATATATTGGTCATCAGCAACATTTATACCAAATTGATTCTAGTAAATTAAACACCATGGAAAATCATGAAAAAACCACCACACTTACTGAGAAAACATCAGCATCATCGGTTGCATACATTCGTTGGTGGGGGGTGGTGATGGAGACGAAGGTGGGGTTGGTGGTGAACAGGAGTAAACTGGTGGTAGGGTGGGGGTGAATAAACAAGTGGAAGAGATAGGGATGCTGAAGGCACGAGCATCGGAGGCGACGGCGGAGGAGGGGATGAAGTGGTGGTGTATTCCGGGCGGCAAAGCGGTGGCAATGTTCTTGGCAAGCGGTGGCAGTGGCATGGCGGAAGAAAAAAAAGAGGTCTAGAGTTTTCTTTTTGTGATCGATGATGATGGAGATAATGACAATGGATGATAATGATGATGATGTTTATGGATGGTGATGTGGACGCGGTGGGCGGGGGTGGCGGTGGTAGTGGGCAGGTGGTGGCGGTGGAGGGGTGGTGGTGGTAGTGTTTTTTGTGTGTGAAGATAGAGAGAGAAAGAGAGGTGTGGGGTGTGGGTAGGGAGAAAGAACGGATAGAGAGAGAAAGAGAGATGTGGAGTGGGGTAGGTGGGGTGAGTTTTTATAATAAGGGTAAAAAGACCAAACTACCCTCATGTGCCAGGCACGTGACCTGACTTAAAGACAAAATTTAACGCCCGTTAAAGTAAATGACGAAACGTGCAAGTTTTTTTAAACATAAAAGATGTTTACTGTAATTTACTTAATTTAAAAACGAAATCTAAAATTTACTATAAAAATAAAGAACGAAAAGTATAATTTACTTTAAATTTTACGTTGTCTGGTTGAATTTTATACCTTATGTTTCTAAATTTATTGTCAAATTCCGATTTTATAGTAAGAGGGAGTGGTTTATTCCAACAGTATATATTATCTTAATTTCTTTTTATCATCCCAATCTATTAGTCTATCCCTTATTTTATTTTATTTTATAATTTTTTTAACAGCACTCTATCCCCTATGTATCTTCTTCTTCCCCCACATTTATTTCCCCTTGGTCATCTTCCCCAAATTCAATAGGGTTTAAGCCGCCAACCCCATCACTTCTCAATCCCCCAACACCAAATGGCCTCATCAACACTTCACATTCATCCCATCGGATCCACCACCGTCGTTTCATCCCCCAAAACACTCTTATTCGGACAACCTTTAAGCAATTCCATTTCATTCTCACAACAATCATCATCCATAAAGCTCAAAACAACTACCAGAAACCGTCGTAATGGAGCTCTCAGAGTCGTCGCCGAGAAGGTCGTCGGAATCGACCTCGGAACGACCAACTCCGCCGTGGGCGCGATGGAAGGCGGGAAGCCGGTGATCGTGACGAACGCCGAGGGGCAGCGGACGACGCCGTCGGTGGTGGCGTACACGAAGAGCGGTGATCGGTTGGTTGGACAGATTGCTAAGAGGCAGGCGGTTGTGAACCCTGAGAACACGTTCTTCTCGGTGAAGAGGTTCATCGGGAGGAAGATGTCGGAGGTGGATGATGAGTCGAAGCAGGTGTCGTATACGGTGGTGCGTGATGACAATGGGAATGTGAAGCTTGACTGTCCTGCCATTGGGAAGCAGTTTGCTGCTGAAGAGATTTCAGCACAGGTATAATAACATCGGTTAGAGCGTTAAGAATATGTATATCACTTGTTTAGTTAAAATGTTACTTAAATGTCTTGTAAATAAAAATTATTTTATTACTGCCTTCTTGAAATCAAGCATGGTGGTTAACTAGTGTTTGTAGCACTTGTTGGTGAAAAGTTGTGTTTGGGCGTCAGTTAAGGGCTTGGCGCCCTATGGGTTTGAAACTCATTTTAACTATCTTTTAACGTCGTTTGGTGTCCATGTCATCATGTTTGACGCTTTCAAAATGTCCACTTCGTCATGTAATTTTGTGAGTGTAATCGTTATATTATATAAAATGGTCGTGAGTAGAGGAGAGAGAAAATGTTATTATTTATCTGTATATTTGGTAATACGCTGTTCAACTCCTGTATATTTTTTCATATTTTTGAAGGTGGTTGTGAGTTGATTAGAGAGAAAAATAATGATAAAGGTATAAAAATTACTATTTAATTGAAAAGAAGAGAAAAAGTGAATATTTTTGGTGTAATTATAAGAATGGGGATAAAGAATGGGATATGAACACTCTTAGGTTGAATTGAGTGTTGTGTTGGATTGAATCGAGTATTGGCTTACGCTGTTGGGGTTGTTTGATGGTTAGGTTTTGAGGAAGCTTGTGGATGATGCTTCGAAGTTTTTGAATGATAAGGTTACTAAAGCTGTTGTGACTGTTCCTGCTTATTTTAATGATTCTCAAAGGACGGCGACGAAGGATGCAGGTCGAATTGCGGGCCTTGAAGTTCTTCGGATTATCAATGAACCTACAGCTGCCTCACTGGCTTATGGTTTTGAGAGGAAGAATAATGAGACCATATTGGTGTTTGATCTAGGAGGTGGTACATTTGATGTTTCAGGTGAGTGGGCTTTTGGGATGATCATGTTTCTTCTGTTCTTATGTTTATGAAATTAAATTATTATTATTTTCAGCTATGGCATATAATGATTAGTGTATGTTTAGTGGAAATGTGGTTTGCTGCTTATTGCTTTTGGAGATTTCTTTTTGTATGGTTCTTACCATGAAATAATTTAAGTTAGGGTTTAGTGTTATATAATCTTGAATCTATGTTAACAGTCTTATTCACACACGGTTGAAGGGTTATGTTTTCATTAAATTTACTAGGTATTTCATATTTGTTTACTTATCTTCATATTGGGTTATAGGTTATGTATCTTGAACTTAGTGATGTTTTTGATATTTGTATGCACATGTTACAATACATGGGTTTTAATGGTTGTTTCTCATGTTGTTGAATGTAGTCCTTGAGGTTGGTGATGGAGTATTTGAGGTGCTTTCTACTTCTGGAGACACACATCTTGGTGGTGACGATTTTGATAAGGTTAGTATTGTTTTAGAGCCAAGTCGATTGTCTATTTAGTACCATTTGTTTGTTATATACTCGTGAAATAATTTATTATTTTGTTTATGTTTTATGCATTTCTGTAGAGAATAGTAGATTGGCTTGCTGCAAACTTCAAGAATGATGAAGGCATAGATCTACTTAAGGACAAACAAGCCCTACAACGCTTGATTGAGACAGCCGAGAAGGCTAAAATGGAACTTTCAACTTTGACACAAGCAAACATTAGGCAAGTCTATCTTAAATAACCATGCTTGTTTATGTTTTTTTCTTTATGATATATCGATTTACGGGTTTATGTTTCTTTCCTTTGCCAGCTTGCCTTTCATCACAGCCACAAATGATGGCCCCAAACACATTGATACCACTCTTACAAGGGCAAAGTTTGAAGAACTATGCTCAGATCTACTGGATAGGTACATTTATATTGTTACAAGTTTTAATTTTTTATGGAGGATATCTTGTCAAATTGCATAGGTACATTTATGCTTAGATCTAATGTTTTTGGATTGTATCTTTCAATATTGCTTGCTGGAAAACTTATTTTTTAATTAAAATGTTCTGCCCTTATTATAATTTATTTTTACTTTTAGAAAAAAAAAGTGACTGTTAAAAATTAAAATGATAAATTTGGATTTTTCCAGGCTTAAAAAACCAGTTGAAAATTCGTTGAGAGATGCAAAGCTTTCATTCAATGATCTAGATGAAGTGATACTTGTTGGTGGTTCAACGCGTATTCCAGCTGTTCAGGAAGTTGTTAAGAGTCTGACTGGAAAGGACCCAAATGTTACTGTTAATCCTGATGAAGTTGTTGCCTTGGGAGCTGCAGTTCAGGTAAAATATTTTTAATTCTTGGTTTTTCTTGTTTTCTTTGCTCATATTGGATGAATTATGATAAAAGTTAAAGTCTTTCTGAACTTATGTCTTATTAATATTATGGTGAAAGTGTTTTGAAAGTGGTTATTTGTTGACTTTCAGGCTGGTGTTTTGGCTGGAGATGTGAGTGATATTGTTCTACTTGATGTCACACCACTGTCCATTGGGCTAGAAACCCTTGGTGGTGTGATGACTAAAATTATACCAAGAAACACAACCCTTCCCACGTCTAAGTCAGAGGTTTTCTCAACAGCTGCTGATGGTCAAACAAGTGTTGAAATTAACGTTCTTCAAGGCGAAAGAGAATTTGTTAGAGACAACAAGTCTCTTGGTAGCTTCCGACTTGATGGAATCCCTCCTGCCCCACGTGGTGTCCCACAAATTGAGGTCAAATTTGACATTGACGCAAATGGTATCTTGTCTGTCACCGCCGTTGACAAAGGCACCGGAAAGAAGCAAGATATCACCATTACTGGTGCCAGCACACTTCCTAATGATGAGGTATCTAATCCCTTCTAATTTTTACTCAAGGTGGCAACATGGGCAGGTTGGGTAATGGTTTGACCCGTTAGCAAGTTTGATATGTGGTTTGTAACTAATGTGATAAACAGGTACAAAGAATGGTTAATGAAGCAGAGAAGTTTGCGAAAGAAGATAAGGAAAAACGAGATGCCATTGACACAAAGAACCAAGCAGATTCTGTTGTTTACCAGACAGAAAAACAGTTGAAAGAATTGGGAGATAAGGTTCCTGCCCCTGTTAAAGAGAAAGTTGAGGAGAAACTTGGGTCGCTCAAGGAAGCGATATCTGGTGGCTCAACACAGACCATAAAAGATGCTATGGCTGCTCTTAACCAAGAAGTTATGCAGCTTGGACAGTCACTGTACAATCAGCCTGGTGCACCAGGGGCAGGTCCTACCCCTGGTGATGCACCGGGGGCTCAGCCCTCAGAATCATCAACTAAGGGACCCGAAGGAGATGTCATCGATGCAGATTTCACCGACAGCAATTGAGTCATTTCACATTCATTATCGAGGTAATAATAGCTTAAGCCTGATCTTTTGAGCAGCTAATTTTCATTGAAGTTGTCTATACGGGTTTTCCTTTTCCCCTCTTGTTTTTTCCTTTCTTTTTTTTTTATTTTTTATTTTCGGTTCGACATAATCACAATGATGCTTTGGATAGTAGTAGTACTATATAGTAATATGGTCAATTTTTGGTTTGGGGTAATTATGCATCTGAAACATGATTTCATCAGAAGAATCTATGTGCAACATGATTGCTAATATAATGTCATTTTTGTGTGCGTTTTTGGTTGATAAAACATGATTCCAAAGACAGAGTTCAAGCTCGAGTTCATTGTCTTGGTCAAACAGATTTAACAGATGAGCATATTGTTCGTCACGTTTCTTTTTTTGCCCTAACTCGGAAAGGGAAATTGACAAACCTGCAACTGCTACAAGTAATGCATATTACAAGTATTTCAGATCTATTTTTGCTACTTGAAGTAGAATGAACATCAACCTTTGTCCCAATTTTAGAGCTTGAAGTGTGTGATAACCCTGAAATAATTTGTAATCATCAACCTTATGAGACCGCTGAAGCAATTGTTAAGATAGCACAATCATCAACTCATATGGAGTTGTTATCAAGATATAGTAAGCACCTCTATAGTTAGGAAGATTGAGGTTTGTGATTACATCATAATCGAGGCTTAGACATCTACACGTAGTCTACTTATCATGTTAACATTATCATGGTCATTAATGTATACATTATTTTATTATAAAAACCAAATATCAAATTATACAGTTTAAAAATGGTAATTCGTCATTGCATATAGGACCTTGGTGCACACATTTCACTATACCGTTCGATCCAACAACATGAACAACAAACACTTGCGAACCCTAGTTGATATCATCTATCAAAGAAAACAAACTCGGGTTTACATTTTTCAAAAGTGTCGGGTGTTTGTTGCCTTACTGCCATCAACAACGAAATCATCCACCCAACAAAACAGACAGGGGCCTTAACAACAATCAAAGAAAATAAGGCGAAGCAAGATACCAAGATCAAATGGTAAAAGTGAAACATGGATGTTGTTCAAAAGTTATAAAAAAGAAAGTGAAAAAACAAAGTGGCACTATACGTGTATAAGGAAGATTGCAAAAAATAAAAAAATAAACAAAATAAGAAGTGTATGATAACTGTTGTTCAAAAGTTAAAAAAAGAGTAAAAAACATAGTGGCACTACATATATACAAGGAAAATTGAAAAAAAAAAATAAACAAAATAAGAAGTGTATGACAGTAGTTGTTCAAAAGTTCAAAAAAAAAAAAAAAAAAAGTGAAAAAACATAGTAGCACTACAGTACTACACGTGTATAAGAAAGAGTAAAAAAACAAACTAAACAAAAAAGTGTATGATAGTTGTTCAGAAGTTAAAAAGGAAAATTGAAAAAAAACATAGTAATACTACACGTGTATAAGGAAGATTGTAAAAAAAATTAGGAACAATTGTATGTATACCCTTACAAATATACCTTAAATGCATATATACCCAAGCAAAAAATGTAATAGCATATATACCCAATATAATTTTATGACCATTTTATCCCTTTGTTAAAAAAAAACAAATACTCAACTGCTATTTCATCATCGAGAACATTCAACAGCAGCATCTCAGTTCCAAAATTCAGCAACATGACGGACGTTCAACAGCAACATCTCCACCGCCGTCGCCTGTGAGGGGTCCTTCGGCATCTCCGATCAACAGTCCTTCAACATCGACGTTAACATCTCCACCGGCGTCCCAGGTGACGGTTCCAATTCCAACCGACGTCAATCGATCAACTGTTAGTATTCCACCGCAGTCGTCTGCACCACCGTCGTCACCTGCTCCACCATAGTCGCCTTTAATAAAGTATTTTTAATGAAAATGAGTATATTTGCCAATTATGAAGTTTTAATTAGAATAAGAGTAAATTAGTCATTACATAAAGTATTTTTAATGAAAATGAGTATATTTGCCATTATAAAGTTTAGAAAATAGATATATGCATTTAAAATTTTTGGTTGGGTATATATGTCATTAATCATTTTTAGAGGGGGAAATATGCTTTTCTCCCAAAAAATTAAAGGCTTACAATTGTATAGAAACTAATAAATAACGCCAGCCCACTACATTTGAAATTAAGGAATTGCATGCAAAGAAAATAGATAAATGAGAAGATCACGGTAACTAATGCCACTAGACCATAAGAAAATGAATCTAACGTTCATTAAAAAATGAGAGGAAAATAACTAATGCCACTAGACCATAAGAAAATGAATCTAACGTTCATTAAAAGATGAGAGGAAAATAACTAATGCCACTAGACCATGAGAAATGGATTTAAGGTTCACTAGAATATGAGGTGAAGTCACAAGGGAGCCAATGGGGAGCAATGTAAGGAAAACTAGACCATAAGAAAATGGACCTAGGGTTCGTTAGAAGATGAAGAGAAAACAATTAATGCCATTAGACCATAAGTTAATTGATCTTGGGTCCATAAGAAGATGAGGCAAAGTCACAACTTGCAAGGAGACCTATTGGGAGTGTTGCAAAGGGCAAGCGGTGGAATCGTTTCTCACCTTAGATAAGAAAACAAACCGCCAAGATTTCCCAAGTTACTATTCATAAATAGGCCTGTAATGAACCGAACAAACACGATCATGATGGTGTTCGTGTTCGTTCATTTAACTTTTACCGAACACGAACACATAAACGAACACTATTTTATATTCATGTTCGTTCATTACGAAAATAAAAATATTCGTGTTCATTCATGTTTGTTCGTTAAAAAGCTAAATAAACATTTCACAAACATTTCACAAACATAAACAAACACAAATGAACAATAATAAACAAACATAAATGAATAATAATAAACAAATATAAACGAACACAAAAAAAACCTTAAATGATCATTTTGGAATTTTAGGTGTATTAGTGGAAATTGAAATCTCACTAAACTTATAGATTTCTAGTATAACATAATATGCTCATGTTTCAAATATTAACACATAATACCATTTTATTAATATGGTTTGAGGCTTATTTGATCTAAAAACCTCACGCTGTTGTCATGCAATCAATATGAGACAAGTCTCACATCTTGTAATATTTTTAGTATGTAACATTCCACTCTTCTAAAGGGACAAGGTCCTCATTGGTCTCGATTGGCTCCACTAGACCATACTCAGTGGCCATCACTTCGAGCCGACTCTGATACCAATGTTATAGCCTAAACAAAAGAAACCAACATAAAAAACTAGTTTGGTGGATGATAGAGCTCATTTGATCTATTAAGCCCATAGTTGTTGTCCATACAACCGACGTTGGATAAGTCTCATACCTTGCAACGGTTTCCATCCGTTTCAAGGCTTCTTTGATTCTTACTTCCGGTTGCTCTTTCTTTGAAGTAGTTACATGTTTTTTACGCGTTGATTTGAATCTTTTAAAATTTTAATTTTTAACCTTCGATCTTATTTCAAAATTAAACTTTGTACTCAATCTGATATACTTTTCCTATGATTTTGGCAATTTCTCCAATAATCCATTGTATCTAACTTCAGCTATAATGTTTAACTGAATACCATTAACTTTGAATTTATGAAACCTATATGGTTGCTCACGCACTCTACTAGTGTACTTTTATATGGTTAATCAGGCACACTAAAATATACAATGTAATATGGAATGTGGTGTTGGTTTAGGTAAACTGATTGTTCATTGTTCATTGAGTTAATATGAGATATATGATTTTGGTTTCTAATGCATACACATGCTTTTAAATGCATATGATCGTGTATTATTAGTTTGGAGCTTGTTTTCAATCGCACACATATGCGTTCGAATATATGCAATATGGAATGTGAGTTTGGTTTAGGTATACAAATTGTTCTATGTTAGGAAATGTCTGTGGAGGGTGTTCCTAATACAAGTACGGTTTAAATGAAGAAATCAAGAAACATTTACATCCCAAGACCAACTATCTGGCATCATTTCACCAAGTATAAGAATAAAGATGAAAAACAAAGGACACAATGTAAATATTGTCTAGGAAATTATGCTTTTGATTTGGAAATTTCTTATATATCTAATATGCGAGGTCATATCCAAATATATGGAGGTAGTGCCTTAAATAGTTCTACCAATCAATCCATCTTGCATTAGCACGGAAATGCATGAAGAAACCAGGAATAATAAAGTTTACTTTTTTTAAGTTTTATTAGCAAAAGTGTAGGAGAACAATAACTTAGATGTCGAGTATTAATAAGTTGTCTTTTATGGTTGCAGAAAATGAAGGATTTAGAAGATGCATGAGAATTTGTGACCCTACACTTGTCATTCCATCTCAAAGTAGTAACAAGCTTGGGGTTGGTATCACTTGTACATTATAAAAAAGCTAAGCATAAATCTCAAATGATAGCATCAATGTAGAGTTTGTTTGACAAATACATGAACATCTCTACAAACAAATCAATTATATGTTTCTCAACTACACATTATGTTGATAAAAATTGGACTTTGCAAGAAAATGTGATCTATTTCCAACCATCAAGAAATGATATTGGGCATTTGGTCTAGAATTGGTTGATTGGGAATTGCAAAATATTATGACTATTACGGTTGATATGGCAAGCAACAATGTTGGCATTGAATATATAGTGTGAACACACATGAGGTGTATAACACATAATGATTTTAATTGTGCAAGACATGATCAAAGACTTCAGGACTTCTATCCAACATATTAGGGTTGATGAGTTGATGTACGATGGGTTAGATTATCACCAATGAGATCGAAAGGATTCAAAAAGTTTGCTTTGTTGGAACTCCACTTGATTAATATTAAAGGTTGCAAATGAGTATCAAATGCTACCATATATAACCCAACGCTTATCAAGCCATACTATAAATTGACTGTTGTACCATTTCAACACATTACTAGTTCACCCACCTATTTTTGACACTCATACAAAGTGAAAGTGTGCAAACAATGGTTCACTAACTAGTGATCTACCAAAGATGAAATACAGACCACAAGTTTCATGACTGATATCACCAATGAGATATCAACGACGTAGAGCGAGAACATAAAAAACAGTTACCAACTACATAAACCGCATAGATAGATAGATTAAGATAATAAAAGTGAGATTACTTTTATACCCAACTCACCCTCATTGCATAACAAGCTCATATGTAACAGCACAGAAACATACAAGTAACAAGCACCAAACAGTATGCAGTAGATCCAGCATATAACTAACTCACTCACTGGATGTTTAAAGCCATGAATACGTTCTGTTTACGAGCATGCTCCGGAATAAGCTTCTGGATTGTCTCTCTGGGAATCCCATTAAGTTCTACAACGCCAAAACACATGTCAACTGAGTCAAATGAAGTCAAATTTTTACTCGATTCAAGTGAAGCGTTCAAGTTCTAATCATACAGAGAGTTTGGCAAAAATCTAATATGTAGAATGTCCTTGGAAATATCTGTGAAAAAGGGATGTATATTGTGAGATGGGACTAAAAGTGTCTCAAACTAGGTCAAAAGAAGTGGTAATCATATAATTTTCGTTTACCTATCGATAATCAGTTTTTGCAGCTAATATGCAAGTGATTATCTAAAACTGGTTATTACTTATTAGACATGTAAGTAATCAGAAAACAAAAGCAGATTCTGTTTATCCAAATGTTTCAAAACGAAAATCCAAACACTAGTTATGTTTTATCTTTTTTCTTTGATTCAATAAAAAGGCAAATCAAAACACCATCTATGTTTATCTTCTTTCTTCATATAAGTATGGGATTATGAATCCAAGTTACCTTGTGGTTTATAATTGAAGAGTGGAGGAAGGGGGCGACCATTGGGAAGACGGTATTTGGGTCCCTCAGTTCATCGAAGAAGGGATGAACACAAGCTTCCAACTGCAGCATATAAATATTTAGATTAAACAATACAAAAACAATTAATACTTCATAAGTACCACTAAAATTAGAACCAACTTACAGCAGTGCATCTTAAATTGGGTGAATATTGGAAAAACCTACACACTAGATCCACTGCTTCAGGAGGCAAACGCTTCTGGAAAACCTGCAAAGTAGAACATATTGAAGAATTATGTGGATCCATATCAAAATCATCAGTTTTCAACTGTGGCTTTCCTGTAAATATCCTACATTTCTTATAATCTAATTTGTATGGGCGTGTAATTCTATGGATCCATATCAACATCATCAGTTTATTTGTTTACTTATTTTATAAACATTTACATATTTCTCCTATAGTACTATATCAAATGTGGCATTCCTGTAAATATCCTATATCTCTCATAGTCAATTGTGGCTTTCCTGTAGATTAAGGTTCTAATTCTTTAATCAATCAACAATATGACCCCACTTAATACTGTATCAACATACTAAATTCATCCAGTGATCCAGTCCTCAAACTTTTTTTTTTTCCTTTTAGTTACTCTTTAGATATATTCCCTCCACCTGTTTTTCTAATTTCCTATGATATTTTTTGAACCCCTTGGTTTGTATGACACATCAGATTTCTGGTCACTAAACTGACTGGTAGGTTTAGTTTGGTGAACCAAATTTTAAATACTTGTACAATTGGCTAAAATAGCAGTTTTGTCAAATTGGTGAACCTGATATACCATGTTGGTTTTTTGGTAGTTAACCTTAAAAATAAGATAGTTTAATCACATTTTAATGCAATATAAAGAATGTCACACCTGCTTTGCTGCAAGATAATCACCAACACTACCCAAAATTCCATAACAAAGTTCCCCCTTTAACATGCGAATTTCGAGACATCATAATCAACAACATTGTGATCTACATGACATCATATAATTACCAATTTATTCAAGCACAAACATTGGCCCATGACCCATGTTGCCTATCATTTTAAGCACTAAATGATCCACTGAAGCATAATACACAGTTATATACAACACATTAAGCATACAACATTAAGCATACCTTGTGCCATGGATGCGGCTTTATTTGAGGAAACTTAAACTCGGTGTAGTTTGGATTCATACACTTTATCTCCTCTCTTGTGGGTGTTCCCAAAACCTGTACAAACAATCAAACTACATGAAACTAGTAAACCTTACATTCGAACTTCATATCTGCAAAACGCAGTCATATATATGGGCCGCATTGGACTACAATCGATCTCAAATGAGTCAAATAAAAAGATTAACTAAAAAGAGAACGGCTCAATCGGGTCAAATATGTTAAACAGGTTGGACATTGCCAAAAAGTGTATTTTAATGCTTACAAGTTACAACCTCCTCAATCAACTTTCAAGGGGATGGCACAGTGGTAAGCGCTTGAGTCCCTCTAGGCTCTAGCAGAGGTCTCGTGTTTGGAATAAGCTTCAACCAGTTTTTGCCTTTAATCCCCTTGAAGACCACAGCCTAGCGCAAGCTGTGTGTATTACGGTATTACCCCATCCCAAGGTAAAGGTGGGGTGCTGTAAGCAATCTACTAGCAAGTTCTCATGGTCACCAGAAAAACAGCTAAACTGCTTTATTCAACAATTTAGATTGTTATTAAAAATGCTAACAACCAAGACAGTTGGTTGCAACTTGAGAGTCAACAAACCCGACCCGCCTATTTTGACGTGCACTAAATTACCAGTTTTGATCCCATCCCCAACCCTTCTAATGGATCTCTAACCATTTTTCTATAAACAGAAAAGGCCTTGCAGAAGTTGAATAAACTTACCTTAATAATCTCAACCAATTGATCAACACCACTTTCTCCAGGAAATAGAGGCTGCAACAAAATTTAATTAGAAATAACTGAAGTTGACAGTTAATACAATCTAGAACTAAAAGTACCTGGCCAAGTAGTAGTTCAGCCATCACACAGCCTGTTGACCATATATCTATAGCAGTTGTATATTCTGTGGCACCAAATATCAGCTCTGGAGCTCGATAGTATCTTGAACAGATATATGAAACATTCGGCTCTCCTTTCACCTAAAAATAATTAAAGATACTAAATAAAAGGGTATACAATATCACATATGAAAACCAATATGCACAGTTTTAATCTTACTAGAACTTTAGCACTTCCAAAGTCGCATAATTTCAACTGATGTGTGTGTGGGTTCACCTGAAAGCAATAAAATGTTTAAAATAACAAAGCAACCCTGGATCTCCGATGATTATCACCAAAATCACCACCCAATTAAAGTGTTGAACTCTAATAAAATCCCAATGAATTCCTCTTCAGTCTATATATATTTTCCTTATCAAGTTTCTACCAATGCCTTCACTATTAGAAACATAAGATTTGATTGAGGACAATGATGTTTGACAATGTCAGTCAAATGCATCAAGACAAGCACATGTATCTCTTAAAACATTCAAATTAGATGTGTGATTGTTTTCAATAGTGTGATCTTGATACTATCTTAGAACTATGTTTGTGTTCAATTATATCCTAAATAAATTTGGGTTATATCTGCACATGCAATGAAAAAAGAGGAAAGTATTCATCAAGTTTCTGAAAGTATCTTACAAGTAAATTCTGCGGTTTGATGTCACGGTGACATATCCCAACACAATTATGTATATAAGCAAGTGCCCTGCATATCTGCAGAGAAATGTATACAAAACTTAGACTTTCTCAGTCTACAGGTACATCTTCAATCACCTTTTTTACCCTTAATCCTTTCATGCGTAATATGAATATAATAATATCTTCTAGATACCATGAAAGAGAATCAGCCTATGCTAAAACAAGAAAATTTTGACCCATTTAATTGTGAATGGTCGACTTCAGCATGGTATATCCCTAATGACTCACATGGGTCAAATAAAAAAGTTAAGCTAATAGGGAAACGATTAAAAGTAGACCAAAATATGATTTTAATGCTTACGACCTCCTAAATCACTATATTTTATAAAATTGACTGTTATGGTAAAAACTAATTTTAATCATATTTAACACTTACTACTTGTAAAAATAAGGACAAAGAGATGTTTGTGGATCAACCGAACCTGTTTGACCTGTTACCCAACCCACCCAATCACCCATTTTGTCACCTATACAAAAAAGTAAATTCGAAGCTGAAAGTGTGGTAGACACATGCCTGATAGGTATACAACTTGACATATATCAAGGGCATTCGTTGACTCATCCTAGTGTAGTGCCTTGCAGTGCGGCTAACGGTTTCAGGAACAAAATCAAGAACAAGATTGAGGTACAGCTCGTCTTTATCAGTAGTTGAAAAAAAGGAATGTTTAAGTGCCACAACATTAGGATGGTCCAGCATTTGCATAATCTGTAACTCCCTGTTCTTGTAACGTCTGTCTTGAAGAACTTTCTTAATGGCCACAATTTCCCCCGTTTCTCTGCATTTAGCCTGCATCAATAATCCGAAAGTGCGTTAAAAATCAATAAGCTTAATAGAAACTGAATCATCTGCAACTTAACCATACTTACTTGAAAAACAACACCAAAGGAACCAGTCCCAATAACATGCTCTGCTATGTAACTCACAGTCTGACATGAAATTAAAAGAGAAATAATATTATAAACAAGATGACATTTTAGCATACATAACATTTCCATAACAGATAATTTGATTCTTCAAAATCATAACTCCCTACCTGTTCAGATTGACCGTTACGCCCACCAATTGTTGTTCTTATTACATGTCCAACTTCAGTACCTGCCCCGTGTACGATCTCTGGTTCACAATCCTGGAATAAAAAATTGATTTTAGGGAATGCATTATAACTTAATAAATATTTATTAAAATAATACTACGATAGTATTTTTTTACAGCAACTACAATAGTAATTACGCTCACTTTGTCATCATCACGTTCCACTCGGTCCCTAAGTCTCATCTCAAGCATTCCCCTTCCCAACCGATCAATTGCAGTAGATGATTCATTAAATCCACCAACAGTTCTTGAAGTGCCGACTCCATGACCAAGGCTGGAAGAGGCCATTTTATACCAGATGAGTACCAAATATTTTAATAAATGTCACCCTCCAAAAATCCTTTTGTGACCCTCAAGATTATTCCGCCAACAAACATGTGTTCCTGAAAATATAATAATCAATGAGTCTCACAAACATCTGCCTAGCTATGCACTACAATAGTCAAAAAATTAGAAGATGCAGAACAATTTATATCTTTAATTTCCATCCCTTTTGCATAGAGGTGATCATATGAATGGGTTGGGTAAAACTTAAAAGGCCAAATAATATTTTTGGTATGAGTCACAACAGGTTGGGTTTGGTTATCCAAAATATTATACATTTCAACAAAGTCTTATGAGTAAACTAATTTAAAAGATTTTATGGATTAAAAATACACAATGGCAACTTTCAACCCGTTCAAACTATTACCTTTCTAGCTGTACTTTTTTATTTGACCCGTTAGAGACAAAACATACCCAAATTGACCCATGCATAAGTGAATGAATCAAAATTGTCACCTCTACGTTCATACTATAGATCACAACAATCTTTTTCCCGGTGTAAGCACATGCGCACCCTAGCTTCCATGTAGGTTCCAACGTTCATGTAATGTCTCATGTAACACTCTAGTTATTACAAAGAAGCAAAATATTCAAGCATCAAGCACAAAAAAGGAAGTAAAATTCACATCGCAACCATGCATGTTTCATATAAATATGCAACATCAATAGAATACTAGTATTGTAGTTTGAAGTCGTGTGTATTAGAGACAAAAAAAGATGTTATCATCACCTAAAAATACCAAGAGAAATCAATTGGTCGCTTGTGTGTTATGTTAGCTATCACAATCAGAGTAGGTTCTAGCGGAAGCAAACAAACACACACAATCACACAATAGAAAAAATAGACACGAGAGAATTATAGTGGTTCGGTGTAGGTGACCTACGTCCACTTTGCAACTAGGGTTTATATTATTATTGTGCTCAAAGAATACAATTACATCAATGGGTCTATTTATAATGCTAGATTAGGGTTAGTAATTAAGGCAATAACTTAGGCTCCAAGAATTAACTAGATAACCCTAATTGCCTTAGGGCCGGCTGCCCTTGTTTCTGTCCGCAACAAAACAAGCCCGAACCAAGCCCGGTTCGGCCCGAATCCTTCACAACCCAACAATCTCCCACTTGGAGGCTTTGCAAAAGTCTACAAACGCCTAACCCAGATCCACTAACTCCAGTATTCTTCATATCCAAAGTGTTGGACTAATCTTGAAAACTTTTGATAGTTAAAGGGTCATTTAGTCTTTATATTAAAGTTTATGCTTTATCTTGTTTTATGAGTTTGAATTTGAGTCAAATAAGGCAGAAAGAAGTCGGTCTATTAAATAGGAGTAGATAAGCTTGAAGGGAAAAGCAATCTGCTATAAATAGGAGAATAGGTTTTTCTTTTTGATGTATGTCTTTTTTCTATCAATTAAAAAAGTGTCGTGGTAAAGGGATTTCCACAATTCACAGTTTTTGTTCTTGCGATCTAATACCATTGAACTTCAATTGGTATCAGAGCTTTGTTCAAAGGAGGGGACGACTAGCAATTGATCCAAAGGGCTGGATCAATCACCAGATCCAAGAACAGGGAGAACATACAAAAGAAGATCAAAGCAAGGCGAGATGGGTGATCAAACTGAAAACAGGGCTATTGTCACTGCCAAGGAAGGTAATACAACTTCTTTTCAATGCCCGATTCTAAGCAGTTCCAATTACAATATCTGGGCAATCAAAATCAAGGCTATATTTAAAGTCCATGGGATATTAGAAGCAATAGAACCAAAAGGGGGAACTGTTGATTCAAAGAAAGATGATATGGTTGTAGCATTACTATACCAAGCAATCCCGGAAGAGCTGGTCCTACAGGTCGCGCAACTCAACACGGCCAAGAAGATTTGGGACGCGTTGAAAGACCGATTTGTTGGCGTCGAGCGAGTCCGGGAAGCTCGACTTCAATCCTTGCAGGCTGATTTTGAAACAATGAAGATGAAGGATGGAGAATCAATTGAAGACTTTGCAGGACGGCTAACTGGGTTGGTCTCAAAGGCAAATAGTGTCGGGGCTGTGTTTGAAGAGGTAAAACTAGTCAGGAAATTCCTTAGATCAATGCCTGACAGGTTTTTACCCGTAGTTGCCTCTATAGAGCAGTTCGCAGACTTGAAAACCATGTCATTACGGGAAGCAATTGGAAGGCTTAAGGCATTCGAAGAGAGGGTTAAACCGGGAAGCAACTCGCAAGGGTCTAAACCTGAGCAACTACTCCTTTCATATGAAGAATGACAAATAAAAAAGGGAACGATAGGGGTGTAGGCTGTGGCCGAGGTAATGGTCAAGACACTCGGAGCCATGGTCGCGGCCATGGCAGATCAGGTGGTCGAGGCAGAGGTCTTGGTCGAGGCCAAAGATCACAAGATGGAACCAAGCTTGGACAAGCCAAAAGAAGGATCGTTCTTGTTGGGTTTGTGAAGGCTTTGGGCTTGGGCCCATGTTTAAGTTTTCTTGTTCATTAAGTTGTTAACCTTAATTAGTCTCTATATATATCCATGTCATGCATTTGTAATCTTTGTACTGAGCAAATAAAGAAAAACCCTAGTTGCAACCCGTGGACGTAGGTCACACCGACCGAACCACGTTAAATTCTCGTGTTCTTATTGCTTTCGTGTGCGTACGAGTGTTTTGTGTTTATTTCCGCTGCGTAAAGATACCTAACAACTGGTATCAGAGCATCAGGCTCTTGAAGATTTCATACGAAACACGCCACCATGTACCTAGGGTTTCTGCCACCGCCTAGGGTTGCCGCCGCCGCCTAGGTTTCTGCCGTCGCCGTCGCACTGCCTAGGGTTTCTGCCGTCGCCGCCGTCATCTAGGGTTTCAGCGCCGCCGCCTAGGGTTTTGGTTGGAAGTATCGGATCTGGTTTGTCTATCCTTTTGTTGACTGGTTATCAACTGTTCAGCGCGCTTGTTTCTTGAAGACTTGTCTCTGTTTTGCTAATATGGCTGAAGACGGGAAGACTGTGATCGAAAAGTTCAATGGCACTGATTTTGGTTGGTGGAAAATGCAAATAGAAGCATTACTGTGTCAAAAGGATTTGGATATGGTACTGGAAAAGAAACCGGAGAGTATGGAGAAAGCTGAAGAAGCAGTTTGGAATTCCAAGGACAAGAAAGCTAGAGCAGTTATTATGTTATCTTTGACGAAGAGCGTTGCTTTTAACATCATGAAAGAAACCACTGCAAGTGGTATGATGTTGGCTCTGTCAAATATGTATGAAAAGCCGTCTGCAGCTAACAAGGTGTTCTTGATGAGGGAACTGTTCATGACGAGAATGAAAGAGGGAAGCTCAGTCACCTCTCACATTAATGATCTGATGTCTATTCTTACCAGATTAGAATCAGTAGGAATAAAATTCGATAATGAGACTCGAGCTCTGGTGTTGCTATCTTCACTGCCTGACAGTTGGTCCGGGACTGTAACTGCTGTTACAAATTCTATGGGGGCTAACGAAATGACATTTGAAAAGATCCGAGACATTGTGATAGGTGAAGACACACGTCTGAAAAGTGCAAATGTTGGATCATCTTTTGAGATGTTACATGTTGGCAGAGGAAGGGAAAATAGCCGAGGCAGTGGGAGTCGGGGAAAGAGTTCAACTCGGACTCGGAAAAATGTGAGGTGCTGGAACTGCAACGAGGATGGACATGTTAAGAGTCAATGTCCAAAGAAAGGTCTAAACACTGCTGCTGAGGATGTCAATGATGGTGACGTGTTAATTATTGAGGCTAAAAACAGTATGGATTCTTGGATCATGGATTCTGGTTCTTCGTTTCACGCCGTACACAGCGGTGAAATGATGGTGAATCTGAAAACAGGCGATTTTGGAAGGTACGTCTCGCTGATGGCAGAATGCTTGATGTAATGGGCATGGGTGATATTGATTTGGTGACTCCATTAGGAACTACATGGAACCTGAAGAATGTCAAGGTGATTCCGGGTTTGAAGAAGAAATTAATTTCTGTTAGTAAACTGGATGAACAAGGACTGGAAGTCAAAATTTGGTGGTGGTAAATGGAGGGTAATCAATGGGAACCGGGTGATTGCTCGTGGTGATAAGCATGGGTCATTGTACATGGTGCAGGTACCTGCTAAGGGATTGATCAACCCGATTAAGCAAGTCAAAGTCGGATTCGCTAAATCTGCTGCTAAGAGAGTTCATTTTGCAAACATGAAGTCTGGAGCAGAGATTGTAGCTGAATGGGGTCAGAAGTCTAAACCAGTCAGAGGATTTTGTGACAGTGGGAGCATGGGACATGTTTCGGGTACAGTCAAGAAGAATCGTTGGGTTTTGAAGACTAAGACTGGAAAATTCTCTCCTGGTGATTGTTTGCTGAATTTGGAGAGTGTTAGTGGTTCTCGGTGTATCTCTGAATCTGGTGGATCGTGTAAACCAGTTGAGACAGAGGATGGGTCGCTGGTGGAATTTGCCACGACTGAGTTGGAGCTCGGGAGAGCTTCAACTGGCCCTTCTGGTACTTGATGATGAGGGGTTGCTGCAACTAGGAGATGTGATGGAGTCTTAGCTTGTTCTTTGGGAACTGGAGGCTTGGAAGACTTGTTTAAAGATTACTGAAGTTACTAGACGACTGGGTTGCTATGTACTTGAATGGCGGGCTAGAATTTATCGCAAAGCCTTCAAGTGGGAGATTGTTGGGTTTGTGAAGGCTTTGGGCTTGGGCCCATGTTTAAGTTTTCTTGTTCATTAAGTTGTTAACCCTAATTAGTCTCTATATATATCCATGTCATGCATTTGTAATCTTTGTACTGAGCAAATAAAGAAAAACCCTAGTTGCAGCCCGTGGACGTAGGTCACACCGACCGAACCACGTTAATTCTCGTGTTCTATTGCTTTCGTGTGCGTACGAGTGTTTTGTGTTATTCCGCTGCGTAAAGATACCTACAGTTCTAAACTCTAATGTTTCAGGTGTGATGCATTTGGACACTTTTCTGCAGATTGTCCAACAAGAAAAAGGAGGAAAAGGTCAACTTGACACAGGCTAATGCTGATGAGCCTGGACTGTTGATGACCATTGCAATTGCAGATCAAAAGGAGTTAGTATACTTGAATGAAGAAAAACTAATCCCTTCCAAGTTTGCATCAAGTACCAATGAAGAACTTTGTGGTATATTGACAATGGAGCATCAAATCACATGACAGGTAATGGAAACCTCTTTTCAAAACTAGACACGAATGTTGGAGGAAAAGTCCGATTTGGAGACGGGTCATGCGTTGAAATCAAAGGAAGAGGCTCCATCTTACTTGAATGTAGGAATGGAGAGCAATGTCTCTTAACAGACGTATACTTCATCCCCTACTTAAAGAGCAACATAATAGCCTTGGGCAAGCTACTAAAGCCGGATGTGAGGTACTGATGAGACAAGAACATCTCTGGATGTATGAGCCTGATGGCAGGTTGCTGTTGAAAGTAAAAAGATCTCTCAACCGTTTGTACAAAATACAACTTAGGATTGGAACACCTGTGTGTTTACATGCCAAGATTGATGACCTAGCTTGGACTTAGCATGCCCGGTTAGGACATGTGAACTTTGAGGCTCTAAAACAAGTTGTGACAAAAGAGCTAGCTTACGGGGTTCCCCACATCAACCATCCCACTCAGATGTGTGAAGCATGCCTAGCCGGGAAGCATTCAAAGCAACCCTTCCCTGATCACTCAAGTTTTAGAGCATCCAGACCATTGCAGCAGGTCTATGCAAACCTCTGTGGGCCCATTACACCTACAACTCAGGCCGGAAACAGGTACGTTTTGCTCTTTGTCGATGACCACAGCAGGTACATGTGGGCATACATGTTGAAGACTAAAAATCAAGCTTTGAGTACTTTAAAAGGTTCAAGGCTACTGTGGAGAATGAACTTGGCGTAAAGATCAAAGTATTACGAACTGATCGAGGGACTGAATTTACTTCTCAAGAGTTTAACTCATACTGTGAACAGGAGGGAATTACCAGGCAACTAACAGCTCCGTACACGCCCCAACAGAATGGAATAGCGGAGCGAAGGAATCGTACGGTAATAAGCACAACAAGGAGTATTTTAAATGCCATGGGGTTACCTCAAAGTTTCTAGGCAGAAGGTGTTAGGCATTCAGTTTATGTCCTAAACCGACTTCCCACGAGGCTTTGACTAATCAAACTCCTTACGAGGCTTTGAAGGGAACAAAACCAAGATTGGACCATTTAAGAATCTTCGGGTGTGTAGGTCATGTCAAACTTCCACCAAACCATTTGAAGAAGCTTGATGACAGGAGTGTGCCTATGGTTCACTTGGGTATAGAACCTGGTACAAAAGCTTATCGAATGTACGATGTTGAAAGGGGAAAAGTGGTAGTAAGCCGTGATGTAAAATTCGAAGAAAATCGGAAGTGGGATTGGCAAAAGTATCTGAAGGATGTTGGAGATAATACCCCTGAATGGACTGAGTTTTCAGACCATCTAAAACCAACTGGACCAGCCTTTGAAGCCCAAGAAAACAGTGATAAATCAGCTGAACCGGGCAGCCCATTAAGCCCAGTTGTAAACAGTCCACCAGAAGGCATCTCTACTGAAAATAGCAGTCACTGCACACGTATAATCCAGCAGGTATTGGAGTTACATCCGTGAAGAAAACTCTCCACAATCTGAATTTGAAAGTCCCGAGTCAACGGTGAAAGGCCGATGGCCTGCTCTGTCCAGATACCCTAAGATCTGGTTGGCCCATCAGATCCTACAGTGGCTGAACATGAAACATATGATGATATACCAGTCCAAGGAAGAAAGCAGCCATGAAGTATACAACAATGCTCCACATCAGGTTGTTGATCATCACAACTTACTTCTTATGGAAGGAAGCCATCTACTTATAAAGAAGCGAAGGGTCATAAGAATGGAACAAGCAATGATGAATGAGATAGCATCTATTGAAAGGAATAAAACCTGGGAGCTAACTGATCTACCATCTGGACATCGACCTATAGGCTTAAAATGGCTATATAAGATTAAACGGGATGCAAAAGGGTAATTACAAAACACAAAGCAAGATTGGTTGCAAAAGGCTACATCCAACAACATGGAGTGGATTTTGACGAGGTATTTGCTCCGGTGGCAAGACTCGAAACTGTTAGGTTGATCATGGCACTAGCCGCACAAAGGGGTTGGGAGGTTCATCATTTAGACGTAAAATCCACGTTTCTGGTGAACTCAAAGAAACAGTGTTTGTGACCCAACCAGAAGGGTTCATAAAGAAGGGGCAAGAACAGAAGGTTTACAAGCTGTCAAAGGCACTCTATGGATTACGACAAGCGCCTAGAGCATGGAATACAAAACTTTACGGTGTTTTAAAGGAATACGGGCTTCAAAAATGCAAACTTGAACAGGCGGTTTACACGAAAAAGGCAAAAGAAGGCTCCATTATTGTGGGAATATATGTGGATGATCTAATAGTAACCGGAAATAATAAAGAGACAATAACCATGTTCAAGAAGCAAATGGAAGACAAATTTGAAATGACCGACTTAGGTCCACTCTCATACTACCTTGGTATTGAAGTAATTCAAGACCAAGATGGAATTAAATTAAGACAAACCGGATATGCAAAGAAAGTGCTACAACAAGCTGGTATGTGGGAATGCAACCCCACTAAATTCCCTATGGAACCAGGGCTGAAATTGTCTCAAACTGATGGAGATGACTGTGTAGACGCAACAGAGTACAGGAAGACAATCGGATGTCTTCGTTACTTGACCCATACAAGACCAGACCTTTCATATTCAGTTGGTTATGCGAGCAGATACATGCAGGCTCCTACAATAGTCCATCAACAGGCTGTTAAACAAATACTCAGGTATGTTAAAGGGACTACAGATCTGGGAATTCACTATCGAAGGGACGGAAGTGATAGTTTACTTGGTTTTAGTGACAGCAGTCATTCTGTAGATATGGATGATGGAAAGGGAACAACAGGACTGGTTTTCTACTTTGATGATGGACCAATTGCCTGGAATTCACAAAAACAAGGAACGGTCGCCTTGTCCTCATGCGAGGCTGAATTCATGGCTGCAACGTGCAGCATGTCAGGCAATCTGGTTAAGAGGGCTGCTTGCTGAGATTACAGGAAGAAAAGAGGAGCAGGTTGTGATCAGGTAGATAATAGTTCGGTTATCACATTAATGAAAAATCCAGTTTTTCATGGAAGGAGTAAGCACATAACACGCGGAATCATTTTATAAGAGAATGTGTAGAGAATGAACAAATTAAAGTCGAACACATCAGCGGGGATCAACAACGAGCTGACATCCTCACCAAAGCACTGCCACGAATCAAATTCATGGAAATGAGAAAAGCCTGGGAGTAAAGAAGATAGAAGATTCAAGGTCAAGATTAAGGGGGTGATTTGTTGGACTAATCTTGACAACTTTGATAGTTAAAGGGTCATTTAGTCTTTATATTAAAGTTTATGCTTTATCTTGTTTTATGAGTTTGAATTTGAGTCAAATAAGGCAGGAAGAAGTCAGTCTATTAAATAGGAGTAGATAAACTTGAAGGGCAAGCAATCAGCTATAAATAGGAGAATAGGTTTTTCTTTTGATGTATGTCTTTTTTCTATCAATTAATAAAGTGTCATGGTAAAGGGATTTCCACAATTCACAGTTTTGTTCTTGCGATTTAATACCATTGAACTTCACAAAGTCTCCCAAGCTTCAATACTCATCAGCTAAGACTTCATCATAACCCCTAGTTGCAACCCCCTCTCATCAACTGCATGAGGGGACGTTGAAGCTTCCCCGAGCTCCAACCCATTCTCTATCTCAACTGGTATGCACGATCCACAAGCTCCAGAGATAACCCGAGAATCCATGAACGCTCTCCTCATTCAGCAAGACATCCATAGGAGAGAATTTAACAATCAGAGTAGCGGTCTTCAAAACCCAAAGTTGATTTATGACTGTCTCCGAAACACGCCCCGTGCTCCCACTGTCACCAAATCCCTGACCTGGTTTAGTCCTCCGATCCCGCTCAGCTTGAATCACCTTGGCACCAGGCTTCAGCCTTGCAAATTGAACCCTCTTTTGCCCCATTGACTCAGCGAACCAACTTTGTATTGAGGAACGCTCATTTTTCCTCAGCGAGGTACTTCCACCGTGTATAATGATCCCCGTTTGTTTCCACGAGCAATAACCAGATTTCCTTTTGTTACTTTCCATTTACCTCCACCAAACTTTACTTCTTGTCCCTGTTTCTCCAGTTGACTAACAGAGATAAGATTTCTCTTCAAAGCTAGAATCACCCTAACATTCTCCAAGTTCCAGTAGGTTCCCAATGGAATTAACAGATTAACATCACCTATGCCATAACATCAAGAATATTACAATTTGCTATTCGTACCTTCCCAAAGTTACAACTTTTAGATTCACCAACATCTCCCGCTGTGCATCGCGAGAAACGAAGATCCAGAATCCATAAACCAAGAGTCCACATTGTTTTAGCTCGAGTAGTAACGCGTCATCATCACATTCATCCTCAGCAGCAGTGTTTACCTCACTAGATTTTCCTGCTTACGCTTTGGACATTGACTCTTAACATGCCCAATCTCATCGCAAACTCCAGCACTTTTACAGTTTTCCGAGCTCTAGACGAACTCCTCTCTCGACTCCCACTGCTTGTGATATGTTAAATGCAACGCTCCGTCCCTAGCTAGCCTTCTTGTCCTTTGAGTTCCAAACTGCTTCTTCAGCTTTGTTCATTGTAGCCGGCTTTTCTTCCAATACTACTTCCAAATCTTTTTCGCCAAGCAATGCTTCTATTTGCATCTTCCACCAAGCAAAGTCTGTCCCGTTAAACTTTTCAATTCAAACTCTCCTGTCTTCAGCCATTGAGAAACGAATACAATCAAGAAACAGAAACTGAAGTTGATGAACACCGTGAGAAAAGATTAACCTTTGAAGAAAAAAAAACCCAAAGAACCAAAGCTAACCGAAGCCAAGAACACCTCCAATAAAACCCTAAAACCCAAAGATACCTGAACCGGCAACTTCACCACAGAACCGAATGTAACCAGCGATTTCAAGAGTTCAAAACCGAAACCCTAAACGCAAACCACTTAAAAAATCGAGTCGAAAAACAGCCCTGTTATCTTCCTAGATGGCGGTGACCCTAGGGTTAGATCAAACCCTAATCGCGAACTCCAGAGAAACAGATCCGAACAGCAGCCCTAGATTTCGAACCAGCAGCAAAAGATAAAGCCACAACCCTCTCGAACAGCCTTCTGCAATTTCAGTGTGTAAACCCGGTGTGTTTATAAACCTAAGCTCTGATACCACTTGTTAGGTATCACAATCAGAGTAGGTTCCAGCGGAAGCAAACAAACACACACAATCACACAATAGAAAAAATAGACACGAGAGAATTATAGTGGTTCGGTCTAGGTGACCTACATCCACTCTGCAACTAGGGTTTATATTATTATTGTGCTCAAAGAATACAATTACATCAATGGGTCTATTTATTATGCTAGATTAGGGTTAGTACTTAAGGCAATAAATTAGGCTCCAAGAATTACTAGATAACCCTAATTGCCTTAGGACCGGTTGCCCTTGTTTCTGTCGCGCAAAACAGGCCCGAACCAAGCCCGATTCGGCCCAAAGCCTTCACAACCCAACATGTTATAACCTTATCATATTCCTCTAGTTAATTGAAGTCGTCACATGATCCATATACATACTATGTTGTAATCCAACTCCAACACGTTGCCAAACCCATTCCATGATATCATGTCACGATGTCTCACATGTCATGCAAATGAATATATGAAGTTACCATGGTTACATATAAGAAAGTTTGATTACTTTTCCTCTTTAGGCAAAATATAAGCATTAAAAATGCCATAATCAAGTCCCTAGATAGAGCACAATTTCCACGAACAAGCATATTAATGACGGGAAGATACTTTTTCTACGCTACGCAAGAACTTATTTATGTCATTACTATTGAAGAAAATATTCTTCTATCACAGAACAATCGTTCGTACAAAAGTTCAAACCTCATTCAGTGTTAAGCAACTCGAATTTATATGCTAAAAACATGATCGTAGTGGCGTATAGAACACTTATGAGTAAAGATATATATACGAGTGGAACAAACCTCGTTTTAAGAACTGTAAACAATAATAACAAATAGACACGCCTTGTTCTACTTATTGCTGATTATCTCCACGCAATAATCACCAGCTTCAAGATGCTAAAAGAGGTGTTTGGTATGCACTTAAAAGTAAGTGACATCAATAATCCAAATAGGATAATCAGCTGCTGGAGATAATCGTCAAATGGAGCTGCATTAAAGTTCTAATAATCATATTAATGCTACCAGGTGCTTGACAAACTCTCTGATAAAGTAATCTATACAACAAATTTACAAACAACAATCTTACATCTATAATCACTTCTGTCATTATACTTTCAGAATTCATACAATCCTCATCCAAACCCCTATCACCACACTGAAACAACTGATCACATAGCCAGAATTTAACAGAAAATCATGACATATGAACATTAAATCAGTGCAATTCACTATCACTCAGATCCACACACAGATTACTCCAACCAAATCTACACAAAATCATAGCAAATCCAAACAAACTATGATAAACCATCCTTCAATCCACAGATTAAAGATGAATTAGTCATTATTAATCAGTTGAAAGCACTCACCGTGACGAAAATCGCAGAGAATTGGAGCAGATGTTGAGCATTTGACAACAGTTGATGAGTGAAAAGAGTTGGTTGATCCGATCATTTATCGTTTCGGGTGTCGGTTTGCAATAAGATTATCTAATGGGGGATTTCTCTCTCCACCAGTTTCATCGAGAGATAGCGACGAGAGGGGTTTTGATGCTAAAATTTACACTTACACTATTATTATTCACTTGCAATTGCAATTGCATTTGCATTGCATTGCAACCGATGTGAAAGATAAAAGAGGCTTTTGGGTTCTATTTTCTGACAATTATGTGTCAGAGATTTAAAATGCTTTTTACATCCTAAAAGAAATAAAAATTGTGATGTATTAGTGTTTGGATTAATGGTTAGGTATGAAATGGATTTCACTTATTCTAATTTCATATCCAAGTATCTAATTTAAAATTATAACTTATGTTATCTGGTTTTTATGCCTGTTAAGTTTGTCCACAAGTGTTAGATACTTAGATATAGATCATGTTTGGGGATTGTTTATTTTGATTGAAAAAAACTTTTAATAAAAATGATTTATATTTATGATTTTTCAAAAATATTTTTAAAAAGTGTTTGAATTAGCTTATAAACTAAAATGTTATAAAATGATTAAAAAATACATATTTTTTAAAAACAAGAGGAGTTATAAGAAGGTAATATAGGGTATAAATCAAAATGAGTTTTCAAAAGTCAATAAGTAATATCTTTCGTACTTTTCAAAAATTTATTTTTACCCTATATGAAAAGTCAGTTTAAAAATCTTTTTGAGTTTGTTAAACATTTTTTTTATAACTTCTCAAAAATTAATAAGTCAAAAGTTAAATAAAAATAAACAATCCCGAAACATACAAACATATATGTTAGCGTGGTAGATACATTGTTTATATAGTCTTATCATTTAATAGTTTATCAAATTGGAGACTTAAGTTATTAGATACCTGCCTACACCTATAACAATTATATAGTTTTACCAATGTGAGATTCTAGCATTTCTGTAATGCCCATAATATTTAAAACATAATAAGTTAAAGTTTATGGAATTTATGCCCAAATTTTTCCAAACTAAGTCCACAGAAGATTTTATCTTAAACTATTAATCGCATAATTCAACTCATTTAATGCATGTCTCCATGAAATTTTCGGCATGACCCATCGAAAGAAAAGGATAAATCTTACGGAAAGAAAACTTATTTAACAACCTAAACATTCATCCAAATGATTTAAGTAACACATTTTCACTACTATTTAGCTAAAGAAAGAGATTCAAATACAAAGTATATTTTTGCTACAAAGTGTAAAAAGACACAAGAGATAAAAAAAATCACAAAAAATTATATCTAACAATCTTAATCGAATTTCAAAAAAAATAATTCCAAGTTTTTGTTCCTCTAGCCGTCCTCACTTAAGAAAAAAAAAATAAAAAAAAAAAAAAGTAAAAATTTAACGTTTTTTTTATTGTGTCATTTATGAAAGACACAGTGACGTCATTGTGTCATATGAAAGACACAATGATGTCATTGTGTCATTATGAAAGACACAATACGTTATTATATCATAAAGACACAATGAATTTTTTTCTAAAATGACGACGAGAGGAACAGAACTCCGAAGTACTTTTTTGAAATTCGATTGTGAGAGCGTAATTTTTTTTTATGATTTTTTTAGTCTCATTATGTCTTTTCACACTTTGCAGCAAAATACATTTTGTAAGAATAACCTCATCCTTAGCTAAAAACAATTTTAGTGTTCACCTTAAAATACAACATGTAAGATCACTCGACCCATCCAAAAACTTTACAAACAATGCAAATCAAACCAGATAGATTTGAACTTCATTGACCCGCTCCCAATAGTTAATCACATCGGCCTTTAATCATCAAATCAAGTCCAAGTAACAAAAGAAAGATCAATAACCACAACTAAATAAGGCTTGTATTTCTTTGGTCAACATAACGATAACTAGATACTTTTCTAGCCTTGATCTTCAAAACGATTCTTGAGAAATCACTATTCCATGTGATTGCACATGATCAGAGGTCGCCACACTAGTCCACAACTTAACTACACATAATCACCACAATATAAGCCACATGTGTCGGCTTTGGTGTGAATGAGTGGTTCGTACGTGGTTGATTTTTCCAAACTAATATTTCGTCAATACTTACCCAAATCGTTTTTTATTACTCCAAACATAGACGATCCAAACTTATACCGACACGTATATACAAATATATTAACGTAGGTAAATTGTATAGGAGTAAACCATGATGTTTAGAAACTTGTGATGTTTAATGTGAAAATTATAAAGTTTTAAAAGATGTTAGCAGCAGGTGAAAGTTTAAAGATTGAAAGTGAGGCGTATATAAAAGTAAGCACTTATGTTATAGACATTAAGGCGCCTACTTATGCATAACATGTTACGTCATGAAGACTCACATGTTGCCACGGAACTATATGATGACATCAACGCGGTTAATAGCACGTTGTAATAGGTACGTGAAAATTCGTTACGTGCATGTGCCTAATAGTTTAAATGGAAAAGTATTAAAAAAAAATCCAAGAAAACCCAAAGAAAAAAAGTTTGGAGCCGGGGCTAGAACCCAAAAGTTGTGGTCCAATGAGAGGGCGGCACGTGGTAATGATAGTGGACCACCCATCAACATTGAAAAATGTGTATTAGTATAATGTGACATGATATTTCTACTAAACGAGCACACATAGTTTTAAGATAGGTCTAACAGCGAAGAAGTATGACTTCTATTATTATAAAAAAAATAAATTGGATGGCTTAAAGAATTGTTGATGTTAACCTTTTTCTTCTATAACTCTATTTGTTCTTAATTTTTTAGAACAGTTAAGTATGAAAAATATTAGTTTTTTGTCTTTATTAATTTGATTGATTAGGTGTTATGAAAAAGCTTATATTAATTTGTTAACCCGAACAACATCCATTTTTTTCGCCCCGTGAAATTTTTTGTATTCATCACTATAGCTGGGTTACCATCTTGTGATTCTAATGCACAAATGATGGCTCAATTAGAAAATGGAGCCATTTTCAAAAAATTTTTTTATCAAAACTCTTCTCTTTTATCCGGGCTTGAAACCGGCAATATTAAACTAATATGTTTATAGTTGGTGGAGATATTCTTTTAATTATATATTATGTATGTATAAATGTTTATATTAAATTAATTTTTCTAGATGCAAATTTGTTGGATTTGAGGTCCAGCTAAATTAATAAAGTGTATATTTGCATAGAAGGGTATATTTTTATTGGATTAAAGTCCAAACTAAATTAATAAAATGTCTTTCCTAACCAAAATTTTACACATATAAACCTACTTTATAAAACTAGAAGGCCCTTTAAAATTAAAGTTAAAAACCTTTAGCTTTATTAGCTTTGAGCTTAAGCCAAGCCAGTCCTATGCACATCAACATCACAGATCTTGTTATTTATCTTGTAACATAATGTCACAAACCCTGCCACTTTATAATTCATATATTAAGTCACGGTTATAAGATTCACAAGCTAATTCACTCACAATAATCTAAAAACTCATTTCAACATGCCTCAACCAGTATTCAACTCCCTCTCAATTAGGGTCACATTAACTCATTATGTCACTAATGCCATCTTAAAGACTTTAGTCCCACTAACATAATTGACCTTGTCACCAAGTACAAATCAATATGTATGTACACATCTCTATTTTATTTTAACACGTTTACCGAAAGGAATTATTCAGAATTTAGAAGCATTCATCTTCTTCCACCATGTGTATTGCCTAATGACCCACATATTTGTTGCATATACAAATTGAAAACGTCACCTGCTTATTCACATTTTCTAAAAATCTAACACATTAAAGTCAACCATATATATAACATGCAGGACCGTTAAAGGTACTTAAGCTTGCACTTAGTTAACACACTTAGGAGGATCTTAAGTTCACTTAACAATTCAAATAGGGAAATGTGAACTTTTACTGAAGATACAAGACAAACACAGTAAAAACAAGACAAGAACACAAGATAAATTTTTCAAGGAAGGTGTATATTGCTTCTCTAGTTCTATTACAGTTGTTGTATAAGTATATTTTTTATGCAAGAACCGAGACTACTTATACTACACTCTAACAACCGTCAATATGCAAAAAGACAGTTGGAAGTGACTAATCTAGACAACAAGATCAGCCTAAAGTCAAAAGCAGATTGCGCTTTTGACTAGTGACTATGACATGCCATAACTCACTGACTTTCCTATTACAAAAAAGGCAAAAAGGAACAAAAACAGAAACTTACAGACAAAGACCTTATCTACTTTATCATAAAGCATGGAAGTTTCACCAAATGATGATAGTTGGTGAACCACCAGACATGCAGCGGACAGTAATTTGCTTTATGATAAAGTTGATGGAAAATGTATCTTTTCTCTCTCTTTTAGAAGAAAATCAGTCTTGTCTTTAAACAGCTTCGGAAGACTTTGTCTTGAGAGCTTCGGAAGACTTCATCTTTACCTTCGAAGAGTTGAGTCTTTGGCTTCGAAAGACTTTACACTTAGAGTATTTTCTAAGTAAAGTGTAAAGCTTCCGTAACAGTTTCTTCTGAACTTTGGCTTCGGAATATTTTACACTTAGCATTTCTCTTGAGTGTGTAAAACTTCCGAAGCTGGTTCTTCTTTGTTCCAAAGTGCATGTTGGAAGACTTGGTTGTTTTGGTATCCTTTGGTTGCATCAACCTCTTAACTTTAGAGGTTCCTACAAGCTCCCCCTAGGCTGATGCTACTAAAACAGAGAGGTTCTTCAGACTGGGATAGTCCACATGAGGATCTTTAGAACTCCTTTCTTCATCAGCAGATCTGGATTCTTCAAACTTATGAAATACCTTCTCATGTCATAGAGATCATGCAGAGGGAGTTCAAGCATGTCACTTGTGAAGTAGACATGTTGTTCTCCCTGATCTCTAGTGACATACCATCTATCTGGATCTTCAGCAAATGTCCAGGACAAAATTTGTCTTCCAACAGAGAGAGGCTCTACTATGATAGGAGTTGGTTGAGAGTCCTCTTCATGCACTTCTCTCAGGATGTTCTGACTTATCCTGAGGTTGGGAGGTGGATGCCTTTCTTCTTTTCTTCTTAGTTGATGATCTTCTTCTGCCATCCTTTTTCTCTCTCCCTAGATGATTTTAATTGCGAGGATTGGTCTTCAGTACCAAGTTCTTCAGTGGATTCCCTCTCAGTTGGGATCTCCTCTCTCCCAGTTTCAGAAGGAGAGGGAGGAGAACCCTGCTGTGGGTTGAAGATGAAGTTGGCTGTTGTGCAGTTTCAGGTGCAGGTGGTGTTGTCTCTGTAGGTTCAACCTTTACCTCAACTTCAGGTTGAGCTTGACTTGATAATGAATGAAGGTCCACAAGCTCTCCCCTTTTTATCTTTTGCTTGATCACCCTTATGTGCTCATCCATTGTGGATAGAGACATGGGACCAAGCCTCCTTTCCGGAGAACCCATACAGCTTTAAGAAGCTTATCATCATCTCTGGCTATCTGCAGACTTTTTCTGACTTTTCTGGATGATGGCTCTTGATTTTGCAGCCTTTTCCCTTTACCTCTTCCTAGCAGCTTGCCTTTCTTTTTTGGCTTGCTCTTCCACTACTTATTGTATTCAAATAATAATAATCATAAGGCAATGGAAGGAGTGCAGGTGTCTGATAGAGACCTGTGGCACTTAGGTAGTTAATCATTTTTAATCTTTCTTCTTCATCAACTACCTAAGGTTGTTTAGCAGCCACAGTCTCTGACTCGGGACTTTCTGAACTGGAGAGAGGACAGGATATTCTTGTAAAGCCTTTTTCTCCTCATTTCTTCTTGTGTTTGAGGGTCAAGGTTGCATCCTCTGCTTCCTTTCCCTTATTTGACAATTCAATGTCGGCCAGTTCATTAAACTCCTCTAAGGGAGAGAGATGAGTTCATCTATGTTGTAGTTCCTGGTCCCCAGATAGTTGAGCCTGGCTGCCCTTAATTCATCTTTTTGAGTGTTTGGTATCAGGGGCAGCCAGAATTGCAGCTTGCATGAATCCTGGGGAACCACTTGAACTCTCTCCCCTTAGCTTCCTCTTCCTCTCTCTCTTTTCTTCGTCAATCTCTTCAGGAGCCATCTTCCTTTTGCCTTTGTCAATTGCAGATCTTGATGACTCATCCTGAGAAGAGCTTTGGCCTTCATTGCTTGATTCACAGTCAAGCTCTGGCCAGAGAGAGGTTGTGAAGCACCATTACCAGCTGGTGCCTCACTGAGGTATGGGGTGCTGGAGGAGATCTTGTCTCAAGGTTCACAGTCTCAGCCTCTGGCCTTCAGTCAAGGCTTTCCCTTCGAAGCTAATCTTGGGGTCTACCTCAATATCCAGTTGACCAAAGGCTTCAACTGCTAGCCTCTGTCTATATGATGCTGTTCTCCTTTTGAATTTTGCCAGCACCCAGTCTTGAATTTGATTGGCTAATCTGATAGCTTGTCTGTTATTGCTTGGGTTGACAAGTGCCAGATCTACCAGATTTATACCCTCATAGAAACTCAGGTTTGAAATGTTTAAGATTTCTACCCTGAGCTCTAGAGAGTACAAGAGCTTTCCTATCACTATCGTACCCCCAACCTATGATTGGGTTCTCAGAAGGGGCAGGCATTGATCTTGGTATCCCTTCCTTAAACAGATGTTGAATTGCAAGTCGAGATCTCTGTCTTGAGATTGCTGAGCATGGACAACTGCAAGATAGGATGGTGAGTCCTGTATGTCCATACTCGAGGAAGAACTTCCAGGTTCTGTGGCTGTCTGATCTTCCTCCCCCTTAGCATCACCCTCATGCATAGGTGAGCTGGGGAAGTGATCCATAACATCCACAGGTTCTTGTGGACCTGGATGTGTTTGTCCTATGGGTCTCTCAGCTAACTGGCCCTTGAGATCGGTGATCTCAAGTTGCTGGTCATGGACCCTCCTTTGCAAGATAGTCACCTGTGATTCAAGGTGAGCTATCTTTGAAACCAGTTGGGTGCAGATGTCTTCGAGTTGGTGCACCCTGAGTTTCAGACTCCCCTCATCTGCAGTTGAAGAATCATTAGGGGATGAAGGAGGTGAACCGAGGTCCGCACCCTCACCACCAGCATGGGGTTCTTGGCTGCTGGATTTCCCCTGCCCCATGATAATGTCAAGAGGTTGGGTTGCCGTGGTTGAGGTCTTAAAGATGTAATCACTGGCAACAGTGAGAGCCTCTTCCATATGGGTCTCCTGGACAATCACAGGAAGATCCACCTCAGTTTGGTGTGTTTGATGTGGGCTAGACATGGGTGAAGCAGGAGTACTCATCTCCCCTTGAGTGTGGATAGAAAGGAGAGATTCATGGTACTCACTGAATCCCAAATCTTCATCAAAGTAGAAGTCAAATATGGGAATGGGTGGTTAAGATCAAGAGGCTGGGGATGGTAGCTTTCCCCTGAAGGTTGATCACTAAGTTGAGACTCAGAGTGATGGCTTAAGGCTGTTTGTGGAGTTGTGAGCTCATCAGGTTGAGCATGAGGAACCTCATCACTGATCTTTTGAAGAATAGGAGTGGTTTGCTCCTCAGGAGAAGTGGGAGCTCGAGTGTCCACTTCCTCCTGTGTGGGTTGTGATATGGGGGCCTGCACATGCTCAATAGCAAGTGCAGGGGTTTCGTTTGGATTTTCTAGTGTAGGTGATGGTAATTGTTGGCCTTGATAGTGGTTGAGAGGTGGAGGGTGTTGGTTCATCACTAGATGGGGCTGCTAGGATGTCACCCTGAGCAATGAGCTCAAACATTTTCGGGACAAAGGCTGTTTCTACCCCTGAGAACCTAACAGTTGGCTTTTTAAATATCTTGAAAATACCAGGCCTCATGTGTGCAAGTTTAAGAACATCACCTGTTCCCCTCAACTGTGGTCCCAATTCACGGTTGAGAATGTGTTGAACATACCGGGGGAACATGTATGTGACATCCGGTAATTTTCCGTTACCAAACTCCATTAGTTCCGTTAAGTCTTGCATACACGTGTCGTGAGCACACACTAGTTGTCGTTGAATGTTGGTGACTTGATAATAGTTAATAATGTTAAAACAAATAATTACTATGTTGATTATTAGTTGTGATTATGCGATTTAAATATTAATTGTAAATTTTATCGCTTAACGTGAAAACGGGTGTATTTGATGTGTGAACTTTGTAACTTGTAAAGATAAGATATATAATTGTTTTATTAGTTATATGTTTGTTATTTTAGTTAAAAACCTTTTTAAAAAGAGTTTAAAAGCTTAATTTTATAAAATATAAATTACAAGGACTTAAAAGGTAATTATGGATAATAAAATAAAAAAAAAGGAAAACCCTAGCCACAACACCCTACGGCCCCGACTCCCTTTACACACACACACACACTTCGAAACCTTGCAAGAACAAGCAATTTGTCACAGATTTGAACGATTCCAAACCATACAACACGTTAGAAACATCAAATCTTGTCCATTACACGTTTAAAGGTTAGATTTTTACTTGTTTTTCAAGGTTTTTGGATGTGGTCGAATGTGGTGTTCGAAATCTGCAATTGAATGTTGAATTCTTTGATGTTTGTTGATGTTATTATGTTAGTTAGATTGTGTATATGCTAGTTTACATTGATTGTGCAAGAAAGCTTCGATTTTGATGCGTTGTTCATAGGTTACTAATAATAGTAACTTTAATTGCATGAATATGGTTATTTGATGATGAATTGATGTTGTTAAAGTGTTTATCATGTTATGGGACGTTAGAATGATGATGTTGATGCTAGAAACCTAAGAATGGATGTGTAGTTCATATGTTACCAAAAGTAGAAACTTTTGGTTTGAAGATTGATGAATCATGATGATTTGATGTGTAGAACATGTCTAGATGATAGCATGAGTTTGAATTGGTATATTGTTAATGAAATCATGAATGTATTGGGTGTTAGATAGATTTTGGGATGCACTTTCCCAAAAGGGAAACTTTATTTGCACAAAATCTTGAATATGATGATTTGAGCATGTTTGTGACATTAGGATCGTGGTAGCATGTTCATGGATGATTTCTAGTGTGGTGGAATGTATTGTTTGGGTTGTATGAATACTTGTTTGGTTATTTGGGGATTTGATCTCTTGGTGGTTATACATGGTGATGGATCATGTAGGTTATGATAGAATTATTGTTTGGGTTGTAATAGATCATGGTTGAATATTTTGGTTGGCATGGATTCTATTGAATAACATAATGATGATCGTCATACACGCGTGCGAATTTGAGGCCCCTACTTAGTAGGATTGGCAGGATTTAGGGTGTGAAGTCGTGAGTGGCTTCACATGGCATGTTGTGCATGATTTGATTCTGTGTATGATGCATGGGTTATGATATAATTATGTTGAACATGATGATTGTTTGAGATTCGCATGACTTGTATGAAAATCTGGTTTTATGATGATCTAGGAAGTACATGTGGTTAATGAAGTGATATATGTGAACAACTTGCATGATAATCATGTGTGATGAACTGTATGTTTGATTTAAATGGATTTTCACCTATAATGTCACCAACGGGTCAAACGGGTCAACTGGGTCAATGTGTTTCTTTTTCCCAAAACCTTGAGTTCTTTGGTTTATAGAGCACTTAGGGTTTCATTATGATTCTGTGTACACGTACTTATGTACTTGCGTGTTCTAGGTGACCTCTGAAGGTTGTCTTTCCACTCTCTCTTTCAAGTTAAGCTCTTAAGTTTTTATTGTGCACACCAGGTGAGTTCATGCCCCATTCTTTTACATACTCTCTTTTAGGGGAGATAGCATACTGGTTTTACAAACGCTTACTTTATATGAGTTGTGTATAGTATGATATAGTGTTGAATACCATGAAAGTCCTCACACTTTCGGATTGTTAATAATGATGATTAGCGGGAAATCTTGGTATTACTACTGGGTCTGACGAGCCCCACCTGTGAGACTCGAGGTCAAACGGGTGCAATTTTGTCCTAACACGAATCGTCATGACCTGGTAAGTCATGACGGGAGGCAACAAACGAAACACCGTCAGCTTCAATCGCGAAATCACTATGATTATTACCGATGAACATAGACTAGCTATCTATTTCAATACACCTCTTATATTTTGCAACTGTTACTGTTTTATGATTAACGCAAACTCTTGAACTCACCAACCATTGTGTTGACTCTTTTAGTATGCTATTCTCAGGTTGAGGTTACCATTACCTAGGAGCACGTGCACGGGTCAGCATCATTGTAGTTGTCAGCATGATTGAAACTTGTTTTGGTTTGGTTATTAAACATTTGAGTATTTGTTGGTATTACTTTGGGCGCGTGTGTTTGCGCATTTTACATTATATTGTTTTACTCTGGTCTTTCTAGTTTATTAAATGCTTCCGTATATTTTAAAGTTAAACTCTGATTTTGATTGTTTGTTCATATAGAGTCGTTCTGAGTAACTAATGACTGAGATCCTGGTATGTCACACGCCTTGCGGTAAAACCCCGTACGTGGATTTTGAGGGTGTGACAATGTAATATTCTAAGGATCCAAATTCGCTAGTGAATTTGTAAATACAAACTAAGAGTACCTGAATTTGATCCCTTGAACCATCCCATGGACAATGAAGGAGAGGTCTTCTGGAATCTGGTCCCATCCTCTATGTTTGTTGGATAAGCTGTGGATGATGACATGGAGGAGGTATTTCCATTGGAATGAGACCTTCCCCTTCCTGAAGGTCTTGACTGAAAAGTCACCTTCATATCCCATCTGCTCAAAGGATTGGTTGACAGCAGCTTTTGGAAAGGACAGCTCACCTGCTTCATCATCCAGCTGCAAGTGGGTGTTTATAATGGCTGGAGTGATGAAAACCGTCCACCCCTGCACTGTGGCAGACAGTGCCTTCTCCATGGTGACCTTTTGACAGGTCCGCCAGAACTCAAGTAACTGATCCTCATAGAGAGGAGGATCGATTGTAAGGGAGGTGAAGTAGTGAGACAAAGAAAGATACCTACAAACGTCTGAGAAGCTTGGATCCTTCTCAGAGTTTAACAGGCAACTTGATTATGTTGCCTGTGTAGGTGCATGGTGAAATCCGGGTCGTTACGACGATCAAGATTGGCCATTTGAAGAAGCTTTGTAGTGAAGGAAGGAAGAAGAAGATGAATTGGGGGTAATTTAGGGTAAGGAACAATGAGAGTAGAGAGATGAAATAGAACCGTTTGGAAAGATATACTCTGCATTTGAGACAAAGTTATGACAAAAAGATAAACTTTGAAATCCGCAAGTGGGTCCTACTTCTGAAAAAGGCACCCAAAAAGTTAGTTTTCTTGGAAGTAGTAAAAGCTTCCGAAGACAATTTTGGTTTCGGAAGCTTTGCAAGCTTCCGAAGGCAATTTTGTTTCGGAAGATATTTCAAAGAGTTTTGAAAATTTTGGCTTCGGAAGAAATAAATGAGTCTTCCGAGACTAAATTGCTTTCGGAAGAAATTTATTCCTAAAATGCATTTAAGTACTTATACCAAAATTTAAGCTTCGGAAGATACTTCAAGAATTTCTTCCGAAGGTAAATCTCAGATAAGCTGTTTAAACGATTTAAAGACATAAATTTTCTTCCGAAGACAACTTTTGCTTCTTTCGAAGGTAATTTTCATCATTCTAAGAGATATCATTTTAAAAGTTCGTTTTTTCTTCCAAAGAGAACTGGGCTTATGAAGTGATCTAATAGACAACCTAGGACACACAGTTTTAGGAAATAAAATTTATTAAGTTATTAAGAAAATCTATTCAAAGTTAATCATCCCAATAGCTGATACAGATACTTAAATCTTTGTTCATCAAAAGCTTTTGTGAACAAATCAGCATATTGTTCATTTGTGTTAACTTTGATTAGTTTTATCAACCCTTTTCAAATTATCCCTAATCAGATGATACCTGATGTTGATGTGTTTGGTCCTTGAGTGCTGCATAGGATTCTCTGTAATAGAGATGGCACTGTTGTTGTCTATGTGATGGGAGTCTCCTTGAAATTTAACCCATAGTCTAGCATCTGATTCTGAATCCAAAGCACTTGAGCACAGCAGCTGGCAGCAGCAATGTATTCAGCTTCAGCAGTTGATGCAGACACAGGATTGCTTCTTGCATTGCCAAGAGACTATCCTTCCACCAAGGAACTGACATCCCCCAGATGTGGACTTTGTAGTCATGTTGCAGCCACCATAATCACTATCTGTGTAAGCATACAGATTAAAGTCTGAATTCTTTGGATACCAAAGGCCTAGATTTGGAGCACCTTTGAGATATCTAAGAATCCTTTTGACAGTGATTAGGTGTGACATCTTGGGGTTGGCTTGATATCTTGCACATATGCATGTGGCAAACATGATATCAGGCCTGCTAGCAGTAAGATACATAAGTGACCCAATCATAGCCCTGTAGAGATGTTCATCAACACACTCCCCCTCAAGATCAGGACCAAGGGAATGGTTTCTGGCTATGGGTGTCTTTGCAACCTTACAGTCAGTCATCTTGAATCTTGTAAGTATGTCCTGTACATACTTTGACTGACTGATGAAGATGCCATTTCAACCTGCTTCACTTGAATTCCTAGAAAGAAATTGAGTTCCCCCATGGCACTCATTTCAAATCTATTCTTCATCAGCATCTCAAAGTCTTTGCAGAGCTTTGGATTAGTTGAACCAAAGATGATGTCATCTACATATATCTGAACTAGCAATGTGTCATTTTCTGTTTCTTTGATGAAGAGAGTCCCATCAATAGTACCTCTTTTGTATCCATGTTGACAGAGGTATGTTGATAGTGTCTCATACCACTTTCTTGGAGCTTGATGCAGTCCATAAAGGGCTTTATCAAGCTTGCAGACATAATCAGGATGATCTGGGTCTGCAAAGCCATAGAGAAAGGCACACTTCACATCAAGCTGGTAGACCTTGAAATCCTTGGATGCAGCATAAGCCAGGAATATCCTTACAGCTTCAAGTCTTGCTACCGGAGCAAAGACATCAGTGTAATCAATCCCTTCTTCTTGTGTGTATCCTTGGACAACTAGTCTAGCTTTGTTCTTGATGATGATCCCTCTATCATCTTTCTTGTTCCTGAATACCCATTTGGTACCTATGACAGACTTCCCTTGAGGAAGAGGGCATAAGTTCCAAACCTTCTGTCTTTTGATTTGAAGCAACTCTTCTTGCATTGCTTCAATCCAGCTTCCATCCTTCAAAGCCTCATCAACTTTCTTAGGCTCAAATTGGGATAAGAAACAAGAATGTAGACAAACATGGCTGTCATGAGTTTGTCCTCTTGTTCTCACCCCTGAGACAACATTTCCAATGATGTTGGTGGTGGGATGAAACTTGTGGATCCTAAGTTGAGGAATCACAGCAAGTTGGTTGGACAGATCTAAATTAGAGAAATTTTGATCTGGCAAAGAAGAGTCCCCACCACATCAGCACACTTATCAAGAGAAACTTGATCCAATGAGTGTGTACATCATTCATGTTGTCTTCAATGGAGTGGTTGTCAGCATCAAGAAATTCTTGATCACTGTCACCACCTCCATTCCTCCTCCTGCATTTGAAGTTCCTTCTCCTGAATTCTGAGCCTCTGAGCTGGAATTTGAAGGCAATTCATTTGAATCAGCAGTATTTGTCATGCTAGTGCTGATGGGAGCTTCAATTGCAGGGTTAGTCACTACTGGAGCTGAAGTAGTCTTCTTGTTTGGTCTTCTCAGCTCAAATCTTGGATCAGGATCTTCTGTTGACCTGTTATCTGTAGATCCTGAAACATTCTCACAAGATTTGTTAAAACAGTTGGTAACTAAGTCAAGATCAAACAGCCAATCCAGACCAGAACCTTTTACACAGGGTGTGTGTTCATTGAAAGTCACATTGGCTGACTCCTCAATGATTCTAGTTCTGAGATTGTATACTCTATAAGCCTTAGCTTGAGAAGAGTACCCAACAAAGTGTCCATCATCTGATTTCTCAGCAAACTTGGCTATTTGATCTTTGGTATTCAAGATGGTGCAAGGACATCCAAATGTTCTGAGAAAACCAATGAATGGTCTCCTTTTGTGCCACAGTTCATAAGGAGTCTTACCATGTGTCTTAACTACCAAAACTCTGTTCTGCACATAGCAGGCTGTGTTGACAGCCTCTGCCCAGAAGGTGATGGGCAGTTTAGAGTCAGACAACATGGTTCTTGCAGCTTCAATAAGTGTCCTGTTTCTCCTCTCAGCAACACCATTTTGCTGAGGAGTCCTGGGAGCACTGTATTGTCTTGAAATACCCTTTTCATCACAAAATGTATCAAGGATTTGGTTTTTGAATTCGGTTCCTTGATCACATCTTATGATTTTGACCTTGTGATCAGATTGATTCTCAATTTTCAGAATGAAATTCTTTAAGATTTCAGGAGTTTCATCCTTAGTTCTAAGGAAAAACACCCAAGTGAATCTTGTGAAATCATCTGTGATCACCAAACAGTATGAGGTCCTTCCTAAACTCATTACACTGGTGGGGCCAAACAGATCCATATGTAACAAGTGTAGGGGAGTAGTGATAGAGTTCATTTCCTTTGGCTTGTGAGACACTTTGTGTTGCTTCCCCTTCAGGCATGCAACACAGTGGTCATCACTTGTAAACTCTTTCTTTGGCATTCCAGTTACCAAATCATTCTTAATCAGTTTATTCATGTTCTTAAAGTTTACATGGCACATTCTTTTATGCCAAAGGAAAGACTCATCACTATTTGCTTTAGATAGAAAGCAAGAAATCTCTCCAGAGGGAGATGTTTCCTGCAAGTCCATCTTGTACATGTTCCTTTCCTGGGGCTCTGAGCAGAATATGCTCTTGAGGAATGTCAACCCCGGGCTTGAGAACAATGCACTCATGCTCAGTAAAGAGCATGTGATGTTTTTGGTCACAAAATTAGGACACACTCAAAGATTGTATCCAAGCTCCTTGACAAAGTTTACCTTCTCAATGCTGAGCTTACCATTTGTAACCTTGCCCCTCCCAGTGATGTAACCTCCTGCATCTCCTCCAAAAGCAACTGTCCTCCATCAATTCTTTCAAAGTTTTGAAGTAAGGACTCATTGCCAGTCATGTGCCTGGAGCAGCCACTATCAATGATCCAGATATTTCTGTTGGTCTTTAGCTGTCCCTGCACAAAAAGAGATGATTTAGTTACATTTAGAAACCCAAGCCTCATTGGTCTTGGGCTTGTTAAAATGAGTTGAAGGCAATGAAACAGTAATGGATCCTATGCTCAGGCTTTGAGGATCATTTTTTTGATGATGAGCTTTCAGCACATGGTCTTCCTTCATCTTCCACACCACCTTTGGAAGATTGGGCTTGACCTTCAAAGCTTCGGAAGTTTTGGTAACTTCGGAAGATTTGGTGACTGGACCTTCGAAAGATCTTGCCTTCACTGCAGCAAGCTTCAGTGCTTCGGAAGCATTCCTTTCTTCCGAGACCAATTTTCCTTCCGAAGGCAACTTTTCATTTGCCTTCTTCTTCATTTTGGAGCTTCCGAGGGAAACAGATTTTCCTTCCGAAGCTGTTTGTTTCTTCTTCTTCTCAGAAGTTTTCTTCTTGATCATGTGGATAGTACTCTTGGGATTGTATTGACAATCCTTAGCCAGATGTGAAGTACTACCACACATAACACAATTCAAATCTTTCCTTCTGAGAGTCTTCTTTCCCAAAGAAGACTGAGCTTGAACACTTTCCTTTTCTTTCTCCACCTTTTCAGATGATGCAGCAGGCTTCTTAGGGTGAAGCTTGCTCTTTGAAATGGATGGTTCAGGCTGTGCAGCAGTGACACACAGCTGATCAGTCTTCTTGTTGTTGCTGGAGTGAGTTGAAGCTGAAGTAGAACTCTTGGTACTAGAATTCTTGACAGGATCTTCAGCTTTCATCACCTTGAACCCTGCAGAGATAAATACTTGTTTCTGTTTGGGATCAAAGGTGGTCTTGATCTCTTGAGCTTTTTGGATCTTCTCTTTGCTCTTCTGATCAAGTTCTTTCTCTTGGTTTTGCTCAAACCAGCTTCTTTTTCCTCCTTAGGAGCATGGTGACCCTTTTTGGATTGACTCTCTTCACTCACCTCAGAGTCATCCCTCACCTTCTCCTCTTCATCCTCTTCATCACTGGGGTCTATGGATGGCAGCTCATCTTGACCAGTTCCACACCTAGGAGATCTGACTGATAGTAGAGTGTGTGGAGGAGCTATCTCACTAGATCCCAGTCCCTGCTTATTCTGATAACACACTTTTGCATGCAGAGATGAGGATATCATGTTCTTGAAGGTCTCTTCTTCAAGAACACATTTTTCTGCCCTGGCTTTGCTGATCACAAGCTCAGCCTGGCATTCAGTCAACTTGGTAATGAGATCCTTAATTTGAGTCCTGTAGTTTGTCTGCTCATGTTTAAGAGTTGAAACTGTTTTCTCTAGATCTTCTATCTTAAGTTTATAGTCATTTTCAGCTCTTTTAAAATCAGCTTTTAAAATATTTAAAGACTCAATATCAGATCTCATTTCCAAGTTGTAGGACCTGTATCTATTCACTTTAGCAATACATTCAGGAGAGCAAAGATGTTCAAGTACCTTGGCTTCATCATGATCAGCCATGAGTGCTTGGTTTGGAGATGCATCTTCAGCTTGAAAGCTCCAGTCAAAGCCTCCTTCTTCAACAGCAACTGCAGCTTGCTGTCTTGGCTTCTCATTCTGGTGCCCTCCTTCAGTGTAGTTTGGCCTGGATGAGGCTTGGCCACCATTTGACTTAGGTGCCTTGCATTCTCTAGCAAAGTGTCCCATCTGGTTACAGTTGTAACACTTGACTTTGCTCTTGTCCAGCCCAAACTTGCCACTGGCAGCATTGCTAGGAAACCTTCTCCCAGTCCTCTTGTAGAACTTCTGGGCTCTGTGAGTGAGAAGAGCCATTTGCTGGACTATCTCCATGTACTCCAGATCATCTGGATGGATACAGTCCAGGTCTTCAAGAGTGAAAAGAAAGTTGCCTGAACTTTCATCAGTGGAGACAAAAGCTTGAGAAGAACTTGTCTCTTGGAAGGGACTTCCTTGGATGTAGCTCTCTCTGGGTGTCTCTGGGAAGGTGATGAAAGGACCCTTTTATGAGTTTTCAGGGTAGCAGATGAGATGATGCTGTGGTTCTCTGCTATCCCTTTCAACCACATGAAGGGCTGAACTCTGGTGAGTGTTGGAGTTACCAGATGAATTTTGCATGTTCATCTCCATCTGGTATCCACTGAGTATCCCATACAACTCAGTGAGAGTAAGGGTCTTGAGGTTTTCAGTCCTCTTAATGACCACACAGTAGTGTGTCCATTGTCTGGGAAGAGAGGACATGAACTTCCTTACAATATCCCTGTTCTCAATAGTTACCCCAACATCAGCCAGAGTATCCACAATCTCAACATACCTGAAGTATTGTTGAGTCATGGTCTCACCTGTCTTGAAGGTGAAGTTTTCAAACTGCTGCTTCAGGAGATCCTTCTTGTTCTCCTTGGCTTCATTTGAACCCTCATACATCAGTTTCAGTGCATCCCATAGCTGTTTAGCGGTCTTGCACTTCTTGAAACCTCTGTAGATGGAGTTTGGAAGAGCAGTTTGGAGGGCTGTCATGGCTTTCTGATCAATGTCAATTCTTTTCCAGTCTTCATCAGAAAAGTCAGCCCTCTCCTTTGGTATCATGCCACCACCAGCAGCAGCTGAAGAGGTGCATGGTACATGAGGTCCATTGACAACAGACTCCCATATCCTGGAATCTTGAGACTTGATAAAGCCTTCCATTCTTTGACACCAAGTGTCAAAATCCTCAGGAGTGATCAGTGGGGACTTTGTCATAGTTCCAGTTTCCATATCAGCTTTGGAGATAGCTGCCATTTGAAGAGTTAAGTGATGTGTGTAACTAAGAGGATTTGAAGATGGTGAGATCTTACAATCAAGAGCCTGGAATGCTCTGATACCAAATGCAGGACCGTTAAAGGGTACTTAAGCTTGCACTTAGTTAACACACTTAGGAGGATCTTAAGTTCACTTAACAATTCAAATAGGGAACTGTGAACTTTTACTGAAGATACAAGACAAACACAAGTAAAAACAAGAACAAGAACACAAGATAAAATTTTCAAGGAAGTTGTATATTGCTTCTCTAGTTCTATTACAAGTGTTGTACAAGTATATTTTTGAATACAAGAACCGAGACTACTTATACTACATCCTACAACCGTCAATATGCAAAAAGACAGTTGGAAGTGACTAATCTAGACAACAAGATCAGCCTAAAGTCAAAAGGCAGATTGCTTTTGACTAGTGACTATGACATGTCATAGCTCACTGACTTTCCTATTACAAAAAACCAAAAAGGAACAAAAACAAAAACTTGCAGACAAAGACCTTATCTACTTTATCATAAAGCATGGAAGTTTTACCAAATGATGATAGTTGGTGAACCACCAGAGCATGCAACGGACAGTAAGTTGCTTTATGATAAAGTTGATGGAAAATGTATATTTTCTCTCTTCAGAAGAAAATCAGTCTTGTCTTTAAACAGCTTCGGAAGACTTTGTCTTGAGAGCTTCGGAAGACTTCATCTTTTACCTTCGGAAGAGTTAAGTCTTTGGCTTCGGAAGACTTTACACTTAGAGTATTTTCTAAGTTAAGTGTAAAGCTTCCGCAGCAGTTTCTTCTAACTTTGGCTTCGGAAGATTTTACACTTAGCATTTCTCTTGAGTGTGTAAAACTTCCGAAGCTGGTTCTTCTTTGTTCCAAATGCATGTTGGAAGACTTGGTTGTTTTGGTATCCTTTGGTTGCATCAGCCTCTTAACTTCAGAGGTTCCTACATAACATTGTAACTCATGTATCGTAGCAAGTCATATTGTAATTTTTTAGGTGCATCTCACACGATTAGTAATAATCTTATCTTAAATTTCATATTTGCAAGTATATGAAATATCTTGCTTTGGTCAATATCAATAGTGTATGTATACAGAGAGAGTTAGATTATTCTAAAGTTAATATTTGTCTAAGAAGACTAAGAAGATATTATCTTAGTTATAACTGCTATGTATTTTTCATAATTGTCTAATAATTTTAAACTGTTATATTGAATTTGTATTGTGTTTTTTTTTTAATTTGTACTGCTTTCTTATTTATAACGTATGTATTTAAATTTTATATTGTCTTTAAGTTTGTATTATCTTCATTAGATAATTGATATCCAACTTATTGTTGGGGGAATGGTTTATTACCGATAATAAACCCAGACTATTGAACAAACTAATTCAAACAACGCTTTAATAAGTTTAATCAAAGTTTGTTTGAGTTGGCTAAAATCATTCTTAGCCTTTCTTGGACAAAAATTAGTTCTTATTTGACTTGTCCACCATATATTATTTCAAGCTAATAATATACTATAGGCTAGCTCAACCGGTCAATGCACATTGCGCCCCTTTGGCTCCATCAGTTTCTATAATATTTTTTTTCAAGAAGAGGTCATAGGTAACGTTGAGCTTACAGTCTGACATTTATAATAAGATATGGGTGTTCACTTTTATTATCGTTACTTCTCCTCCTCCTCCTCCTCTTCCTCCTACTACCTCTCCTATACTACTATTTGTAAGGCATCGTTTTCAGACAACTTCATAGTTAGATTTAGAAATCAGAAACTCCAGTCTTTAAGAAAAATTTCATCAACTTTAAGTAGCTGAATTTTAAACATTGTTTATTATCAGTTACACTACATCAAACTATAACTAAACATCGGTCAGTAACACTATGTTAGGTAGCTCCAAAATCAATGTCAAGCTCACATTTCTATTCAATATGTATACCGGCTAAGTGCGCCCCCTTTAGCCATTGCTTGTGTAATATACAAGACTTTACTATTGCTTGTGATTATGCAAGTCTTCCTGTATGGCTTGCAATGAATGTCGGACGCATGTCGCTTGCTATTATGCAAAACTACTATGTCTAGGCTTGAAATATGTCAAGACCTTTGTACTTGCAAGACTCATTTAGCATACTTTGTTTTCATAGTTGTGCTTTAGCGGGAGTAACAACTATTGAATTATTATTAAAGTTCTTTATCATTTCACATGTGAACTTTAGGATTCTTTATCTGTAATCATCTTAAGCTGTTTAATTGTGCTTTAACTATTTTAACTTTGGTTATCTTATCTCTTTAGCTACCTTAACCATGATCGCTTTAGCATTTTAACCTATTTTAGCTTCAATTACTATGATTACTTACTTAGTTACTTTATCAAAGCCAGGTTCTCTACTATAAACCGAGAACTAACCAAGGCTGAGTACTTTACTTTAACCGAAAACTATACTAGACCGGATACAAGAGGCAATGGAGCTCTGCAATCAGAGAGGAGTGATAACAAAGAGGCAGTTGAAGGATGATAGCGGAAGAAGTGAGGCGGGGATAGTATCTGGAGTTTAACAAAATAATCTTTTTGGGATGATGCATTGACAGGTTGTACATTATGTTTAAATACTTAACTTTATGCCTTTTTTAGGCATGGTAAATGTATCAAGTACATTGAGGACATAAACAATACACATGTTTTCATATTCATTACAAAATATTTACTGTGTATAATTATCAATACATTACCAACTTTTTAATCAAAGATATTCAGTAGAAAGGAAGCTGATAATCTTATCATGTTTACCACATATATGAAGTTATTCTAACTTAATCACACATATATAATAATTACTTTCGTGATTTACTTATCCCATGATAATTATCTCTAGATTCTAACATAATCAAATCGATTCAATAGTAATTTCCGTAATAAAATCATCCCCATATTCATACTTGTTTTGCATCTATTTTCCATTTAGCTTCGTTTGTATGTTTTTTTAGTTCCTTCATTGTCATCACTATGAGTAATCTCGAGTGAAATCAAGTTAAATGTGTGATAATTATGTCATTCAGTTTGCTATTGACAACTAAAATGAAAGTTGAGAATAACGTTACTCAAATTGTCGGTATTAATTATTATTAATCAGTTACTTGTAGTTTAGATTATTAAAAATCCAAAAAAGTTTCTTCGATTATTGTGTTCTTACCATAGCAATCAAAAGTTCAAAACCAATCGAAACCAATAATTCTGTTACACATCGGTTCTACTTAAATCTTTTTAGCTTAAGAAAAAACATCAAAATTCATCAACCATCACATTTGATTTATATCAATTTATCATAAACAAAACCTCAACATGTTGCAATAATATTAATTTTTCAAAACCAAAATGAAACTAAAGTCCAAAAACTCGCTTACAAGCTTTTAATATACTGCTCCTTTTCTTCATCTTCTTCATCTGCAAATCTTCATCTTCTTCCTGAATACCATCATCGAGATCAAACGGATTCAAGCACTGATCATGGATCCTCGAGTACCTTTCGGAAACCGATGAAGATCTTCTGATCGACATAGCCCTTTTCACTGCTGTCTGCAATGTTCTTCCTGTGCTGTGCTGCTTCTCGATCTTGAATCTGCTGCTAAGATTGCTTGTACCGTTTGCATCAGTTGTAGTACCATTGGAAGTTGCTGATTGGTTTGTTGTCAGCTTTTCCATTGGAAAGTTGTCATCTTGATCTTGATTGTTGTTGTTGGAATAGTGATTGTAATCATATTCATCATCTTGAAGGTTTTTGGGTTCTTCTTGAGGGTGGTGGTGGTTGATTTGTTGATTGAGATGGGTGTTTTGAATAATCTTGGAGTTTTGATTGTTTGATCTGCAGAATCTATAGATTTTGATTTTGTGCTTGTGTTCATCAATTTGATCTTTGAATACCCCTTCATTGTGAATTTCTGATAGATGTGGAAGACTGGAAGCAGAGGTGTTCGGTGGTGATATGTGTGTCTATATTTGTACATATATATCAAGCATGATATTTATGTGTATACTCGTATTAAGTATACGCGTTGTATAGGTTCGGTTTTAAATAAAATTTACATCGAGTGTGTAATGGTATTATTTGAAATTTATATTAAAACAACAAAAAAAAAAGGATACGGTATTTGACTCTTGGGTTTGGGAGGCGCGGTGTGAGGCCCCTATTTTGAATAAAATTTATATGAAAACATATGTGCACATCATAAGATGTATTCGAGATTCAGAAAAACATTACATTGTTACGAAATAGTTATAAATATATTATACCAATACAGGTTGGGTTCAAAATGAATCTTGCAAATCACACATCAATCCCTCACATAAGAGGCATCGAGTGTTTTTAAGTAATTTTCTTTGCCTCAAATAGTCAAATACATGGCGCGAAACCACCTTAGAAAGGATGGGATCAACTGACATCATTTTTTTTTTTGTTTCAAGTAGAATGTGTAATACGTGAATTTCCAATGACACTAATCTTTTTAATAATTGACACCATTGCTTTAAAAAAAATTTATTACTCCCATTGCCCAATGGTCTTGAAAATTTAATAAGGTTTATTATAAGTTAAAAAAGTAATTAATAAGTTATAAAAAAATTAAATAAATATTATTGTATTAGTTGTGTAGATCATAAAATAGTAGAACTAAAAACACAAAACCCTACCCATTTATTAATTAACAAGCCCAAGATAAAACATTCCTTTCATTTAAAGACAGATTTACATCATTCGAATGAGTGATAACTATATGAACAACGTTCGCATTTGCTATCTTAAAAAAAAATTCTTTGCAAAAGTTATAATTGAAGATTTGATGGATCGGTTTCAAAACATGAGTTGTCGTTGGGAACAACTTCAAAGATATTTTCTTATATTTTAATGACGTTGATTTTTTATTGTTGTCTTTTTATCTAATGACATCATTTTATTTTGTGACCCTAGCTTAACTAACCTGACCCTTGATCGATCCGCCACTGCAAATTTCATCCTCGCTCTCTGAATGCATTGGTTGTAGATGAGATCAGATCTTTAAAGTTACACGTATTTGAATGGAAAGCCCAAAATGGATGGACTCCTGAGAAATCTCTACCGGACAACTAAATACAAATCACTAAACTAGCTTTTAGTGTTCAAAACGGATAATACTAATCGGTATGAGAACTTGGGTCGATTATAAGTATCTAATTTGGATTAATTACGATGATTAGCTCAACTTAGGAAGATGCATGCAACTGAGATGGGATCATAATGTATTTTATTACAAAAGAGAAATCAACTGATCTGTCATTTCATGTTGAACATTTTGTCATTGTATTAGGACTCTCACATGAAATATATACACGTGTGGAGTGTATAACAATGGAGGTGGTGAGGTAAATGACAAAATTGAAATTGGTGTAGGAAACAAGCAGGAAACACAAGATTGTAGATTTGAAATAATGCAAAGTAACAGCTGCACACATTCGACAACCTCATCTTCTTCAATAGTTTATTCCTAACTAATTTTATCATATATATATTAGATTATAGAGAGAGAGAAAGAGAGAGAGGATGGTTGAAATCTTAACCATCTATTATTACGATAACCGTATTATCAATTAAAATCATTATTTTTTTGTTGGAATAACATTATTACATATATACAAAAATATGTTATTTTATGTATATATTGTAAACGTAAAAAATTTACAGTAGTGTAAATTATATTTACGTCTGTAAATATTTACGAGATGTAAATATATATATATATATATATATATATATATATATATATATATATATATATATATATATATATATATATATATTCTTATTTCTTATTTCTTATATTTATTTAAAATACAGAAAAACACATAGGTTTCAAAATTGTCTAAGTGACTCTTCGACTAAATTTAAAGCGAAAAGAATGTCAGTTTGTGATTGGATTGATTTGTAAACGAACCGAGTTAAGTTTGATTTCTAAAAAGATCCGAGACAAGCTGGCTTTAGACCGTTTGGTCTATAAATAAGACGAACTAAGCTGACTCGATTTATAAATGCGTAAGTCAAGCTGAGTTCATCTGGTTTGTAAATGATTTAAACCAAGTTGGCTGAAGTGTTTTTTAAAGTTTTTTCAAAGCTTGTTTCAAGCTACAAGCTATTTTAAGCGAACATAAACAAAAATCAAAGACATAGATTTTCTTTTTATAATCAATCAAATGATCGTCTATAACTAATTATAAAAATATAAAATTTTCAAATCTCAATTAAAGTGGTCGGTTTGAATAATTTTCCCTTTTAATAATACGTATATTGTTCCTAAATCGTGATCTAGTCAACAGTGGTGTTAGCATAACTAACGCCTTTGTCAAAGGGAAGTGTGAAAGCACTATATTACTATATCAACAAAACATAGTGCCGCAAGATAGTCCAACACACTATACATAACACACGTTTCTTTACACAAATACAAATATGATATGAGTGAGCAAATAACAGATCTGAACATTAATATATTTCTTATTTACTTTTTCCATTTTATATTTATTTCTCGTCTTCCGGTCATAAGTCTTTTCTAAACTTATTACTTACAATTTTTTATATACTAAATAGTAACCGGCAATTAAACATGTGGAGTGTAGCGCGTTTGTGTACTTAGTTAAGTACGTAAAAGAAGCATATAAAGTAAAGACGAGTTGGTTCTTGAGATCGAATCCATCCACTTTACTCTCCTCTACATCACTCAACCAAAATAAACATACTAGATGATACTTTAAAGTTTTTGTAAAAAACAAACTTATAAGTTAATGTCAAAACGTCGATAAAGAAACTACAAACATCATGACCGTTATAATATCTGAAGTGGTGGAGCTTGAACTAGTTTATAAGGTGGCGGAAGGTGAAAGTAATTTTTTAGGAGGGCTGAACTCAATATATATATAAAAAGTTTAAGCTACCAAGTAAAAAATTAACACTACCGGGTTTAAAATTTACACTACTGACCCCCAAGCCCTAATGAAGCTCCACCCTTAAATATCCAAACATTATATAAGAAAACAAATCCATAAAAAAGTACATGATGAGTCTTAAACCGTGATTTCGTAAATTAAAATTTAAAGTTTATAGGAATTAAAGATCTCATAAATATACAAAAATAATAAAATTATACTTTTAAAGGACTTAAATGGTAGATTTTATAGATGAAAGATGTATTTTATAAATATCAGATGTTGAAATGTGTATTTCATAAAAATTGCATGTTTAAAAGAAACACTAATGTGTGCGGTGTATATATATTTTTAATAATGATTTTTCACACCATTTGGTTTGTAAATTTATAGAAATAATTTTTACCTTATAACTAAACCACACACAAATAAGTAAGTATACCTATCATATATGTAGTATAGTTTTGGCAAGAACAAAGTATCGATTCAAGGACATGATAGCTACTGATTGTAAACTTTTGTTATTATTCAGTCGATAAATATAGATGATTTGATATTTTTATATTTTTAAACTAATTAGACAAATAAATAAGGATAGATAGTAATCAAGAAAAATAATCAAGCAAATGTAATGTTCTCTTAGACTTTGGATCCTCCTAAATCAGCAGGCCATTTGTTGGAGGTTGAAGATCGTTTATTCGTCGATGATTTACGAGTGACACCGCCGATCGGAATTTTTCGTAGGGTTCCGCCGTTGGTCCAATAACAACGGAAGTTTTTGCAGTAATGACGGGGCTGAGTGAGGTTGTAGTTGTAATAGCAGAATTTGACATTGTTGGAGGCCAAATAATGATAACATACACAAATATATGATGAGAACATTCTATACACGTGTAACACGAAAATAGACTAGACCCCCCCCCCCCCCCAAAGCTACCTAATCATATGACTCTTTGGAAAGTTAAAATGATGTTAACATAGTAACCACCTAAAATCATTCTATAAAGATCCAATGATACAATTATATTGAATATAAATGTGAACTATGCTCCTATCAAGGTTATTTAATCTTATAATTTTTAAAAATCTCATAAGATAAACACATACCAACCACCTCGAATCATGTAATGAAATCAACATCATGAAATCCTCCAACTTATGAATATCATACCACAAATATAAAAACTACAAGTTTACACAAGTAAACCATAATCACACATAAACAATGATAAGTTAAATTCACAACGAATATAATGGCTTTTTCAAACATATACACAAGGATGCAAATTTAAATAATAATCATATATGTTTGAATCCCCACCCACCATTCCTAGTCAAATGCCATAAATACACATACATACGTATATATATTCATAAATAAATACCCTAACACATATGGTTTTTTAACGTAATATGGTCAAGATACCCACAAGATTAAACATATATTCAAGTCAAACAAACACAGATAATCATTAAAGAACATTCAAAACATTATTAAGGTTCAAAATCATCACCAGAAATAACATGTAAATCATCAATAATTAGCTAAAATTTATCTAATCTAAGTGAACCAAAGAGTCTAGCTCATAATAGATACAAAAAACCCAAACAAGTTGAATAATCAAAAAGATACATGGTTAGATGAAGTGATTATCAAACCAAATCAAGCTAAGATGGGTTGTATGATGTTAGATTCTTCATTGAAATGCTTGATCTTTAATCTTGGATTCTAATCTTATGAAATTCCTTAAAAAATGAAGCTCAAGGATGCAGAGAAACTAGGATTTTATCTTCTTGGAGCTTCGATGAAATGGGAAAGTATAAAGGCTAAAAAGGTGGCCTCATGCGTGTTATGATCATGACAGAATTAGTCATGGCCATAATGCGTAGGAAAGTGGGACCTGATACTTGTTATTGTTATGATAGAATCACTAATGATCATAACAATATCTAAACTTCTAAAATCTTCATGCATTTCTTGTATTTTTTTTAGATCACCAAGCAACCATCCAAAACTATAAAATCCAAATTAATCACAATTAAGTATCAATAAAGATGAATTTGTAACGAAAACGCTTAAAATGGGGAAAGACATGTATTAAAAACATGTATATTTATTCACATATTAAAAACATTTGTGATATAGTTTAACCAGCAAACTTAAATTATGTGTTGTGACGGTTTAAGTTTATACAAAAGTTTTGATGAAATAAAAGTTGTTAAACTAATTTTGAATTTAAAAAACAGATAAATTTAAAAATATAAAAAACACTAAAAAATTAGAATTTAAAAAATACTTAAAAAAGAAAGAGTAAATAACAAATTTTGTCCTTTAAGTATAACTAAATTATAGATCTTGTCATTAAACTTTAATAAGTACACTAAGTGTCATTTATTTAAAAACTTATTATGTTTTTGTGGCACCTCGTGTTTTCAGGTTAATACTGTTTCAGTTATCTAACCTCTCTCTGCTATTTTTTTATCATTATTTATATTCGTTTATTAAATGAACGGGATTACTAATACTATTATTATTATTATTACTACTACTTAACTCAAACACAACCCTAAACTAACAAAACTATTAAACTAACTAAGATCATAATTATACAAAGTTGGGGGGCTTAAGTGTCAATCTCCAAAGTTGATTTCTATATAAACTCCCATGCTCCCGTAACCCTATTTTCTTCACTATTACCGCTTCCTCCATCGAAGACCTTCTGCCAACCGTCGATTCCTCACCGTGCGCAAGTCTTCGGAAACCCCGTTCCCTGTTATGTATCCCCAACGACCCTTGGCGTCATCGAAACCGTTATCACATTCCCTTCATCTGGTCACCAACCAAATCGCCTGCATCAACCGGTATGATCCCTCGCTCATTTATTTGTGTTCGTTTTATCACGTACGGCCGTATGGGTGTTCGGTTGCGGTTAATCGGGTTTGCTCCGAGGGTTGTGGGTTAGCGGGTGGTTGCTGTTGTGTTCTTTGTTGATGCGTAAGTGATGTTATAGATGTGCATTTATGTGCTGTGTGTGTGTTTTCTGTCGTGAATGTGTGTGTGTGTTGTGTTCCTGATGTCTGTTTCGTATGCCTACTATATGTATCTAGGGTTTATATGTATATGTATGTATGTATATATGCATTGCGGTTGATGTGTGTTTCTGTTTCGTGCGTCCGTAGGGTTGTGTCTGTGCGTGCTTTTGTCTTCTGCTGCGTATGTGTGCTTCGTGTGTGGGTGGTTCGGCGGTGCATGTGTGGGCATGTGTTCTTGGCTGTGTTCAACCTTGATCATGGATGCGTTTGCAATGTACTGTTGGGTGTTGTTGCTAATGTATATGTTCTTGGCATGTGGGTGCACATGTGTAGACTTCATACACTATGTAACTTGTTAAGTAGACTAGCGATCTACTGATATTACTTTGTTTACTGTATCGACTACTATTATGTTCTGTTTATCAAAACCTGTGAACTCACCAACCTTGTGTTGACACTTTAGCATGTTTCTTTCAGGTTCTTAAGGTGCGCACGATTAGGAACATCTCATTCATGCATTTATCATCATATGGGTCAAATGAAACACTTACATTTTCTATGAACTTTATTTGATTGGTTTGCGCGCGTTGCGTCATTTTAAATTAAGATTGATTATGCTTCCGCATTTATTCTTATATTTACATTATTAACTCTGATTTTGGAAATTTCAAACGTTAACGAGTAATTATGTTTTGTAATTGATGTGTCGTTTGGTATAACTAGTAGCTGAGATCCTGATATGTCATACGTCTAACGGTAATACTCCGTTGGTGGAAATTGAGGGTGCGATAGTTTTATGTCTTTTCAACTAACAAAAGTTATTTTTTTTCTGTTCGTTTTGTGTAAATGACCATAGGACGAAATTTGTATTTTTCACTACTTTTTTTTTCTTTATGTTTTTAATTTATTTACTTTATTTTTAATACACTTTTATTTATAATCTTATCTTAAATATTATTACTTAATTTTTTTAAGTTTTTTAAAAATTATAGTTTTCAAATAGTTTTTTAATTTATTATGTGTGTGTGTGTGTATATATATATATATTATTTTTAAAATTTAGTTATCTACTTTTCTAATTGTACGAATTCAAATTAGAGGGTTAAAAATACATTTTTTTCATGTTATAAAATTTAAACTAGTAATAGGTTTTATTTCACTGTCGCTTTTTTTATTATCATTATGGTTAAAAAAAATTTAAAAACAATTTGGCTTATGGTATAAAGATTTTTATACCATTTTGGTATAAAATTTTCAACTGTTTTAAATAATTTGGCTTATGGTTTATATTAAAACCTATTACAGATCGAAATTTTTTTTAATAAAATTTATTTGTTTTCATTTATTTGATAAGAATTTTTACTTTTATCATTTTGAGACTATTTTAATTGTTTTATTTTATATACTTACATTTTACTTGTTTTTTTCTCATTCATTTGTGATTGACTTATGTTTTTATTTCTCTAAGGATTGTTGATCATTTTCGCAAACTTTATTTAAGTTTTTTTTTAGAAACTTCATGTAATCATTTTTGTTTTTGAGACCGAAACAATTTTTTTGATAAAATTTGTTTTATAATCTACGATCAATATTATGATCAACTTAAATTATTTATCTGTTGAAAAATTATGTTTACTCTTTCACGTGATTGAATTATTTTTATTTCCATAGTTTAAGTTCTAGATGCTAATTTTATTCAACAATCCATGAGTTTGGAGTTATGATTTTGTAATATTTTCTTTAAGTATGCTATCATCTTAACTAAAAAAGAAAATTAAACAATTAATTTTTAAATTAAACAAACTAAGAATTAAATATACTAAAAATTAAAATTACATTAAAAAATCAAATAACAAAAACTAAGAATTAAATGGGTGATTATAGATGTTAATTTATTGGTAAATTAAAGGCTCTAATTAGCATCTTCATGTGTCGAGTCATCTTTAATGGATCGAAATGAGTACTATAAACGTGATTAAAAATGTTATCACATCGATATGCCATTTAGGGTTTTAAAAAATTTGACTATGAATGAGATGGATAATACATTATGGTATTCAATGGATTTTATTTAATATAGTCGTTAGAAAGCTAGATGTTTCAAAAAATGATTTTAAATTAATTAAAACTATTTAATTAGAGTTAAAATAGTTTAATACAAATTGGTGGTATTTTATGTGTTACATATATAATATAAATATAGTAACGTGCCGGCGGGATGCGGCGCGTGCGACACTTTTTATTATGATACTCGTCTTTGGTTAGTTTTATATTTAAAAACTGAATTTATTCTTTTAAGCATATTGTAACAAACATGGAAAAAATTATATATAATTAAAAATACAAGAGTCTAAGTGTAAATAAGTTTAAAGTTCTATTTTTTTAGTAGCGTTAGAAAGATATAATTACCCTTATTAAATTGATATTTTATGTTGTACCTTATGCTTAAAATTTACAAATCTCTTAACTTTGGGCGGAATCCTTCCTTCGTGCATTATAATATAGTATAGATATATATATATATAATGAAAATAAATAAATTAAATAATATATATATAATACAAAATAAATAAGCTAAATAATCAATTAATAAAAATAATAAAAGAAAAAAATGAATAGAATTGAAGAATAAAAAGAATTTTTAACACTTACAAAAGTAGTCCTTTATGAATAGAATGATAATAATGCCCTTGACTTAACAAAATTATTTAAAATCAGTTAGTAAAAAAGACGTATTATGTAAAAAAATTTTGTAAAAAAGGACATTGAGTAAAAGTAATTTTTTGAAAGGACTCATTCTATAATTTTCACCAAACATAAATGACGAAATTTGTAATTTAGTTAAAAAGAAAAAAAATTAGACCGGCGAGCAAGATGAAAAAAAAAAAAAAGAAGTAGCGCAAAGAAGGGAGCGGAGAATTAAAGTGGCGAATGCGAACTATGTGGGATTCGAAACCAGACATTTTACGAAAGAAAGAACACTACCACTAAATCAAAGTTGGCAAGAAAGCACTATCACTCAATCTGTACCATCAAATGATGTCTTTTTCAAAACTCAAAAGAATACTATATCAATATTGGTAGGGTGTGATTTTTAATATAACATTTAGTCTTTATAATATACCAGTGTTCGGTCCCTGGCGCGCGTGATGAAAGAGATAAATCGAGACTCACAAGAATGCATATTGTCTAGTTAGACGGTCCTCATCGCGCGCCCGTGGCCGGCCCGTCGCCACGTTGACCGCGCCGGCCAGAGGGCGGCGATGGGGGGTGATCGTTTGAGGTGGGTAATCTGTCCGCAAGGGCGGTGAAAGGGAGAGGTGGTAGTGGGCCCCACTATTAAATATGATTTTAAATTAAAATGTTTTAATTAAAATGATTTAAAATCTTTTAATTAAAATAATAATTTAAGTATAATATTTTAATTAAAATATGTTAATTAAATAAAAATATTTTAATTTTTTTTACATTTATAAAAATAATTTTTTAGAGTTTATTTTTTATTTTTTAAAATCTTTTTTGTTTTATTTATAATGGGTACTTTTTTATTTTTTTCATATGGCTAGTTTTTTTTGTTTTATTTATAACGGCTACTTTTTTTGTTTTTTCATAATGGCTAGGTTTTTTGTTCTATTAATAACGGCTACTTTTTGTTTTATTCATAACGGCTAGTTTACCTATTATAAATATATTTTATTCACTTGAGAGTTTTTCTCAAATCACACTTCATCTTCTTTCTAACATTCTAATCCTCTTCTAAACACAATTCAAAATTCAAATCTCAATGGATCCAAGAGCTCCATTCTCTTTCACACAAATGTTAAATGATGAAACCAATGAAGAATACCCACATCAGCAACCCGCGTTCTCCCAATATCAACACCCTGGGTTCTCCCAATTCCCACAACCGGGGGGATTCCCATATCTTCAACAATCTGGGGGATTCCCATATGTTTAACAACCTGGGGGATTCCCATATGTTCAACAATCTGGCTTCTCATAATTTCCACAACCCGGGGGATTCCTATATCTTCAACAATCTCAGTCTTCGTTGGAAGACTATCAACAATATCAAGCATGGCTTAAACATAAAAAGCTTCAAAAGTGTAGCAATCGCAATCACAATCACATAATGAACAACTAATTGATGAAGCACCATCGTCACCCAAAAAAACACCAACAAAGAAGAAAGGAAAAGGAAAAGGAAAAGAAAAAGCTGAGAAGTCTATTCGTATCAAGTGGGCAGCTGATGATGAAGTGTTGTTGGCTAAGGCTTATGTAGCCATTTCTAAAGACCCAATAATTGCCAGCAGTCAAAACCAACATGCATATTGGGGGAGGATAGAACAACATTATAATGTTGGGAACCCTCAAATTACAAGAAATGCTCACAACCTTAGAAGTCACTGTCATATGATCAAAAGAAAGGTTGCTCACTTTAATGCGTCTTATGTTCGTATCAAGTCACAATACAAAAGTGGTTGGTCAGAAGATCAATATATAACCCAAGCAAAATATAATTACATGAACACTAATAATGCTGCCTTCACATATGAACATGTGTGGAGGATAGTTAAAGACATTCCAAAGTATTCTAGGCCTACCAAAGTATATGGTCATCAAGCTTCTAAAAGAACAAAGACAAGCAGCACAGGGGAGTATACCACTTCTGCTTCGGATGCCAACTTTGGCAATACTCCGAATCAACTCAAGAGTGGGGGGTATCACTTGATGATGATAATGATGATGATGTTGTTCTTGCAATGCAATAAGAAGATCAAGAGGAAGAACCTCTAGAAGAAGAGTCTCCAGAGGAACCTCCAACACGTCCAATAGGGAGGGACAAGGCCAAGAAGCTGGCCAAAATAAAGGGTAAATGCATGACTTCTTCTTCTTCACTTGCTTAAGAAGCAAAGAGACTAAGTCTCATTGAAGACTTGGCTGAGACGACAAAGGCAAAGAAGAAAGCTATCCAACATTTCAACAAAAAAATTGATAAATTCTTTAACTTGGAAGAGAAGAAACTCCTTTTCATCGACACAAGTCATATGGATCCATTCCAGCGTGCCGAACATGAAGAATTGTGTAACGAGATAAGAGAGAAATATGGAATGCCTCGTCGTAACTAAATTTTTTAGTTTAATTTGTTGTTTCGGTTTATGTTGTGGTTTTAGTTTAATGTTGTTTCATCTACTTTTATGTAATTTTAGTTAATTAATGAATGTTTTTTTTTCTAACGGCTAGTTTTTTTGTCTTTGCTCTAACGGCTATTTTTTGTCATTTTTCTAACGGCTATTTTTTTTGTCTATGCTCTAACGGCTAGTTTTTTTTGTTTTTTTTCTAACGGCTAGTTTTTACCACAACGTACACCACAATCACTACAACACTTCACCCATTTTTCACACGAATTCTGAAAATGAGCATCGATGATAATAGAATACCCATGAATATTCCTCAAATGCTCACACAAGAATTTCAAAATCTTATTTCCGATGATATCGAAGACCTTGCTAATCAGTGGTTTGAGCTTGACCAAGAAGAAGAGGGAAGTTCTTCCCGACAACGTAAGAAGCGCAAAGAGATAGATAGAGGTCGTCAGGATGGAGACGCACGATTGTGGAATGATTACTTTGCTCCAGATCCGGTGTACGATGAGAGTTTCTTTAGACGGCGGTTCAAGATGCGCATTGGTCTTTTTAATCGTATCGTCATAGATTTATCTGAACCAGGTAAATCTGTACACTGGAAATATTTTACGCAAATATATGATGCTGTACGTAGAAAAGGTCTATCACCAAGACAAAAATGCAAAGTGCCATTCGTCAATTGGCATATGGCACAACAGCTGACCAATGCGATAAATAGTTGTGCATTGGTGAAAGTACTGCTGTGGAATGTCTACAAAAGTTTTGTAGGTCTATCGTGGAAATTTATTCATTGATGTATTTAAGAAGACCAACCTAATATGACGTTGACCGGTTAGTAGCTGAACATGAAGCCCATCACGGGTTTCCTGGAATGCTTGGAAGCATTGATTGTATGCACTGGAGTTGGAGAAATTGTCCAACTGCATGGAAAGGTCAATATACTCGTGGTGATCATGGGCATCCCACCATTATGCTAGAAGCAGTTGCATCACATGACCTTTGGATTTGGCATGCATTCTTTGGAGTAGCTGGATCAAACAACGATATCAATATGCTTAATCATTCACCAGTTTTCAATCAAATCTTAGAGGGGAATGCACCACAATGTAATTTTACAGTGAATGGGAATAACTATACCATAGGGTATTATCTTGCAAATGATATTTATCCAGAATGGGCAACACTTGTAAAGAGTTTTACATATCCACCGGAGAATAATTTGAAAATGAAGTGGTACAAAAGGGCTCAAGAGTCTGCAAGAAAGGATGTAGAAAGAGCCTTCGGTGTTCTTCAAGCTAGGTGGGTAATGATACGATCCCCAGCAAGATCTTCGAACTTACCAGTATTAGGTGATATAATGCATGCATGTATTATATTACATAATATGATTGTAAAAGATGAATGATGTTCCATAACTAACTGGTCACGTGAAGAGCAAGAACTAGAGCCAGAAAGTTACAATAACGGGGCACCACCATCATTTCAAACACACCTACAAAGATTTAAAAGCTTACGTAACCAGGACACGCACCATGCATTGCAGAACGATCTAATAGAACATCTCTGGGTGAATAGGGGGATTACAGAGTAGTTTTATTATTGTTTCTATCTATTAATTTCGTATGGTCGTTTTTATTTTATTGTTTTACGTTGTTGTTTTTATTTTATTTTAATGTAGTTGCGGTTTAATTTTATTATTTTCTTATTTAGAATTATTTAATTTAAGTATTTAACTTGATCATTTGATATTTAATTCCATTATTTATTTTAATTAAATATATTTATAATAATTTAAATATCTTTATTTAAAGTAAATAAAAAAAGAAAATATGAGGTGAAAAAATAAAGGTGTTTGTGGGAAGGATTGTGTTGGGGGTAAAAAGTGTTTGTGGGAAGAATGGATGGAGGTGAGTGGAAAGCTGATGTGGCATGCTGATTAGGACTGTTTGTGGAAAGGATGAGCTGTAGCGTTGTGAACAGTCTTACCTCGTTCTTACCATCATAACTATATTTCCATTAAGAAAGTTGCCACAAATTTATAATTATTATATAATATTTGTTAATTTTAAAAGGCTCGGAAACGCCAGTTCATCCGGCTGCAAACATTACTTTTGACTACGCCATGACAACAAATCGATTCTTTTTTGGCATCGCCATCGCCTATCAAGTGAACCCAACCAAGGTTTACAATAAATGTGTTCCGTCATAGCTGACTAGATAGTATAACTATAACCAAGTTGGTAATGTCTTAGACGAACCAAAGTCTGTCATCATCGATGCAGCATCACTGCAAACACTGAGTAAACATAAAGCCAATCACAATATCCGGCTCAGCGTCACAAACCCAATTGCAAAACAGTCTCAACCAGAAAACAAGGCATACCGACGTGGAACAAACAATCGCCAAGAGAACTGACGTGGAGCCAACGCATGTCGATCAGCATAAAGCCGACAATGACGCGCATCATTTTCCACAATTCATTGTGTGTAATCGCAAACCACAACTAAAAGAGGCTCCCCATAGAAAACCACGCATTAAGAGGTTGTACATAATGCAAAGCCAGATGTACCAAACTGTGAACGAGTGGCTGAGTGGGCATCGTCTTTGCCATCACAAACCACATCAAGCAAAAAGTTACACAGGCGACAAGAAAAAAAATGTCATTCGTTAAATAACAAAATTATGTTATAAATACTAAAATTCTTAAATACAAAATAACCCAATTAAATATCTTAAATTTAAGTGAAATACTAACTTTATTACTCTAAAATGTAATATATAATAATATTGATATAGATAATATGTACCAATGATCCTTAGCCCAACTAGTTAAGGTGAGGTAACCATAACATGTAAATATTGAGAGGTCACGGGTTCAACTCTCACACTGAGCAAAATGCTTAGAGTTGAGCCATGAGGTTTTCTCAACAATAGGTTTCTTTCTAAAGGGGTTAGACGTGCGGTCCCTGCTGAGAAACGGATAGATGGACCCGATTAAAATAACATCTATCTTTATTTGTTGTTAAATAAAGATAATATTGCTATGAAATATCATGAATTCTTGGATGTTATTTTTCAAAGCCTAAAGAGTAAAATTATTTATCTAGTTGACTACTAAATAGTTACCTACCAAAGAGTACATGTATATGTAGTATAAATACTACCTCCATGGTAATGAGAAAATGTAACACCCAAAAATTTAAATAAAAAGAAAGGAAAAAGAAAAGTATCTTGAAAGAAAGGAAAAGAAGCACAAGTGGAGGGGGCTAAAGTGTAAAAAGTACAAAACACTATTATTTTATGTTTAAATGGGTATGGCCGCCCATTACATGCTTTCCACTTCTGCTTTTCGACTGAAAAAGGAATAAGAAGAAGAAACTGAAGTTCTCTCTTGGTTTCAAGAAGTTGAAGCTGTGTTTTGCTCTTGGTAAGTGTTTCTTTGTGTTTTTGGTTTGGTTTTGCTGGGTTTTCGACCTTAGAACCGATATTTATGTGTTCTCGGTTCTCGGTTGTGTGTGTTTTGTTGTGTTTTAGGTGTTTGAACTCTTTGAGCCCTCAATTTCGGTGGAGTTTTACTTGAAGTCTGCATTAGGTGAGTTCTAGATCCCCGGTTTTGTGTTTTCAAACTTTTTGGGGCTGAAAAATGCATGTTAAAATGTTTTCAATGGTTTATGTATGAACCCGTATGTACGTATGATTGAATGTTTATGTTTTATGGTTGTAAGGTTGTTTTTGATGTTTAGAATGCTAGATTTAAGTTGTAAACATTTTAGAATGCAGATTGGGTCTAAAAATGATTTAGAAATATGCATAACCGTTGGCCATGCGCCCAAATAGTACCCATACGCCTGAAAATTTGACTTAGAAAACCCAAGTGTAGTTCATGTGCCCAAATAGTATCCATGCGCCTAAGATGTTTTTGCCAAATATTCTAAGTGCCAAACTCGTGCGACTGAACAGTACCTCATGCGCCCAGAAAATTCCCAGGTGCCTAAGTGTTAGTCATGCGCCTGAACAGTACCTCATACGCCCAGGATTGGTTCCCAGGCGCCTAAGTGTTGGCCCATGCGCCCAAGCAGTGCTCATGCGCCTGCATAGTGTTCATGCGCCCATATAGTTCTCATGCGCCTAGAACACTTAGAAAAATTTCTGAAATTTTGGGAAAATAGAAATTTTAGGGTTTGACCCTAGATTGATTTGATGGTTGTATTTGTTTATTCCATGCATGTTTATGACATGTTCTTGTGTTCCATATTACGTATTATTGTGTGGCTTTACGTGGTGTGTTTATACTCGTATGCGTAAAGTATTATCATAAATAACCGGAAAGATTAATGATAATGAAAAGTGAAACATAAAGAACAAATGAAAAGTCTTGCAAGCAAAATGAAAGGAGGTTCACAGCCACGGGTTGTCAGCTCAACTGCGTACGGATTAGCTACCCCATGAGGATGCATTAATCTTTGAGATTGACAGGACCCTTGTGCTTGCCCCAGGTAACTGGGTCAGCTTCGTGCACAATGTTCGGGGTCTATTTATAGACCTCAGGCCCAGTACCAGCTTCGTGCACAATGTTCGGGGTATTACACATTGGTCTGGATGAAAGTGAAAGATAATAAAGAAAGTATGAAATGAATGATGAAAGACAATAATGAATATTATCTTGTTGTACGTATGATGTGTGCTCGCATACGAAAGTAATGTATTTTATTCAAAAATGGATATTTTTGTATACAAATCATACAAGGTATTTTTATACTTTTAAACCTAGGACTCAGCAACGCTGACTTTTATGCATTTTCAGTTGGCAGGTAAATATTGCTGAGGATGGCACTCGGGAAAAGCTACTCGTCGGGGCAAGACTGGCATCCGTTCATGCTTAATGATTGTGTTGTATTGTAATGCAACGAATTGATTATTTTGTAACTCTAAATTACAACGATGTATTATTTTGCAACATTAATTATATGCATGAATGGTTTTGGTATTAATTCCGTTGCGTTATTTTATGAAATGTAAGTTGTTTTATATATATTATGCTATGATTGACCAACTGTGAGATCTCCGGAAACGGAACCTTACAGAAAACGCATCATCTTGAATAAATTCAAGAGCTATACATTTCTTCTCATCTCTCTCTAAAAATTTATTTAAACTCCTTTAGTTATTTCAATAATCTTGTCATAATTATATTTAAATTATAACACATTATCAGCATGATAGCTCTTATACTTTAATCAAAAAAATCAATAAAACATAAAGTCATCCATTAAACAAGGTAAACACTTCATTAGTAATAATCTATAATATAATATATTAAGAAGATAACTAAGATAAATGAAGTAAATATAAAAAAGATCTTATTATGAACATCTTGATAACCATAGGACTATTAACAAACTAACTTTTATTTATGCATCTAAAATTTGATTATGCAACTAACATTTTCTTTTATGTTTACTAACTTTTACTAATGCATTTAACTTATTATTTATACATCTATTTTTTATTATGCAACTAACATTAATTCTTTAAATATACAACTAACATTTCCATTTATGTCAACTAACTTTTATGCAACTAACATTTTAGTTATATTTATTAACGTTTATTCGTACTAAATATTATTCTTATTAAATTTTCATTCTTATTCTCTTTGCTTATATAAACCAAATTCATGTTGTATAACATGAATTTAAAAGTATCCATTTATTTAAAATTACTCTCGATACACACACGTACGATTATATAATTGTTGTAAACGATTTAATAGCCGTTGCAAACAATTTTAATTTAAACTATAAATTGATCATCATCAATATATTTTCGTTTACAATAAACAAATTACCTCTTTTTTCAAGTTTATCCCAGACAATTTTTCAAAGATGATCCACCCGGTTTTGGTGCTGGCAACTATAATGATTATTTTAAATCTTATCCTTATTGCTAAACTCCCACCTAAAGAATTTAAACTTTTCTTATTTTTGTATATACTTATAGCTCTACTGCTCTATTGTATCGTAATGTTTATTGATATTGATATATATATATATATATATATATATATATATATATATATATATATATATATATATATATATATGAATTCCAATAATTATCTTATTATTTCCTTAATTCTTGATTAGCTAACAAAAATGTCGAACATTGCGAAAATTGAATTTTCGGCTCTTAATATCAGTGGAAAAACTATATGGCTTGGACGGCTCATGTAAAAAGACATCTTAAATCCATCGGTGTCTTAGAAACTATACAAGAAAGGAATGCTTGCTCAGAACAAGAAAAAGCGAAATTTGATATCTTTTTGCACAAACACATTGATGAAATGTTGTAGTTTGAATACTCAAATTGTGATGATCCATATAATCTATGAAAAGACTAACAAAGCAGATTTGATTATCAAAAGGAAGATTTACTTCCTGCTGCTAGAGATGAATGGAATAAATTAAGATTCCATATTTTAGAAAAGTAAATGAGTACATCTCTGCTGTATTCAAAATATACCCAATGCTTTGATTTTGTGGGCATATAATTACCGAGGAAGATATGTTGGAAAAAACTCTGTCCACATTTCATGCATCAAATATGAGTTTGCAAAACCAATACAAATTGCTAAACTTTAAGAAATTTCCCTATCTAACTTCATATCTCCTTGTAGCGGGGAAAAACAACAAGCTATTAATGAAAAATCATCAAGCTTCTCCTACAGGTTCACTAGCAATTCCAAAAGTCAATGCTATTAATAGTAATCATAACAAAAAATCTGGACGTAAATGGGAACAATGTCATGGGTGAGGCCGTGGTTGTGGCCATTTTGATAAAAACCATTTTAATGGTCGTAATCATCCTTTCAAATGGAACAATAATTACCGAGGTAATTCTCATGGACGTGGTCGCGGCCGTGGTCGTGGTTATGGACAATGACCTACCAATTTCAGCCACCAAAATAATGTTTAAAAATGAATCCGGTACTTCTTAAAGTTATGATAGTTTATGTTTTAGATGTGTAAGTACAAATCACTGGTCAATAGCGTGTCGCACTGCTGCACATCTATGTGAACTATTCCAAGCATCCCTTAAAGGGAAAGAAAAAGAAGTGAACCATGTGGATAACTTTAATGACATCAACGTTGAGCTACCTTAGATTTTATCGACGACTTGGAACTCTAAAAGATATGTTGCTAGATTATAATAATTGTATGCAACAATAATGTAATTCTCTTATTTTGAGTGCCTTTAATTATGTTTAAGTATTTTTCTTTTCATATATTGTGTTAACTAGATGAATGAACTTATTGTTAAAAAACTCATTATACACTTATTATTTTTCCTTATATTTAAAGATATAAAAAAAATTAATCTCATTGGAGCACAAGGCCAAACAAATGAAAAAGATATATATATAACAGATAGTGAAGCTACACATAATATACTTATATTCAAGAAATATTTTTATTAAATGAAACCAACAAAAGAAACCATTGATACAATATCAAGTCCTACACACTTGATAGACGAAGTTGAAAATGCTAAATAAGTATTACCAAATGATACAAAGCTTTAATAGAAAATGCCTTATTTCCCCCAAGATCAACGAGAAACTTATTAAGTTTCAAAAACATATATCATAATGGATATGATACTCGGTCAATGACTGTTGAAAATGAAAAATATTTGCATATGATAAGCAAAAGTCACATATTAGAAAAACTGCCAATGCTTCATTCTCGTTTGCATTACACACATATTAATGTGCCACAAGAACATGTGACAGTTAAAGAGAACTTTTGTGATCTTAAGATATTCAAGTTATGGCATGATAGATTAGGCCATCTGAGATCTACAATGATGAAAAAGATAACTAAAAGTACACATGGACATCCATTGAAAGATCAAAAGATTTTACAATCAAATAAAATACCTTTATGTACATATTGCTCTCTTGAAAAGCTAACTACTAGACCTTCACTATTTAAAGTTAAAAAGCAATTACCTATGTTTCTTGAAAGAATTCAAGGTGATATATGCGGACCAATACATCAACCATGTGGACCATGCGGACTATTTAGATAGTTTATGGTTTTAATAGATTTATCAATCAGATAGTCTCATGTCTCTTTATTATTAAGTCGTAATGTAGCATTTGCTAAATTTGTTGCTCAAGTTATTAAGTTACGAGAACATTTCACTAATTATACAGTTAAAAGAGTGAGACTTAATGATGCATGTGAATTTACATCAAATGCTTTTAATGATTATTGCATGTCTGTAGGAATTGTTGTTGAGCACCTTGTTGCTCATGTGTATACACATAATGGTTTAGATGAGTCATTAATCAAACGTCTACAATTAATAGCTAGACTATTAATTATGAGAACAAGACTTCCTGCATCTATTTAGGGTCATGCAATTTTACATGTTGTATCATTAATTCATATGAGACCAAGTGCAAATCATAAGTACTCTTATTTACAACTTGTCTCTGGCCATGAGCCAAATATTTCCCACCTTAGAATTTTTGGATGTGCGGCGTATGTTCGTATTGCACCACCGCATCGCACAAAAAAGGGTCCCCAAAGAAGGTTGGGAAAATATGTTGGATATGAAACAGTTTCATAATAAGATATCTTACACCTTTAACGAGTGATGTCTTCAATGCATGTTTTGCTAACTGCCACTTTCCAGCATTAGGGGGAGAAAAAAAAGAACAAAATGATATCTCATGGAGCGAGAATTCTTTGTTACATCTTGATCCAAGGACAAAACAATGTGAGACAGAAGTTCAAAAGATAATACATCTGCAAGAAATTACAAATCAATTGCCTGATGCATTTACTAATACAAAAGGAGTAACTAAATCTTATATATGAGCTGCAAATGCTCCAGCTCGAGTTGAAATTCCATATAAGGAAATAGATAAAATACGACTCATGAATCTAGAAATGTTTGAAACGTGAAAGACCGATTGGATCAAAAGATAAAAATCTTCGAAAAAGGAAAACACCTGAAAGGGAAATTGACCTTAAAGAAAATGATATTGATAAAACACTAAGTGTCCAAACTTTCTCTGAGAAAGAAGTGAACAAAGATATGTCAATCAACTATGGTCATATACATACATTATGTAACCGAAATGAAATGGGAAATATTGATGAGATATTCTCTTATTCTTTAGCGAGTGATATTATGAACGGAGATGATGCTCCTGAACCAAAATCTGTCAATGATTGTCAAAATCAACATGACTAGGATAAATGGAAAGATTTCATGCAAGCTGAACTATATTCGCTTAACAAACGAAAGGTTTTTAGACCCATTGTTATAACACCTACAGATGTAAAGCCTGTTGGATACAAATGGGTTTTTGTGCAAAAATAAAATGAGAAAAATGAAGTTACAAGATATAAAGCTAGAGTAGTAGCTCAAGGTTTTTCTCGAAGGTTGGGAATTGACTATGATGAAATGTATTCTCCTGTTATGGATGCAATAAACTTTAGATATTTAATCAGCTTAGCAGTATCTAAAATTTTAGACATGCGTCTTATGGATGTCGTTACAGCTTACTTGTACGGATCACTTGATAATGACATTTATATGAATATTCTTGAATGATTTGAAATTCCTGAGGCATTTTCAAAACCTAAGGAAATGTATTCAATCAAATTACAAATGTCCTTATATGGGTTGAAACAATTCAGAAGGATGTAGAACAATCATTTAAGTGATTATTTTACAAGTAAAGGATACATAAATAGCCTTATTTGCCCATGCGTCTTTATTAAGAAGACAATATCAGGATATGTGATTATAGTTGTATATATTGATGACCTAAATATAATTTGGACGCAAAATGAAATTAATGAAATGATTATTCTTTTAAAGAATGAATTTGAAATGAAAGACCTTGGAAAAACCAAATATTGTATTGGTTTACAAATTGAGCATATGCATAATGGAATACTGGTGCATCAATCAAATTATACTAAGAAGCTTTTAAAATGTTTTAATATAGACAAGGCAAATTTCTTAAGTACCCCAATGGTCATTAGATCACTCAATATTGATAATGACCCATTTCGACCCTGTGAAGACAATGAAGAAGTTCTTGGTCCAGAGGTATCATACCTTAGTGCAATTGGAGCTCTTATGTACCTTACTAACTGTACAAGGCCAGAAATTTTCTTTGCAGTTAATTTGTTGGCAAGATTTAGGTCGTCTTCCACACAAAGACATTGGAATGGGATCAAACATATTTTTCGATATCTATGAGGAACTATTGATTTAGGCTTGTTTTATCCTAATGATTCAAAAGAAGGTTTAGTTGGTTATGCAGATGCAGATTATTTAGTTGATCCTCATAAGGCAAGATCTCAAACCATATATGTGTTTAAGAATAGAGTAACAACAATTTCATGGAGGTCTAAAAACAAACACTTGTTGCAACTTTCTTAAATCATGCTAAAGTCATTGCATTACATAAAGCTCCTAGAGAATATGTATGACTAAGGTCTATGACAAAAGTTATATTAACTTCTTGTGGATAGAAAAAGATAAAAATCCAACACCAATCTATGATAATATTGCAGCATGTGTCTTGCAAATGAAACAAGGGTATATCATAAGTGATAGAACAAAACATATCGGTGTTGGTTTCATAACACAAGTTTATCTCACAGGCTCACTTGAACTCACTCGGTTTGATGAAGCAGAATCTCTAACTAAGTTCACAAGTAATATAATAAGTTAATGAAAAACAAATGAACACAAGAATAGTTTTTCAAGATACTTGTATATATTACTTCTCAACTTAGTATTACAAGACTCTTGCAAGCATGGTTACCAAGTTACAATGAGAAACTATATATACTACTATATACATCCAGTTATACTTAGATAACCAGCTGGAATCTACAACTAGACAAATACTATATTGCTAGAAGTAAAGTATCTAAGTTAAAATACTATCCTAGATTAGGTAGTCATGACAGGTCCATGACTTACCTTTTGTCACCAACTAAAGGTGGCAACTGTACTAACTGATAATGGGTGAACAGTGGATTAAAGTATGGTCAACTACATGGGCGTGAGAAAGTGCCATGTAGTGTATCAGAGGTTGCAACGGATGTCAGACAGACCATATTTATGTCCACTGGTTCATAGTTGGTTCTTCCAAAGCTAAATGGCTTCAGAAGAACAAGTTCTTCCGAGGCCATTTATACTTCAGAAGAATCAACTTCTTCCAAGTCTTCTACAAGTCTTCAGGACTTTAATCTTCGAAAGACTTTGTCTTTAGGATCTTCTAAGTTGTATACTTCAAAAGGAGAACTACTTAGTCTCGGAAGACTGAGTTCTCACTTCGGAAGTTCTTCAACCTTGAGCTTCTGAAAATCTTTGACTAGTCTTTAGAAGAGTAGCTTTGTCTTTGGAAGACCACTTCAATTGTACATCAAAATATTCTAAGTGTTGTTTTGGTTGTACCAGCCTCATATGATCCAACAAACTCCCCCTAGGCTGATGCTACCAAAACTTCACTTCCTTCTATTCCTTAATGTCTTAAGTACTAGGGAGAGCAAATATTTGTCTGTCTTTTTATTCTTCCCTAATGCAGTGGTGAGGAGCTTGTACAAATCATTCGTAGATAATAGATCCAATCTGTTACTCTGGATGACGTGTACCCTTTGTTGCGTCCCTCTGAAGAGAGTTAGTTGATGGGAATTGTAGTCATATTCCCATTTAACTATAAGATCTGAAGTTAGACTTTCAACCATCTACAGGAATGTTCTTCCTTATTTGGTTGCACCTTCTTCTTCTTCCTTTGCTCTCCTTTTCAAATCTTCTTCGGTCTTGGCTTTCTTTGTAAGCTATTCAACATGAAGACTGCTCAGATGATTCCTGATGTGAGCAGCTATCTGAGAGTTGGAGGGATTGAAGAATGGTCTCTCTGCTAACTCAGCAATGTCAAACCTGATAGAGTGTAGTAGAGCATGATAATCCAAGGATCGTTGCAGGAATTATCAATTTGATTTTAACAAGTATTGATCGTGGAATTATCAATACCTGCTGTTTAATGGATTGTTTATCAAAAGTTGAAATCGATGAACAAAGAAGAATAACTAGAAAAACTAAATGTAATAATGTAATACACAGATTGTTTTCAACTGCTCTTCATTCACAATCAATCGTTTACAATTGATTATAATGCTATATGTTCTTGATGCTTGATATTGACATATATTGTTAATATGCTTGTTGATCAATGTTCATCGATTATATATATACCTAATTGTGCATAGATATCTTTCTATTCTGTTCCTATTTTCTAGCTAATATATCGCTATTCTGTTTTGATATTCTGTTTCTATATGTGCGAATCCTTGCCTTGTTTATCGGCATAGGAGTTCACAATTTACATAGGAAATTGTAAATTACATAAAGAATGTTGTTGATGTGACGTGGAATATTCTGTTGACATAATTATCCTTCACCGTCATTGATTTGATGATATTGCTCTGACATGTTGACTTGTTGACTTTTTGTTATGTACTTGATGATTTGAATTCATACATGTTTTGTTCTTCCGTAGGAAGTTCTTCTTTCGTAGTAATTAGTCTTCCGCAGCAACACTTTGTCTTCAGCATTTGTTCTTTAGTGGTTGTGCTTCCACAGGAGTTCTTGTACTTGTTCTTCAGCAGCAAGCTCTCCTTCAGCAGCTCCACTTGATCTTTGGTCTTGTTCAGCGTTGTTGTTCTTCCGTAGGAGATCTACGGAAGAACAAACTTCATTTATGCTCCTGAGATCATCTATGGAAGAACACTTATTCATTCGTAGGTTGTTCTAACACTTAGTTAATTTTTCCAAATTGACTCAGTCTGATGTTTCCTGTAATAACATAAACTAACACACACAATAATATAGGTTACCATATACTTTATGCATTACATTATATTATCAAAATAAAATTACAATTATTAATTACATGAGTTGACAAGTCAACTAAACCTATATATTTGATCTAGTTCTAACAATACTCCCCCTATAGGTTTATCCTCTTTTAATCAGCTGTTCAAGTCTCTCAATTCTTAAACTCTTGTCAAAATTTTGGTATTGAAGTATCCCACAGTATTCTTTTGATCTTCATACAGATACTTTATCTTCATTCTCCCTATTTTCTTTAATTTTTTGTATTTCAAGCCCAGGATGTCCTCTTCAGTGGTTAATGTTACAACAACACTATTATTAGACACCACTTTCGACTCATCCTGTTCTAAAATTCTCAGTTCTATTATTGGCTCTATCTCTGCTCCCATTAGCTGCCCAGCTTCAAACTTCCTTCTCTTGTAGGCCTTGGCATGGAGTTTGTCAATAACTTGAATGATGTGTACATACAAGCACAAGTCATTTTGAGCAGATTGATCATTGAGCTTGGGAAAATCCTTGTCATGTAGATATGAGGTATAGCTCGGATGAAGCAGCTTGATCTCCATTGGGTCAAATAGCCTTATGCTAGGATCTTTCTTTGGTGGATCATTTCTCTGCAACACCAGCTCTTTCGTCCTTTCTACGTATCCCCATTCTGTGATAGGGCAAGAGTACCGATTTCCCTCAATAACTTTGATTGATGCTTCAGATCTGTCTTCATATCCAATTCTTTGTGAAAATTCATCATCCACCTGTTGAGAACTGGAATAAGACCTTTTCTATTTTAGCTTCCTTTTGTTGCGTTCTGTATCTTCTCTCTTGGCTTCTTTAAGTACATCTCCCTTGAACTTGTGACTCAACTTAGCCACCATTCTAGAGAAGTCTCTTCCCCATGGACTGATCGGGAAGTTTGTGATAGGAATGTTTTGCAAAGTAGTGAGGTCAGCATCTGGAAGTGTAAGGAGTGTTTCTACTCTTAGAAAGTATTGAATCATTCCGGATGTTCTTTTCAGCACAGCACAATCCCACTCTGAGTCATATTTCCAAGCTATGATTTTGTTTTCTTCTATTGATCTTGGAGTTGTCATGTTGTCAAACAACTAAATCATTGTGGTCTTTTGTTTACTTATCTCTCTAACTACAGTTCCCAGAGGCCAAACCTTTTTGGGAATGATGTCTCTTGGTTCTTTGATCATGCTTTCTCTGCCTTTATACATGTCTTTGCTTTGAACTATAGTTGGTTCAGCATGAGTTTGTTTTGCTTGTGTGTAGGCAGGATTGGGAGCTCCAATCCTGAATTTCACTCCAGTTTCTAGCTCCACCTTCATCACATGCTCCATCATAGCTCTAAGCTCACCAATTGTTCTCCCTTTGAGTTCATGTTGCTCATAGTTGTGACTTTGTAACTAGCAAGTCATGTTGTATCTTGTCAGCTTCTTTGTGTCACAATGGCCCAAGTCTTTTCTTATTTGCTCCATGGCCTTGAACTTTGAAAAGGTTTCATAATTGCAAATTGGGAGCATAAGTCTTGCAGCATCAAATTCTTTCAACACTAGAATCATTTCAGGCATATTCATTTTCTCTACGAAATCATAAGGAAAGCCATTGTTAATTAGGTCCATGAACATGGCAGATTGAGTTCTTTCTTCAAATATGTCTTCTGTTGATAGCATGCCAGATTCTTCTTCAGATAGCTGTTTCAACTCATCATCACTTTCTTCTTTGATGATGTCAATTTGCTGATAAGCTGTAAGATCAGCTGACTGTGTGTAAGTAGGGGAGACCCTTTTTGATTTCTTTTGTTGATCTTTAGATTCAGCACCTTCATCTTGAGTTTTGCCTAGATATTTTCTTTTCCTGCTGTAAAAGATTGTGGGTTTCTTTTCCTTCATTTTTGAACTCACATCAGCTTCTTTCTTTTTGCTCACTTCTTGTTCAGGCAACTTTTTCTTTAACTTCTCAATCTCATCATCTTTTGCTATCAGTTGTTCTGATTGTTCAGAGATTAGCTCATTCATTGCATCAATTACCTCGTTATCAGTCTCAATATCTTCTCTTAGCCTTTTGATTCGTCCTTCCAGTTGAGTGATTGTAACAACTTTCTCAGTTATCAGTCTGTCTTTCTCTATCAGCTCCTTCTTTATTTTCCTCAACTTTTCTAGCTTCCTGTTGCTTTTAATGATCAAATTGTTGTATTTTGCTACCAGGTAGCTCTTACTCACATCAATCTCTTCTTCATTCAAGTCATCCTTATTATAAGAAATGATGTCAACATAACTACCCTCTTCTTGTTCAACTTCTTCATCTTTCTCGTGTTCAACCTCCAGACATATCTCCTCAGTATCACCATCATTAACAGCTTCATATTCATCCTCATCAAAGTTGAGTTTTTCAGTAGATGTTGGGCTATCAATGGGTTCAGTAGGTATGGGTGAGGTGGTTGGTTCAGTTTGAAGTGGAGGTATAGGTGTTTGAGTGAGAAGTGGTGAAATGAGTTCTGTTGCACTAGAGTGCAGTGATGATTGAGATTGGATGGGTGAGATAGGTTGGGTATGCTCACTGGAAGATGATTCTGATAATTCTATCATAGTGGCTGGTGATGGAAAGTATGGTTCATGTTGAGATAATGGTTGTGGTGATGATTGTTGCGGTGATGGTTGATGGATTTGATCAAGTGACACTACTTCAGTTGAAGTAGAGTTTATTGATGTTTGAGAGAGTGCAGGTGATAAGGGTTGGGTGTGTTCACTTGGTGGTGAAGGAGGATTGGGTTCATGATGTGGTGATTCAGGTGATTTGGTTGAAGGTGTTTTTTGTTGTGGTTGTTCAGGGAATATGAGTTCCTGAAGTATGTCAGCAGTCTCATCCATCACATATGGGAACATCTCCACCTCTTCTCCTGATACTGCCCAATCAATTTGTTGAGTAGAGATATTCCTAGGTGAGTTTGTACAAACACATCACCCTCTCTTTCAACATTGGGCATACATTCGTTTATGATCAGCTGGATGAACCTTGGAACATGTACATCTTGTTGTCTTTTTGCATTCTTATATGGTCACACAGGCAACCAATAATGTACTTGGAGTAGTTGTACTTTCTTTAATCTCACCTGAGATAGGTGTGGCATAGGATTCTATACGGCTTGCACAATCTTCCTTTTTTAATCTCACCGTGTTGATAGTCTACGTCATACCCCATTAACTGAAAAACTTTCTGAATGTATTCATGATCAAATACATCAGGGTGACCTTCTTCACCTTCTCCGAACTCCAGCGCCCTTCTTATTGTTTGTTCATCTATCCTCAAATGTTCGTTTCTAATTGTGGCATGAATCACCCGCTCACCGTCTTCTTCTTCAATCCTCGCAGATTCCCAGAAATCTATGATGTGAGATTGATAGATAATGGGATCCGCAGATAGTGCATAAAACAATCGTGATCTTCTCAAATAGTGGATGATGTCTCTGCATCCATCTTCCACTTCTGTATTCAGGAATATGCACACGTTGTGATCCTTAACAAATCTATTAGCCATACTCGCTGTGATGTTCGAATGGTGTGAGGATTAGTTGTGTTGAACAATCGATTTCAATGAAGATGAAGGGGGTTTTTGGGTGAGAGAATTTCTAGGTCTGGAAAGGTTTTTGTGTGTGGATAGAAAGGAAAACGGTCGAGGTGTCCTATTATACTTTTCCAGACAGTTTAAATCTTATTTTAATGATGTGGGACCCATCTACCCTTTTTACCCTTCCGAGGTTGTTTTGATAATTCTTCCGCAGAACTTCTACGGAAGGCAAAAGTCTTGGTTCCTGTTTGTATTTTACTCTTTCGAAGATAAACTTTCTTCCGAAGCAAATGTTTGTTTTTCTTCCGAAGTTAATTTTGATAAAAATTTTCTTCCAAAGAAAATGTTTGTTTTTCTTCCGAAGTTAATTTTGATAAAAATTTTCTTCCGAAGCAAATGTTTGTTTTTCTTCCAAAGTTAATTTTGATAAAAAAAATTTCTTTCGAAGCAAATGTTTTTGATGTATGATACTAACATATTGTTAAATCATTTTTTTTGTTTGTTGTTGGACCTTGTTAACTCTGCTTAATGGCAAATGTGCAAAATAGATATTTAGTTAAAAACTTCAGATATCCTGCAGCCAAGTTAGTGCTCAAGATCCAACTTTCTTCATTTAAAAATAAAACACATTAAACTCAGATTTTCATACTCATTACTACTCCCCCTAAATTTATGATTAATAATTAACTTATGCATTTATCAAAAAAATATTAAGAGAATAGCATGAAAGCAATTATCTGTCCAACTTATTCGCAAAGAAAAGAACAAAAACTATTTACAACATTTGCATCATACAATGGGATCATACTATGACACTAAGCAACTTCCTGAACTAGTTTTGTTTGATGATAGTATACATAGATCTAGTGCTGATTGCAAGTATTATGATCCACATAAATTCAAGCAAGAGTGTAGTTTCAACTTTTCATGCTGCTTATCATGTTTTGGTATTGATTAAAGATAGACAAATATGGACTCCACATTCAATTCACATTAGAGTTTGTCCTTCGTTTGTGAGTCAATTTATCACTTTTCACACTTAAAACTATGTTCTTTAAGTTATAAGCTCTATCTTAAGATTTTTTTGAAATCTTATTAATGCTGATATGATTTGTAAGATCTGAATTAATATACAGTTGATCACATTGGATTCTTTTAGATCTGTTCCTTTTTGGAATCTTTTTGATCATCATCAACAGGACACCAGGTCTTTACTTACGTAAAACAGAGGTTCCTGTGAACCCAGTCTTTGTTTACACAAAACAAATGGTCCATGATGTGCAAAGATAGAGGTTATAAAGTGTCACAACATAGTGTGCCTAAGTGAATAAGTTGATCATAGCAGGATAAGACTTACTTGCTTGTTCCTCAAAATGGAATTGTCCACAATTAGTTACCTTGGCATTATGTTATGCATGAACTTGTATAGTTTCCACTCAAGCTGAACCTACTCACATATCAAATCATATCTGATTAGTCTTTATTGTGTGATAAAATTCAGGAAATTAAGCAAAGATATAGTGTACTCTCATGTCCCATGATATGCACCGCTTATTCAAGAAAACATGAAACTAAGACAATATTTTTTGGAATTTTATATGTTTTATGAATGTTTTTGCCTTTTTCATATTAAGAAATTTAAGGACAGATCATGCTTTTCTTTGTGTTGATTATTTAATCTAAGTTGATCATGCCTAAAGACTCAATTAAGAAATTAAATCTCACTGAGTCAAAGGCTTTAGTGAATAAATCAGCAAGCTGATTTGTTGTATCCACTTTGATCAACTTGATTAAACCTTTTTCTAAACAATCTCTCAAAAAATGATAGCTGATTTCTATGTGTTTTGTTTTACTATGTGCACTGGATTAGCAGTGATGAACATAGCAGCTGAGTTATTAATGTGTATTGTTATTTGAAGAAAGTTGTATATATAATCAAGTAATTGCTATTGCAACCATAAAACTTGAGAGCAACCCGCTGAAGCAGCTATATACTTAGCCTCAGCTGTGGATACTGATACATTTGTTTGCCTTTTGTACTGCCAAGAAACAAGTGTTGGTCCTATGAATTGACAACCTCCAGTTGTTGATTTTCTATTGTTGTTGCACCCTCCAAAGTCACTATCTGAATATGAGTAGAGTTTAAAGTCTCCTTCTTTGGGATACCAAAGTCCAAGAGCTGGTTTCCCTTTAAGGTATCTGAAAATTCTATTCACTGCATTCAAGTGTGACTCCTTAGGGTCTGATTGGTACCTAGCACAAACACACACAGCAAACATTATGTCAGGTCTGCTGGCATTTAAATACATTAATGATCCTATCATAGATCTATAAAATCTTTGATCAACAGACTTCCCTGTAGGATCTGGTACAATCTTATCTATTGTTGATGCTGGTATTTTGCATGAAGATGAATCAGCAAGGTTATACTTCTTCAAAATTTGATTCACATACTTTTCTTGATTGATGAAGATGCCATCTTGTTTCTGATGAACTTATAAGCCAAGAAAGAATGTTAGTTCTCCCATGGAACTCATTTGAAACTTAGATTTCATCAGACATTTAAACTCTTCAAACAATCTCTTGTTTGTTGATCCAAATATGATATCATCTATATATACTTGAACAACTAAGAGATCTTGATGTTCATGTTTCAGGAAGAGAGGCTGATCAATTGTTCCTCTTTTGTAACCATGGTTGAGTAAGAAAGATGACAATGTATCATACCACTTTCTTGGGGCTTGATGAAGTCCATACAAAGCTTTGTCAAGCTTGTATACCCTGTGTGGATAATTAGGATCTTTAAAGCCTAGTGGCTGTGCAACATAGACTTCTTCATCAATTTTACCATATAAGAAGGCATATTTTACATCTTATGTGATGCATAGGCTAGAAAGACTCTAATGGCTTCAATCCTTGTTGATGAAAGGGGTTTGAGAGATTTTTTAGGGCTGAGAAGGTTTTTGAGAGTGAGTAGAAAGGCAAGCGGTCGAGTTATCCTTTTATATCTTTTCAGACAATTTAAAAAATATTTAATATTATGGGAACCATTTTTCTTTATACCCACCCGAGGTTATCCACAAGTTTATGCTTCCGCAGAACATCTACGGAAGGCTAAAACTTTCCTTTTTGATTTGATTTAATTTTATTCTTCCGCGGAACATCTACGGAATGCAAAAACTTTGTTGTTTTAACCTTAACAAATTAATTCTTCCACAGAAACATCTATGAAAGACAAAATTTGTTATGAATTTGCTGTTTTATCCGTAGGTTACCAATCTACGAAAAGGCAATTTTTATTCTTTTTGATGTATGATCTTAAACACAATGTTAGATCATTTGTTGTTTGCTATTGGACCTTGTTGACTCTACTTCATGGTAATTATGCAAAATTGATTTGATTAAAACCTTCAGATATCCTGCAGCCAAGTTAGTACTCAAATTTCAACTTTCTTCATTTAAAGATGTAACACATTTGATACTCAGATTTTCATGCTGAATTACTACTCCCACTTAATTTGTGATTAATCATAAAGGTATGCATTTATCAAAAATTTATAAAGAATAGCATGAAAAACATTATCTGTCCAACTAATTAGCAAAGAAAAGAACAAAACTAGAAATTATTTACAAGCATTGACATCATATAATGGGATCATACTATAACACTAAGAAACTTCCTAATGACAGTTTTGGTTGATGATAGAAGACAGATCTAGTGTTGATTGCAAGTATATTGATCCTCATAAATTCAAGCAAGAGTGTATATTCAACTTGTCATGCTATTTATCATGTTTTATAATTATTTAAAGATGGACAAGTATGGACTTCACATTCAATTCACATTGAAGTTTGTCCTCTGTAGATGAGTCAATTTATCACTTTTTCACACTTAAAACTATGTTTCGTAAGTTATAAGCTCTATCATAAGATTTCTTTGAAACCTTATTAATGCTGATATGATTTGTGAGCTCTGAATTAATATACAGTTGATCACCATGGATTCTTTATAGCAGTTCCTTTTGGAATCTTTTTTACAAAGCATCAGGACACCAGGTCTTTACTTATGTAAAACAAAGGTGCCCAGGAACTCAGGTCTTTGCTTTCACAAAACAGAGAGTTCATGATGCGCAAAGATAGAGGTTATAAAGTGTTACAACATAGTGTGCTTAGGTGAGTAAGTTGATCACAGTAGGATAAGACTTACTTTCTTGCTCCTCAAAATAGAATTAGCCACAGTTTGTCACCTTGACATTATGTTATGCATGACTTCTTTTTTTTCAACTCAAGTGAACCTACTCACATATCAAATCACATCTGATCAGTCTATAAGGATTGTTTGATAAATGAGGAAAGTAAGCAAAGGTATGGTGTACTATCATTTCCCATTATATGAACTGCTTATTCAATAAAATATGTAAATAAGACAATAGTTTTGTATTTTTATGTGTTTTAAGAATATTTTTGGCTTTTTCATATTAATAACAATCTACGGATGAACAAGTTTGTTCTTCCATATATGTTCATATTAAAACTATAATGGACAGAACATGCTTTTCATTATGTTGATTAAGACTTAATCTAAATTGATCATGCCCAATGACTCAATTAAGAAATTAAATCTAACTGAATCAAAGGCTTTAGTGAATAAACCAGCAAGTTGATTTGTTGTATCCACCTTAATTAACTTGATTAAACCTTTTTTGAGCAATCTCTCAGAAAATGATATATGATTTCAATCTGTTTTGTTTCACTTGTTGTACTGGATTAGCAGTGATGAACATAGCAGCTGAGTTATCAATATGTATTGGTGTTTGAAGAAAATTGTAACCATAATCACGTAAATGGTTTTGCAACCATAAGACTTGAGAGCAACCAGCTGAAGCAGCTATGTACTAGGCCTCAGTTGTGGATACTAAAACATTTGTTTGCTTTTTGCACTGCCAAGAAACTAGTCTTGGTCCTATGAATTGGCATCCACCAGTGCTTGATTTTCTATTGTTATTGCACCCTTCATAGTCACTGTCAAAATATGAGTAGAGTTTAAAATCTCCTTATTTGGGATACCAGAGTCCAAGAGCTGGTTTCCCTTTAAGGTATCTGAAAATTCTCTTCACTGTATTCATATATGACTTTGGGTCTACTTGGTACCTAACACAAACACACACAACAAACATTATGTCAGGTCTGCTGGCAGTTAAATACATAATGATCCTATTATAGATCTATATAATCTTTGATCAACAGACTTCCCTGTAGGATCTGGTACAATCTTATCTATTATTGATGCTGGTGTTTTGCATGAAGATGAATCAGCAAGGTTGTATTTCTTCAAAATTTGATTCGCATACTTCTCCTGATTGATGAAGATGCCATCTGCTTGATGGGAATTCACAAGTTAACAGATCTATTTTATCCTTATAAAATAGAAGAACGCAGAGGAATATATATATTTAAACTTGTTACAGTGAGCTAATTTATATATAAAACATTTTTATATAAAATCAGTCAAAACCATATGGATCGATATATGAAATCATGCTTACAAACAACCATAGAAGGTACGAAGAACTACCTTCAATAATGAGGTCGGCAGGAGGTGAACGAGGATGGCAGCTCCTAAAGCAAGAAGCCTCAAGCTGGTCTACCCACGAGCCACCAACAAGAACACCAGTTGCTAGGATTTTACTTATACAACTCCCTTTTGATTTCTCTAGACCGATCGAGAGAAAAAGTTCTTCGTTGTATATCATAAGAGAGATCTGCAAGCAATCTTATATTGCATGTCCTTGGAAACATAAAGTTCAGGAGAGAGAAAAGTGGGTGGGGCCCAGCCCCTTAACCCATCCGCATTTCTCAGAACAACATCCGCATTGTTAATGCGGATGAAGTTGTTCTCCCTGCATTTGTAAATGCGGGTGAAGTAATTAGTCCGCATTTGCAAATGGTCATCCGCATTAGTTAATGCGGATGTATGTTTCCATCAGCATTTCCAAAAATGCTTATCTGCATTTGTTCCAAAACAAATGCGGAGAGGGTTTGTTCATCCTCATTTGTTCAACCACATCAAATGCGGTTGTGTAAAACGAATGCGGATGAATTAATATTCCTCTCTCTTTGAAATAAATTATCCATATAATTTATATACAACACAAGTGTAAATTTATTTGGAAACCCAATTTCCAAATATTCAAAGTGTTAATATTTATTTATATGATCATATCATAAAACAAATATCTTTGGTGTTTGTCTAGCTCGTTATTGGGTATGACCCGACTTGGATCATGACATACTAGCCACATCAATTCAATATGTATTTTGGGCAGATCAATTCCATCAATCTCCCACTTGCACAAGATACATAGAGGATTGATGCAAGTAGCAAATACCGCCTAACAACGGTTTACTACCCCTAATATGCATGACTAAGTGCCATTCAATAACATCATTCCTTTCAAGTCCCTTACTTGAACTGATTTAGGTGAATCCAATCATATATCCTTTTGTTTCAGATGTCATGTTCAATCCAGGGACACAGAATGATCATTCCCTGTTGATTTAACTTTATCAGGCCTTAGACATCATACTCTCAATGAATAAGAGGAACAAATCCCATCTTGACTACATACGTTTTCACAATCACCTTGTATCACACCTGAACATAGCCTTGTGTATTGTCCATTATTTCAGAACAGTGAAGAACTAGATCAAGGTATAATATTTGGTGAATATCAAAACCCAATATGTATCTCAGGTCAGAGGACACTATGATATTCGCCTTTACTCAAATTTACTTATGATCAATTATAAAATTCCATGCAGTAACATTTGAGAGCGGGTCAGTCCAATATTTGTATCCCACAAATATCTATGAACCTTGGTAGCAACCTTTTGCTCTATATTCATACCTTATGAATATCTACCAATCCATGTTCATAATAGTCTTACATTCATATTTGTTCCCACAAATATAACCGACTACGGACATTTAGAATAATAAACATATTCATGGATGTAAACATGCTAAAATGGAACATAACTCAAAATGTCATAATTATACAAAGAGTTAGTATTCATTCGTTCCAAAGTTAAAATACAAAACAGATCAAATCCAATCACTAGAATATCGAAGTCCTAAGGCACAAGTATGACTCTCATGCTTTGCCCTTTCAAGGAGCTTCGTGAGTGGATCCGCAATATTTTGATCTGTGTGAACTTTGCGAATACATATCTTTCCCTTTTCAACTTCATCCCTTATGTAGTTGAATCTCCGCTCAATGTGCCTTGTCTTTTGATGTGCACGGGGTTCCTTGATTTGAGCAATCGCACCCTCGTTATCACAAAAGATCTCTAGGGGGTCTTGAATGGTAAAGACTACCCCTAGATCGGCAATAAATTTCTTTAACCATGCAGCCTCTTGAGCTGCCAATGAAGCGGCGATGTATTCGGATTCTGTAGTGGACAATGCTACCACGTCCTGCTTCGAGCTCTTCCAGGACACTGCCCCTCCATTCATAATGAAGACATACCCCGATTGTGATCGAGAATCATCTCGATCAGTCTGGAAGCTCGCATCCGTGTAACCTTTTACAACGAGCTCCTCCTCACCAGATCCATATATTAGAAACATATCCTTAGTCCTCCTAAGGTATTTCAATATACTTTTAACAGCCATCCAATGGCTATTACCTGGATTCTGTTGATATCTACTTGTCATGCTTAATGCGCATGACACGTCCGGTCTAGTGCATATCATTGCATACATGATGGATCCTATAGCAGATGCATATGGGATTTCCTTCATTCTTTCTTGCTCATCCTTTGAGTTCGGACATTGAGATGTACTCAATATTGTCCCTCTTTGAATAGGTACCATACCTTTCTTAGAGTTTTCCATCTTGAACCTTTTCAAGATTTTATCAATGTATGCACTTTGGTTTAAACCTATCAACCGTCTTGATCTATCCCTATAGATCTTTATTCCCAAAATATAGGCGGCTTCACCAAGATCTTTTATGGAAAAGCAACTTCCAAGCCAGGCTTTAACACCTTCCATGGTTGGAACATCATTTCCAAATAGTAGTATGTCATCAACATACAATACTAAGAATGTGATAATGCTCCCACTAGCCTTTTTATACACACAAGCTTCATCAGCGTTCTTGATGAATCCAAATTTCTTGATCTCTTCATCAAAACGTTGATTCCAACTTCTCGATGCTTGTTTCAATCCGTAGATTGATTTCTTTAACTTGCATACTTTATTAGGATGTTTTGGATCGACAAAACCATCAGGCTGAACCATATAGACAGTCTCTTCGAGATGTCCATTAAGGAAAGCGGTTTGACATCCATTTGCCAAATCTCATAGTCATAATATGCAGCTATGGCAAATAATATCCTAATTGACTTTAGCATTGCCACAGGCGAGAATGTTTCATCATAATCAACCCCTTGAGTTTGAGTAAAACCTTTTGCAACAAGTCTTGCTTTATAAGTATCCAAGTTTCCATGCATATCGGTTTTCTTCTTGAAAACCCACTTACATCCAACCAGTTTGGAGTTAAGTGGTGGTTCAACCAATTCCCATACTTGGTTGTCATACATGGATTGCATCTCAACGTTCATGGCTTCTAGCCATTTGTCACAATCCGAATTGAACATTGCATCATGGTATGTAGTTGGTTCATCCGAGTCAACCACATAGCATCCATTCATGAAAAATCCATATCTTTCAGGTGGAATGCTAATTCTACCAGATCTGCGAACGTTTTGTGTGTATTGATCAACCATTTGATCATTATCAACAACCTCTTGTTGATCGCTAATTTCAACCAAACGTGTATTCGCTTGTGGTTCTTGATCCTCATCAATTTCCACTGTTCTATACGTCGTTTCTTCCATAAGAAACTTAGTTTCCAAGAACTCAGCCTTTCGAGCAATAAATACCTTTTGCTCGGTTGGATCAAAGAAGTAATATTCCATACAGTCTTTGGGATATCCAACAAATATACACTTAATGGATCGACTTTCTAACTTGTGTTGGGTGTTCTGCTTCACATAAGCTTCACAACCCCACCTTTAAATATGATAGTGATGGAACTCTTCCATGCCATATTTCAAAAGGTGTCGTATCCACTTTCTTGGTTGGGGCCATATTCAAAATACGAGCCGCGGAGAGCAATGCGAAACCCCAAAATGATAGAGGTAGTGAGCTTCTAGCCATCATAGATCGAACCATATCCAATAAGGTTTCTCCTTTCAGACACACCATTATGTTGCGGTGTTCCGGGTGGAGTAAGTTGTGAGACAATCCCACAACTCATAAGATGATCTTGAAAAGCATCACTCAGGTATTCACCTCCTCTATCTGAACGAAGAACTTTGATTGTTTTATTGAGTTGATTTTCTACTTCATTCTTAAAGATTTTGAACATTTCAAAAGCTTCATGTTTGTGTGTCAACAAGTACACATAACCATAACGACTATAATCGTCGATAAAGGTAATGAAGTATCTCTCACCATTCCTTGTCATTGTCTTAAAAGGACCACATACATCCGAATGTATGATTCCTAATAAATCCTTTGCCCTTTCGTTAGTACCACTAAAGGGCAACTTGGTCATCTTTCCTTGTAAACAAGATTCACACTTATTAAATGAACCATTTTCATTTGTTTCCAAAAGACCATTCTTTTGAAGTGTTTGAATCCGATTCTTGTTTATATGCCCAAGACGACAATGCCAAAGATATAAATCACTTAAACCCATTTTAAGTTTCTTGGTGCTTGTTTGGTATAACGAGTTATTAAAAGATGAGTTATCATGAACCAATTCATAGATACCATTATAAGGCATAGCCTCAAAATAAAATACATCATCCATAAAAACACAAATACCATTGTTTACAAACTTTAATACATAACCATATTGTTTTAAAAGGGAAACAGAAATTATGTTCCTAGTCAAACTAGGAGCATACAAGATGTTTTTCAAGACAACTTCCAAACCATTTGGAAGCTTCAAAACATAGTCTCCTTGGGCTTCAACATCAACTTTTGCTCCGTTGCCCATGTAGAGACTTGTGTCTCCCTTCTTGAAATGCTTATTTCTTTTGAACCCCTGCAACAAATTGCAAATATGAGTTCCACATCCGGTATCCAATACCCATGTGTTTGAAGAAATAACATTCAATTCAATATGAATCATGAAAGTTGTACCTGAGGTCTGCCCAGCATCCCTCTTGTTTCTCAACTCTTTGAGATAGGTTGGACAATTCCTCTTCCAATGTCCTATCTCACCACACTCAAAGCATGGATCGTTCTCCGTTACCGTAGGCTTCTTAAGCTTTGGTTTTGGAGGTTCAGTTCTTGCCTTTCCCTTACCCTTTCCTTTGATGTATCCCTTTCCTTTAGCAACATTTGCCTTGGGATCGGGGTGTTGCCTTTTCTTGTTGCCTCCCTCATTGATCGTGAGGACGGGTAAAACCCTTTTACCCATCCCCGCCTCGGCCGTTTTGAGCATTGCGTGAAGCTCACCAATGCTCTTGTCCCACCCGTTCATGTTATAATTCATGATGAACGTCTCAAACCTTTTAGTTAGGCCATTAAGGATCAAATCCGTGGCCAACTCTTTTGAGACGGGACAATTTAGCCTTTCAAGGCGATCAATGTGGCTCTTCATCTTAAGTACATAAGATGAAACCGATTGAGTTTCTTCCATGCGACATGCATGAAGCGCTCGAACCGTTTCGAAGCGTTCTACCCTTGCTTGTTGAAGGAACATTTCCTTCAACTGGGTAATCATGTCGTATGCCCCATGATGCTCTAAATCCTTTTGGAGCTCGGGAATCATAGTTCCCAACATGAGGCAAGAAACCTGCACAGAATCCTCAGTGTGCTTAACCCAATCGTTATAGGCCTCAACATCATCAACATCGGGTTCGTCGGGAATGGGATCGTCTAGTACGTAAGATTTCTTTTCTTGCTTGAGAACGATTCTCAAGTTACGAAACCAATCCATAAAATTATTATGGTTAAGACGATCCCTTTCTAATATAGTTCTTAGTGATAGGTTATGGACGGTCGGGGTGGGAGCGTTGTTGTTGGCGGCCATTTCTACAAACAAAGTTCATTTTTAGTATTTCCGAAAATAAAACTTTAATTATTAATACCCTTTTCACGTCTCATAGACAATTAATAATTAAAATCTAGAATCCAACGTTACATTTAAATAATGGTTAGGTGACCTTTATCCCATCATTTAAATTAACAAGGTAGTCAACACTTGACAATTGCAACCCTTTGCAACTTCTAGTTTTATGGGATCGGTTAAACATCTTTATGTTTAGTTGGCATGTTTAATCCCATCAACACCATTGTACACCATGCTTCGGTGACCCTATTCACATGGTTTCCAACTCAAGTTGTCCTACTTACACACACGTGTGAGTTTACACATACAAGTGGTTAGGTGACCTTTATCCCACAAATATGTTAACCCCACCTCAAACACACAAGTTCCCTAAGAGTGGTTAGGTGACCTTTATCCCACAAATAGTTCCCAAGTGATTCGAGTGTTGTGTAAAAGGATGGTGTTAAACTTGTTTCAAAAGGGATTTTAGTTTTCATTAATTCTAGTTTTGAAAACTATTTTGCACCTAACATTTGCATGCATTCAAATGTGTGGTACCAGTGTGAAACAATTTTCAAGGTTCTTTCAATAAAACCAATTTTATTGTGAACACATTAACTTTTAATAAACCCTTTTATTACCCATGTTAATGTTTTATAAGAACCAATTTTATGCTTGTTGTTGATTTAAATTGTTTAAACATGCATATCCATATATCACAAAACAATAATAAAACAACCACACAAGCATCACATGAGTCCATAACCGTAGCCATCTAAGCTTAACATCACTTGTTGACCGAAACAAGTGAGTTAATAAGTCGTTTCTAAGGGTGAAATGACACAACATTTGTGCCGGTGAACTCCCACTTGATCCCGCATCCAAATGCTTCAAGTGTCCACCTTGTGTTGTGACTCTTCCAATCCATTTGGGTCTCCATTTAGGCTTTGACTTCAGCACCAAACTCCTTTGGGCCTTCATCTTCTCCTTTCGGTTAAAACCGAGAAAGATAGTCTTGTTGCATCTTCTTTACAAAACATATCCTAAATACATTTTTTTCTAGTAAAAGTAAAGTGCAACTAGCCTATTTATTTACATACCAAATGAAAAATAAATAAATTACATACCCAATAGGAAGAATAAACATGTTTAATTATTACAAACCATTTGAATAATTAAAACAAATCACAACACATTCATCCATAGGTCTCGGCTTTGGTTATGAACAAATAAAATACATATCCACATATGTAAGCAAAATCCAAAAGCATCCCCTTGAACCATAGATTCTCGGCTGAAGCATAAACAGCCGAGAACCATGGTTTTGTTTCCAAAAAAAATCATCCAAATGATATAAATTTTCCAAGATTCCTATATGCATGTCTAAATAGATCTTGAAAAATAGGGGATACTAGGGCTGAAGCCTCTCGGCTTTTGGTGAATCATCACCAAGAAACCGAATTTTCAGTCCAAATGAAGCATGTATCCATATAACCGGCTCTTGATGCCATTGTTGGGTTTTCACAAGTTAAACAGATCTATTTTATCCTTATAAAATAGAAGAACGCAGCGGAATATATATATTTAAACTTGTTACAGTGAGCTAATTTATATATAAACATTTTTATATAAAATCAGTCAAAACCATATGGATCGATATATGAAATCATGCTTACAAACAACCATAGAAGGTACGAAAATGAGGTCGGCAGGAGGTGAACGAGGATGGCAGCTCCTAAAGCAAGAAGCCTCAAGCTGGTCTACCCACGAGCCACCAACAAGAACACCGGTTGCTAGGATTTTCACTTATACAACTCCCTTTTGATTTCTCTAGACCGATCGAGAGAAAAAGTTCTCTTCATTGTGTATCATGAGAGAGATCTGCAAGCAATCTTATATTGCATGTCCTTGGAAACATAAAGTTCAGGAGAGAGAAAAGTGGGTGGGGCCCAGCCCCTAACCCATCCGCATTTCTCAGAACAACATCCGCATTAGTTAATGCGGATGAAGTTTTCTCCCGCTTTGTAAATGCGGGTGAAGTAATTCGTCCGCATTTGCAAATGGTCATCCGCATTAGTTAATGCGGATGTATGTTTCCATCAGCATTTCCAGAAATGCTCATCCGCATTTGTTCCAAAACAAATGCGGACAGGTTTGTTCATCCGCATTTGTAAATGCGGATGAGTAAACATCATCCGCATTTGTTCAACCACATCAAATGCGTTGTGTAAAACGAATGCGGATGAATTAATATTCCTCTCTCTTTAAATAAATTATCCATATAATTTATATACAACACAAGTGTAAATGTTTTGAAACCAATTTCCAAATATTTTAAGTGTTATATTTATTTATATGATCATATCATAAAACAAATATCTTTGGTGTTTGTCTAGCTCGTTATTGGGTATGACCCGACTTGGATCATGACATACTAGCCACATCAATTCAATATGTATTTTGGGCAGATCAATTCCATCACTGCTTTCGATGAACTTCAACCAAGGAAAATGTTAGTTCTCCCATGGAACTCATTTAAAACTCATTTCATTAAACATTCAAACTCTTCACTAATCTCTTGTTTGTTTATCCAAATATGATATCATCTATATATACTTGGACAACTAAAAGATCTTGATGTTTTTTCAGGAAGAGAGTCTGATCAATTGTTCTCCTTTCATAACCATGTTGAGTAAGAAAGATGACAATGTACATACCACTTTCTGTGGGCCCTGATGAGTCCATACAAAGCTTTGTCAAGATGTATAACCCTATGTGATAATCGAATCTTCAAGCCTGGTGGCTGAAAAACATAGACTTCTTAAACATTTTACCATATAAAAGGCACATTTTACATCCGTCTGGTACTGTGACTTTTTATTTGATGCATAGGCTAGAAAGACTCTAATGTTCAATCCTTGTAACAGAGCAAAGACTTCATCATAGTCTATCCCTTCTTCTGAGTATAACCTTGTGCTATCAGCCTTGCTTTGTTTCTCACAATAATGCCTCTGTCATCTAGTTTGTTCTTGAACAGCCACCTTGTGCCAATTGGATAATGCCTTCAGGAAGATCAACTAGATTCCAGACTTTTTGTTTTCTGAATTAGAAGTTCTTCTTGCATTGCTTCAATCCAGCTGTTCTTTCAATGCTGTTGATGTGTTGGAGGAACCACTTGTGAAAGAAAGCAAGAGAACAGACAAATGTTGGCTTGCTCCCTTGTCTTCTTATGGTTCTATCATTAAGATCACCTATCATGTTTTCAATGGGATGATACTTGCGAATTCTGGATGTTGATATTGATTCAACTTGAATGGATGAATCCAAGTTAGTGATGTTGGTTGATGGAGATGGAGTCAGCTGGGATGGGGAATCCAAAGTAGTCGAAATTCTCATGTGGCTGATCTTTTGATGCTGAATTAGGTTCATCTGTATCAGCTTGTATTTCTGCAGATGTAGGCATAGCATCCGCAGCAGCTACAGGTATAACTACAGATGATGTAGTTTGTTGAACTGTATGTGTGGATGGTGGTGGTTGAATGTTTTCTGTTGAATTGTGAACTTCAACTGAATGCAATGGATCATCTCCGGAAGTACTAATGTCTATAGATGTAGAAGGAACTTCAGCGGATCTAGAAGGAAGTTCTGCGGATGTAGACCTATTGTTTCCATAGGATGATCTTTTCTTGTTTGAATTGAAGGGCCATGATTAGTAACATTTTGAGTAAGTGACTGGACTACTTTTGATGGATCAGCTATCAATGGCACGTCACCCATGTTTGGAGGAACATAAGGATAACATTATCCGCAGGACCTGCCACATTCAAATAACCTGTGTTAAATGAGTTTGTTAATGCATTACATCAAAAACAACCAAGATGATCCTTTTATAGATTTTGGAAACAAGGATTCATTAAAAGATAATTAAGAGTTTCTTCCATAATGTTTTCATGTGGAACATAGACTCTGTATGATTTAGATGTTGATGAGTAACCAACAAAAAAACTATCATAGGCTTTTTCTGCAAACTTTCCTAATTGATCTTTTGTGTTTAATATGGACATATGACACCCAAAAGCTCTAAAATATCCTATGAAAGGTTTTCTTTTAAACAACAGCTCATATGGTGTTTTATTATATTTTTTGACAATTAATGTCCTGTTTTGAACATTGCATACTGTGTTCATAGCTTCTACCTAGAATGTGATTGGCAACTGTGAGTCAACAAGCATTGTTCTTGCTGCTTTAATAAGAGTTCTATTTCTTCTTTCAACAACTCCATTCTGTTATGGTGTTCTTGGTGCACTAAATTGTCTTGATATGCCTTTGTCCCTATAAAAGGAATCTAAATATGATTAACAAATTTAGTTCCATTATCACTTCTTAAGATTTTGATTTTTAGATCAAGTTGATTTTCAATCTTAGTGATAAACTCTATCAATTTCTGATATTTCACTTTTTGCTTTAAGAAAAAGACTCATGACATTGCTGGACCAAAAAGATCCATGTGCAACAGTTTGAGTGTTGTTGTGTTTGTGTTAATTGTTTTGGATTTATGAGACACTCTATGTTGTTTTCCTTTGAAACATGATAACAGTGATTAGAACAATAAAATTCTTTCTTTGAAGGGCCAATGACTAAGTCATTTTTGACCAACTTATTCATGTTCTTCAAGTTAGATTGAACCATTCTTCTATGCCATAGTTGAGATTCATCTTCTGATGACTTAGAAGTCAGGCATGTTTCATTGCTTGTTATAGATATGTTGTTCATATCCAAAACATATGTGTTGCCTTTTCTTGGTGCTTTAAGAAGGATCCAGTCTTTGGAATTTTAAAACCTGGCTTAAGAATGTAACAATAGTTAGTATCAAAGAAGTAGTATAGTTTTGATCACAATTTGAGAAACACTTAATAAATTGAATGTTTTTCACAGAAGTTAACTTTCTCAAATTTTAGAACACCATTGGTTACCATTCCTTCACCAATGATTTTGCATCCCTTCTTATCCCCACCAAATGCTACATAGGAAACATTTTTATGTTTGAAGTCATGGAGGAGGGAACAGTTTCCTGTCATTTGCCTGGAACAGCCACTGTCAACATACCACTTGTTGTCAGTCCTCCCTGGATGTTCTTGCAAAAATAATGAAATTAGTTAGTCCGTAGAGCCCAAGCCTTGATGGTCTTGGGCTTACCATTGTTATCTAATATTTTTATTTTCTCATGAATGAGCCTAGATTGATTTTAGATTCCATTAATTCATTATGTTTTGTTTTGGGTGAGGATGATTCTTTTGATGATGAAGATGAAGCACTATCATCTTGATTCACACTCACTTCCTCTTTCACTTCTTCTTTCATTAACTTTTTCTTTGAACTAGAGGCTGAGGCTCTTTCTGAAAAGGTTTCACTATCCTTTGTCCTTGACTGTGGTACATGATTACCTTTTTCAAAGTGATCAAAGAAGGTATCATCTTCTTTAACACTACTTTTTATGAGGTGTCTTACTTTGAGACAGTTGTATCTCCTTTTCTTTGATGAATTATCAGCAGATGTTTTTGTTGTCTTTGCATTCTTTTGCTTTTGTTGCTGATTCTTTTGCTTTGGTTTTTTGATTCATCATTCTCTGAAGATTCTGAATTTGATTTAGAAGTCTCAGCTTTTTGCTTCTTGGGGACCTTTAATTTGTTCTTTTTGTTGAAGAAACATTCTTGAGTGGAATGATTGTGCTTGTTGCAGATGGTACAATGCTTGTTAAAGTAACAATCTAAGGTCATATGATTGTTCATATTTACAGATGGAGCAATAGCTGCTGTAACACTCTTTTGTGCTGTGGTTGTGCATATCACACCATTTGCAATACTTTCTTTAGCTTCACTATTAGAGTCAGCTTCTATCTTTGTCAGTTTCTTCATCAGTATCTTCTTTTGCTTCTTCAATTCTTTCTCAATCTTTGGATCTGAAAGATCCTTTGTTTACCTTTTTGGTTAACAGTTGAATCCTCAGGTATTTTCTTCTCCGTAGATCTTCTACGGATGAATGTTTAGGTTCTGATGATTTCTTCTTCCGCGGATGTTCTATGAAAGACTGTTTGTCTTCTTCCGTAGATCTTCTACAGCTGACACATTTTTCCTTTGCTTTTTTACGGATGTGTGATAACCTGTCTTCTTCTTCCGCTGGTGATCTGCTAAAGTGAGACTATCTTCTTCCTCTGTAGTTCTTTTTGCTGACTGACTTTTATGCTGTTTGTTGAGTTCATGAATGCCTTCATTTAACTGACCAATCCTTGTGTAAATGGTCTTCAGCAGATTTCTTTGTTTTGGTGGATAGGGCAACTTGATATCATCAAGGATTTTGGGATTTATAGAATCAATTACCACATATTTTCCCTTACCCAAACCAGCACATTCTTGTTCATTAGGCTCATCACTATCATCTAGATCATCATAGTTATCAAGATCAAGTTCTGAGTCATTTTGTTTGAGAATTTTGATTCAAATAATCAGTTTCAATGTATTCAGAATCCTTGTCATTTATCACTTCATTATTTTCAACTTTTGACTCAGTTTTGGTGTTAGACACAAAATGATTTGTCAAACTGTTGGTCATGGACTCAGGTAGGGTGTTGTGATTATCATTAATTGGTTGAGCAACATTATGATAACCCAACCCAGACTTGTTCTTTGATTCAATATGAGAATTTAACAGTTTCTCATACTGCTGTGATGATAGTTGGAATTTCTGAAGTTTTACTTCAGTTGATGCATGATCTGACATGGACATGGTTAATGAGTTGGTCAAATGCTCAACTTGTGCTTTCAAATTATAATTTTCAGACATAAGTTTGTCTAAATCCTTTTGTAGTGAATTTATTTTGACTTGATAAAGTTTATGTTCTCTTTCATGAGATTCATTAAAAGCATAGTTTCTTTGACTTTATCAGCCAATTATTGAGCATGAGCCCTGTATCTCTCAACCTCATCAACACATAAGGAAGAACATAACCTTTCTCTTACCTCTCTGGCAATTGGTGGAACTTTGTTTTCCATATTAGCCATCAAAGCCTGATTTTCTTCTAGTACTTCCTTCTCGTACATGCTCCGGTCACAAGTACCATCCTGCAAAATAATCAAACCAGTTTTTTTAGAATTATTAGTACCTGTTGAAGAGCCTATGGCTGGTGGGGATGAGTTTGTTAGCTGTGGTTGCTTGAAGCTCCTCTGATTTGCTTGTCTTATATCTGTTGTTGATTGCTAATTGTTGTTGCATTCCCTGAGAAGTGACCATACAGATTACATTTGTAACACCTCACCTTGGATTTGTCAACACCAATTTTTTTTCTGCCTCCCACTGACAGTCCCTTGTTTCTTTTCATGTACATTTTGGCTCTATAAGCAATCATGGCCATTTGCCATTGCAGATCCATCTCATCTACTTCATCTGGATGAAGTTCTTCAAGGTCTTGTTGACAGAAGTAGGTAGGAGTCAAGGTACTTCCCAAATAGGCTTGAAAGCTAGAACTGAAAGCTACAAGGCTGCCTTTTATTCTTCTGATTCTAGAACCATAGTAATTGGTTCTGTTTGATTGTGGCTTTGTTGGATTTGGAGTCATCTGACTTTCCTTTTGCTTTTCTATTTTTATTGTTTTAAGAGTTCAACTTGGAGGGCTTGGCAACATAGAAGCCAGTTTCCTCTTCAGTATCACTTTCAACACAAAAGTTATCTTCATCATCATTATAGATGAAGGCACTTCCAACACCCTTAGTTTCTTTGAATTGGTACGGTGCTATAGGTGCTTTAACACTCTTGTTTCTGTTTTTCTTGTCTAATTCCAAAGCTTCTACCTTTGCAACCAGAGTGTCCAACCCAATTGCCTTCAGATCAATATTCTTGAACATGGACACAGTGTGTGTCCAGCTTTCTGGTAATGAATGAAGCATCTTCTTGTTTAACTCCTCGTTGTGTAATTCAGTTCAAAGATATTCATCTTTGTAACAAGTTACATAAACCTGTAGAGTTGTTGAGGAACAGACTCACCACATAATATGATGAAAAGTCTCATATTGTGAGCGAAGTGTATCCTTTTTTATACTCCTATCTCGTCACTTCCTTCACACAAAGTGTGCAGGATTTTCCATAACGAGTTTGCTGTTTTATATGATTCACACCTGATCAAGAGATCTTCAGGCAAAGCCATAGTAAGCATACTATATGCTTTCATGTCAATCTTGACTCTCTTGGCATCATCAGGTGACAGATTTTTAAACTTACGGGTTGATTGTTGTCTTTATAGTCCGGTCCTAAAGCAGGTGGAATATAAGGACCTTCAGTAATCGACACCCATAAATCAGAATCTGTGTAATTAACATGATTTCTAAATCTGATTTTCCAAGTTTTAAAATCAGATTTATTTTCCAACTTCGGAGGTTGATAACGCCAACCCATTGAATGCTCATGTTAATTAACTTGATTAAATAAACACCTATTAAACAAATCAAACTGATAGATCAATTGATCTAGATCAATGAGCACATGGCTTGATACCACCTGATAATCCAAGGATCGTTGTAGGAATTATCAATTTGATTTTAACAAGTATTGATCGTGGAATTATCAATACCAGCTGTTTAACGGATTGTTTATCAAAAGTTGAAATCGATGAAAAAAGAAAACAACTAGAAAAACTAAACGTAATAATGCAATCAAAGATTGTTTTCAATTGCTCTTCATTCACAATCAATCGATTACAATTGATTATAATGCTATATGTTCTTCATGCTTGATATTGCTATCTTGTTAAGATTCTTGTTGATCAATGTTCATCGATCAATATATACACCCAGTTGTGTAAATATCTTCCTATTCTGTTCCTATTTTCTAGCTAATATATCGCTATTTTGTTTTGATATTCTGTTTCTATATGTGGAATCCTTGCCTTGTTTATCGGCATAGGAGTTCACAATTTACATAGGAAATTGTAATTACATAAAGAATGTTGTTGAGTAAATGTGGAATATTCTGTTGACTTAATATCCTTCGCCGTCATTGATTTGATGATATTGCTCTGACATGTTGACTTGTTGACTTTTTGTTACGTACTTGATGATTTGTTCCATATGTGTTTGTTCTTCCGTAGGAAGTTCTTCTTCCGCAGTAATTAGTCTTCCACAAGCAACACTTATCTTCAGCATTTGTTCTTCAGGTTTTGCTTCCGCAGGAGTTCTTATACTTGTTCTTCAGCAGCAAGCTCTCCTTCAGCATCTCCATTTGATCTTGGTCTTGTTCAGCATTGTTGTTCTTCCATAGGAGATCTACAGAAGCACAAACTTCAGTTTTGCTCCTGAGAACTTCTACGAAAAAACACTTATTCATCCGTAGGTTGTTCTAACACTTAGTCAATTTCTCCAAGTTGACCAAGTCTGATGTTTCCTGTAATAACATAAACTAACACACACAATAATATGGGTTACCATATAATTCATGCATTACATTATATTATCAAAAGAAATTAGAATGATTAATTACAAGAGTTGAAAAGTCAACTAAACCTATACATTTGATCTAGTTCTAACAGAGCAGATGTATCAAGTCTGTTCATTTGACCATTCTCCCTTTCCACAGTAAAGTTGTTTTTAGCTTCATCGAACCTCCACTGGACAATTTGGCTTCTAGGATTGAGGGGATTGGTTGGCAGCTTGTCCCTTTTTCTTGTGTCCGGCAGAGTCACCAGTCTCCTTCTCAACTTCTTCTCTTCTTCATTAAGTGCATCTGAGTTGGTTGCAATAAGTTGGAGAGCTTGGTCCAGTGTTCCCCTTGGCAGATCAAGGAATGCATCTCTTGTGAGGGAACAGGAAGAGCCATCAATGTATTTTAGCTTTATGGACTCTTCCTCACAATAGATGTCGCTCAGGGTTGTGCAGTTGATGAGCTTCTGTTAGAACTAGATCAAATGTATAGGTTTAGTTGACTTGTCAACTCTTGTAATTAATCATTGTAATTCTCTTTTTGATAATATAATGTAATGCATGAATTATATGGTAACTCATATTATTGTATGTGTTAGTTTATGTTATTACAGGAAACATCAGACTTGGTCAATTTGGAAAAATTGACTAAGTGTTAGAACAACCTACGGATGAATAAGTGTTCTTCTGTAGATGTTCTCCGAAGCACAACTGAAGTTTGTGCTTCCGTAGATCTCCTACGGAAGAACAACAACTGCTGAACAAGACCAAAGATCAAGTGGAGCTGCTGAAGGAGAGCTTGCTGCTGAAGAACAAGTACAAGAACTCCTATGAAAGCACAACCCCTGAAGAACATATGCTGAAAACAAAGTGTTGCTGCGGAAGACTAATTATTGCGGAAGAAGAACTTCCTACGGAAGACAAATTCCTATGAAAGATTACAAAGTTGTATTGTTTCAAATCATCAAGTATGTAACAAAAAGTCAACAAGTCAACATGTCAAAGCAATATCATCAAATCAATGACGGTGAAGGATAATTAAGTCAACAGAATATTCCACGTTACATCAACAACATTCTTTATGTAATTTATAATTTCCTATGTAAATTGTGAACTCTTATGCCGATAAACAAGGCAAGGATTCGCACATATAGAAACAGAATATCAAAACAGAATAGCGATATATTAGCTAGAAAATAGGAACAGAATAGGAAGATATCTATACACAATTGGGTGTATATATTGATCGATGAACATTGATCAAAAAGAATATTAATAAGATAGCAATATCAAGCATCAAGAACATATAGCATTATAATCAATTGTAATCGAATGATTGTGAATGAAGAGCAATTGAAAATAATCTTTGTATTGCATTATTACGTTTAGTTTTTCTAGTTGTTTTTCATTGTTCATCAATTTCAACTTTTGATAAACAATCCGTTAAACAGCGAGCATTGATAATTCCACGATCAATACTTGTTAAAATCAAATTGATAATTCCTGGAACGATCCTTGGATTATCAGCTTCTTTTGATCTCCTTAAACTCTTCTAAGGTTAGGGGTTTAGATGGTTCAAAAGATGGTTTGGGTAGTGATTGGGTTCGAGGTTGTGTTTTGGGTTTAAGGATAGGTGGTGGCGGAGGTTGTTGAGAGGCAGTAGGTGAAGGTGTAGGTATGGCTGATGGTGTGAGTTCAGTGGTGTAAGGTTTAGTGGTTAGCTCAGTTTTTATTGGGAAGGTAAAAGGTGTAGGCATAGGTTGTGGTTTGGGTGCTAGTTTGGATTTAGGAGTTGGTTTGGGTGCCATCCTCTGAACACTTTGCCTTTGGAGTACTTCCTGCCTTCTTCCTAAGCGAATGTCAGCCTTGATATGGCTGACATGTCGCTGTAGGGTCTTTAGGGACATAGGACACACCTTCCTGCCAGTAAATCCATAGGTTTTAAGGTAGATTTTCATCTAGTCCTTATCACCTTCACTCTTGGCAGCTGCAACCTTTGCCTCTTCCTCCATCTTCTTCCTCTCCTTCAGCTTCTCCCTGGCAGCCTTCTTCTTTCTTTGTTGATTTGATCTTGCTCTTTATGAAAAAGGAACAAGATCGTATCATAATCATGAGGTGCTAGCTCCTTCTGAGAATAGCCTCTAGTACAGAGAAAGGCAATTCTCTCCATCTTCTCCTCCATTGCCTCCTCCTTCTTTTTCCTCTCTTCCTCCTCTATGGTCAACCTTGCTGCTTCCTCCTTTTCTTTTTGCAGTAAGGTTGCCCTCTCCAACTTTACAAGCTCATCAAGTAGGAGTAGAAGGATATCTTCATTGTCTACTCCCTGGCTGATGAGCCTGTCTATGACCTCCACTCTCCTCTGGTTATTGATACTCTCTTGGGCGACTGCTGATGCTTTGCTGCTTGCAGCCAGCAACTTTCCAGTATCAATTCTTCCTTTCTTTTTCAGTTTCTCCAGCCTTTTTCCTCTAGAATCTCTTCAGTAGTGAGCTTCCTCTTCCCCTTAGGATCAAAGGAAGATTCAGCCTTTAGAGACTTAGGCTTAGAGGTTTCAGGTAGGGGAGAGGGGGTTTGAACTTATGGTGCTTAGGAGATAGGAGTTGTAAGGAAGTCCTCACTATTGACCTTAGAGTCCAGGTCAAGAATGGCCTCTATGATGAACAGGTCATCGGACAAGGAAGATAGTTTAGTTATTCCTTCGACAGCTTGGATTTCTGCTTTGGAAGTAATTGGAACTTCACTACCTGTCCCTTCTAAGTTGGTTGCTGGGCCATCAGTCAGTATTTATCCTTCGAAGTTAATCTCAGGTTCAATAGAGACCTTAGGTTGACCAACTTCCTCCTCAGAGGTAGGTGATGCACTCAGTCTTTGTAGCTCTTCAGCTCCAAAATTGGCTATGGCAACATGAGGGGAGGGTTGTTCAAGGGAGAAGCTTATCGGAAATTTGGTTAAGAATCTGTTAAGGTCAATAAGAATCCTTGGGTCCACTTGAATGGTAATAGGAGGTGGTTAAGGAAAGATGGTTGCAGGATGTTGCTGTGTGGGATAGAAAGAAGAGATGGCATCAAGTGAAGTAGTTATAGACAGGCTGGGTTCCACATGTCTTTGTTTCTGTACATTCTCCCCCTTTTTGGTAGCATCATCTTGAGAAGTAGATGAGCTGGAGGAAGAACTTAAAGAAACTTGAATTGGTACATGCCTAACAGACTTCTTAATCTGTTTCTCAGCTAGTTGAGCCTTGAGATGTTCAATCTCAAGTTACTGAGTGGCAGAGCTGTCCTTTAAAGTCTTAACCTTTAATTCAAGGTTTGAGACTCTAGAAAGCAGGTCTCTGATAGTGATTTTCAGACTACCCTCATCTTCTTTTGAAGAATCATTGGGAGATGAGATAACATACTAGTATGTTCATCATCACCACCAGTAGTGGTTTCTTGGTGCCCTGGATACCTTTGCTTACTGATGTCTCTTTCAGAGGCATCAATTTGCAAGGTTTCCATAGACTCAGTCTCACTGATGTTACCACTGTCCTGAGAGGTTAGTGAAAAACTCTCAGTAGTGGCAGCTGAGCCTACATGAGTCACCTCCACGCCAGTTGGACTCACCTCTGTTAGGTTTAGCTGATGTGGGCTAGACATCAGAGGTTCCATGGGGCTCAGTTGATCTTGAGAGTGGTATGGTAGATCAACATCATGGCTCGGATAGAACATAATGTCCTCATCAGATCGGGTTAAAAGGTCAATAAAGGATAGAGAAGTTATATCTAGTGACCCGAGACCTTGGTCAGCACCTAATGGCTCCTCTGCAACAGCAGTAGAGCCAATGATATGGCTGTCCCTTTTTGGCTGCTCAGGAAAGTGTTGAGACTCACCCTGAGAGCTAATGGCTTGGGTTGTGGGCTAGTCAGGTTGAGACTGAGGAGACTTAACACTAACATTGAGGTCAATGGTGGAGGATGGTGGACCTCTGGCTGAGTGGGAGCCCTGAGTTCTACTCTAGCCTTTTGGGTTTGAACAAAGGGGACCTGGTCAATCAGAGGTTCGTTTGGGGTGTCTTGTATAGGTGATCTTGATTGGGTGGGAAAAAGTAATTTGTATTGGAGCGGTGGTGTCTGGTGTGTGTTCATCACCTGCTGGGCTTTCAGGGATACCAGGAGCCGTTGGCTCAAGCATACCTGGAAGAAGATTAGTGAATCTTCCATTGAAGTTGGTGGACACCTTCTTTAGAGTTTTAAAGATGCCAAGACTCATGTGAGGGACCAGTAGAACATCTGCATATTGTAGTCTGTCCTGGTATAGCTCATAATTGATTATGTGCTGAATGAACCGAGGATACATGTAGAATTGATCCCGGGTGAGATTGCCTCTTAAGTTGTTCAGCACAAATATTGAGTAGTTAAAGCATAGGTCCTTTACCAACCCATGGACAAGGTAGCCTAAATCATATGGGATTTGATCCCATCCCCGGACTTGTTGGATAGGCAGTGCAGGACGATGTGCAGCGAGAACTTCCAAATGTAGGAGAAGTTAAAATATAGACCATATACTTGCTCACATCGCCGCCATATCCCATCTGAGTGTAGGTATCCTTCAACTCAAATTTGGGGAATTCAGTAGGGGCGCCCTCATCATGAAGCTCCAAATGCTCCCTGATAGTTGATTCAGCTACTATGATCTCCTGCCTACAGATCCTCGATCTGATGACCCTTTCATTGTTAATCGTCTCACTTCGACCATTGGCCCAGATATTAGCCATATGGTTTGAGTAGATGGTGGGGTTAACAGTGAGGGCAGTGAAGTATGTCGATTGTGATAGAAATTCGAAAATAGGGGAAATCGACATCCTTTGAAGAATCAAGGATGGCGACCAGGTTATGTTGAGGATTCAAGGCCATTGTTAAGGGAGTACTGTTTGATTGAAGGAATTTGAGAGTGAGTGAAGAGGATAATGGAAATTTGGGGCTTTTTCGATGGTAAAGAAAGTAAAGAAAGAGAGTCGGAAGTTTTTAAATAGGGGCAAAAAGCCAAAACGACAAGGTGAAAGGACAATTTAGGTTTCGATTTGACAAGGGCGGTAAGATAAACCATTTAAAATATTCCGACAATCATCAATAAAATCTTACTTTTACAGAGTAGGGCCCAAAAATTTCGTTACACAGTAAAAGTTTTCTTTCGAAGGTAATATTGCTTCCGAGAGAAAACACTTGTTTTTCTCAATATTGTCTTTCGAAGCCATTTTTTACTTCCGAAAGTAAACCATGTCTCAATGACAAGTTTGCTTCCGAGAGTACAGTCTTCTTTCAAAAAAAGAAGTTAGTAAGTTTCGGAAGTAGATTTGATCTATGATCAAATGTTCTTCCGAGGCTAAAAACTCTTCGGAAGAGAATATTTATGCAGAGAATTTGCCTTCAGAAGATAGATAAAAATCTCTTCCGAGGGTAAATTCTCTTCGGAAGAATTCACACTTAGAAATTTGAAGAAAGCCTTTTTGTAACAGGGCTTAGATTGTATATAGACAAGACACATTTAAAAAAGCTTTTTCAAAGGAGAAAGACTAGTCAATGTTAATCATCCTAATAGCTATGATTAAGTATTTAAATCTTTGTTCATCAAAGGCTTTGGTGAACAAATCAGCATACTGTTCATTTGAATTGACTTTGACTAGTTTGATTAGATTTTTCTCATGAATATCTCGAATGAAATGGTACCTCATGTCATATGATGTTTGTCTTGGAGTGCTTGACTGGATTTTCTGTGATAGATATGGCACTTTTGTTGTCTATATGGATAGGGGTCTCCATGAAGTTGAAACCATAAACCAGCCTCTGATTCTGAATCCAAAGCAGTTGAGCACAGCAGCTTGCAGCAGCAATATACTCAGCTTCACAAGTAGATGTGGATACACATGATTGCTTCTTGCATTACCAGGAGATGATCCTTCCACCAAGAAATTGACATCCTCCTGATGTTGATTTCTTGTTGATGTTACAGCCACCATAATCACTGTCCGCGTAACTATAAAGGTTAAAATCCCTATTCTTGGGATACCAGAGACCCAGTTTGGGAGCTCCTTTAAGGTATCTAAGGATTCTCTTGGCAGCAATTAGGTGAGACACCTTTGAAATAGACTGATATCTTGCACAGATGAAAGTTGCAAACATGATATTAGGTCTACTTGTAGTGAGATACATCAGAGACCAATAATTGCCCTGTACTGATATTGATCAGTATCCTCCCCCTCGAAATCAGGACAAAGATTGTGATTTCTGGGTATAGGTGTCTTGGCTGGCTTACAATCTTTCATCTTAAATCTCTCTAAGATATCCTTGACATACTTAGATTGACTAATGAAGAACCATTCTTCCATCTGCTTACTTGAATTCCAAGGAAGAAATCCAGCTTTCTCATGGAACTCATCACAAACTTCTTTCTCATGATGCCTTTAAAGTCTTTACACATTTGGTCATTTGAGGATCCAATATGATGTCATGACATAGACTTGAACAAGCAACATGTCCTTCCCAGACTTCTTTATGAAAATGTCTTGTATATGATGCCTCTGGTGTAGCCATTCTTCAGAAGAAATTGAGACAGTGTCTCATACCACAACCTAGGTGCCTGATGCAACCCATAAAGAGTTTTATCCGGTTTGCACACATAGTTGGGATGCTGTGGGTCTTTAAATCCAGGTGGTTGCACACATAGACTTCTCTATCAATATCCTCATACAAAAATGCACATTTGAAATCAAGTTGATAGACTGTGAAGTTCTTGGATGCTGTAAAAGCAAGGAAGATTCGCTGCAACAGGTGAAAAAACATCAGTGTAATCTATGCCTTCCTCTTATGTGTATCCTTGAACAAAAAGTCTTGCTTTGTTCTTGATGATCAAACCTCTACCGTCTCTTTTGTTTCTATACACCACTAAGTGCCAATGGGGACTTGGCCAGGTGGCAATGGACACAAGTTCCATACATTTTGCCTCTTGAACCGAAGCAACTCCTCTTGAATTTCTTCAACCCAATTGTTGTCCTTGAGGGTTTCTTCTACCTTCTTAGGTTCCATTTGAGAGAGAAATCATGAGTACATGCAGATATTCCCATTGTGGGTCTGACTTCTTCTTCTCACACCTTTTGAGACATCCCCAATGATGTTCTCAGCTGGATGAGTGTTATGTATTCTGAGCCTAGAAATCACATCTGGTTACATAGATAGATCCAGGTTTGAGAAGTTTTGCTCGAGATTTTGAACTCCATGACCAACTGATGTCTCACACTCATTCATTGAGGATTGATTGAATGAATGTGTGACAACATCAATGGAATTTTGCTGTGAAGCAGTATCAACAGTTGCCTGTTCCTCCAGATCACTGTTTTCATAGCTTGGTGTTGAATGTTAGAGTTGTCAGCTGTTGAGTTATTAGGCTTAGTTGGCCGACAACTTGTTGGTGCTCCATTGTTTTCTGAGATATTCATGCTTTCAGGACTTTCAGTTGAAGGAGTTTGATCTCCAATTCTTATTGGAGAAACTAGGAATAGGTTTGGGTAACTCAAACAGTTGATCTTTATAGGGGTCACTTTGAGTTCCTGTTCCAGCTGAAACATTCTCACAAGATGGTTTAGAATAGTTTAGAAACAATTCTAAATTGAAGATATGATCAGGACCATTTCCTTTAACACAAGGAGTGTGCTCATTGACAACAATGTTGGATGTTCCTCAAATTGACGTTTTTAATGTTATACACTCTATAAGAAATAGAGGTTGAGGAATATCCAACAAAGATAGCATCATCCGACTTTTTAGCAAATTTTGCTAAATTGTCTTTTGTGTTAAGTATGGTGCATTTGCTGCCAAAGGACATAAGAAAGCCAATGAACGGTGGCCTCTTATTCCATAGCTCATAAGGGGTCTTTCCATGGGGCTTAACAATGAGAACCTTGTTCTGCACATAACATGCAGTGCTGACTACCTCTGCCCAGAAAGTTAGAGGCAGCTTTGAATCAAATAACATAGTTCTTGTAGCCTCAATAAGTGTCATGTTCCTCCTCTCAACAACACCATTTTGTTAAGGAGTTCTAGGAGCACTGTATTGTCTGGCAATCCCTTTTGAGTTACAGAATGAGTCAAGAACTTGATTCTTAAACTCAATCCCTTTATCACTTTTAATGATTTTTACCTTGTGATCCTTTTGATTTTCAATTTTAAGAATAAAAGATTTTAAAGTTTTAGTAATTTCATCTTTAGTTCTTAAAAAGAAAACCTATGTAAATCTTGTAAAATCATCAACAATCACAAGGAAATATGATTTCCTTTCAATGCTCTGATACCAATTGCAGGATTGATGTGTGGTTTCACAACACAAGTTTATCTCACAAACTCACTTAATCTCACTCGGTTTGATGAAGCAGAATCTCTAACTAAGTTCACAAGTAATATATAAGTTAATGAAAACAAATGAACACAAGAATAGTTTTTTCAAGATACTTGTATATATTACTTCTCAACTCAGTATTACAAGACTCTTGGAAGCATGGTTACAGAGTTACAATAAGAACTATATATACTACTATTTACAGCCGGTTATACTTAGATAACCAGCTGGAATCTACAACTAGACAAATAGCTAGAAGTAAAGTATCTAAGATAAAATACTATCCTAGATTAGGTAGTCATAACAGGTCCATGACTTACCTTTTGTCACCAACTAAAGGTGGCAACTGTACTAACTGATAATGGGTGAACAGTGGATTAAAGTGGTCAACTACATGGGCGTGGGAAAGCGCCATGCAGTGTATCAGAGGTTGTAGCGGATGTCAGACAAACCATACTTATGTCCACTGGTTCATAGTTGATTCTTCCGAAGCTAAATGGCTTCGGAAGAACAAGTTCTTCCGAGGCCATTTATACTTCGGAAGAATCAACTTCTTTCGAGTCTTCTACAAGTCTTCAGGACTTTATTCTTCAGAAGACTTTGTCTTTAGGATCTTCTAAGTTGTATACTTCGAAAGGAGAACTACTTAGTCTCGGAAGACTGAGTTCTCACTTTGAAGTTCTTCAACCTTGAGCTTCCGAAGATCTTTGACTAGTCTTCGGAAGAGCAGCTTTGTCTTCGAAAGATCACTTCAATTGTACATCAAAATCTTCTAAGTGTTGTTTTGGTTGCACCAGCCTCATATGATCCAACAATTCTTTTCATACACTCAAGACCTTACTAAAGATAAACAAGTTGAAATTGAATATGTTCTATCTAGCAACAATTCAACTGATCTTTTCACAAAGAGACCCCCTACAACAATTTTCAGAAAACACGTTTATGATATTGGCATGCGACACATACATACATACAATGTGATGATCTATAAAAGACAATTTGAGAGCGAGTTGTAAGTTGCACTCTTTTTCTTTAGCTAAAGTTTTTTTTTCATTGAGTTTTTCTTTGGCAAAGCTTTTGATGAGGCAGTACTTCAAGACCCTGAAGTTTGAAAAAATATCATCCAAAGGGAGTGTTATCATGAATTATTGGATGTTATTTTCCAAAGCCTAAATAGTAAAATTATTTAACTAGTTGACTCCTAGTTACATACCAAAGAGTACATGTATTTGTAGTTAAATACAAACTCCATAGTAATGAGAAAAAAACACCATCTTAAATAAATTCAAGAGTTATACGTTTCTTCTCATCTCTCTCGATAGATTTCTTTAAACTCCTTTAGTTATTTCAATAATCTTGTTATAATTATAGTTAAATTATAACAAATATCTATTTTTTTCTCATTCCTCTATAAAGTGGGCAAAAAAGTAAGTAATGTACACCATTTTGTATATTATAGGCTCGATAACCCATTTACAATCTTGTTTATTCATATGAAATAACTTATTTAAATGTTCGATTAACAAGAAGTTATAGAGTGTTGGTTGTCAAAGAGGGATTTTACATGTGAGTTTTACATAATCATAAAAAGCAGAAGGCAATACTTGTAACCAAGGCTCAACGTTTATTTGACGTCCGAATCAAACTAAGAATAAGATCTTTTTCATATAAACTCTTCTTTTATTGTGATTTGAGACTAGTAATGATAAACTAAAATGTTTATAGCTGGCTAGATAAACCTATCCCTCTATCCCTCATAGTTAGAGATTCCACTACCCTAACCAATGTTATTGTTTTTCTGCTTTTGACATGCCAAAACTATTTTAGCAGCTTCTCTCTCATCTTATCCACTATACTAACTTAGCTCTAAAAACCTTATTTCTGACCGACCTAACATTGTGTACCCACACACCACCTGAGCATCTTCATCTTGCCACCTCCATCTTACGTAATGATATCAACAATTAATGTCATGTGGACCGGTAAATTATGGTTACTGTAGTAACCGAAATGCTACTTTAATATATACTAGAGAGGTGTTATCACGATGCGGCGGGAAACATAATACATGTGTTTTTTTTTAATATAAAAAAATATAGCAATACCATATTTGATTAAGAATAAAGCATTTGTTTTTATGGTGTAGCTTTTTAAAAAATATATAAACATATAAAAAGGTTATAGTTATTTATAAATCATAAAGTAAGCTGATTTAAAGTTAATAACTGCAATTATATAATTGATACGTGCGTAAAAGATAATAATTAGTTTAGTTAAATATATAAGTCAAACTGGATTTACACAATCCAAACTATAATTTATTGACTGATAATAATCCATACTATTAATATATCTAATAATATCCTAGCTTTCAATTTTCTTGTAAAAGACAATCTTAGTACATAATTATCATTGATTTATACTTGATTTCCTCTTGTTTTTCACTTCATCTTGTTGTACGTTCCCTATTTCATTCACAATAATCATCGTGAGTAAAATCCATTGAAAATCAAGTGCAAATCAATGAATGATTATACTCGTAGGAATACCATCGGCAACAAAAATAAACGTTAGAATTTTTATTGGCTAAATTGATATTAATGATTATTATTAGCCAATAAGTCGTAGTTTTAAGGCATATTGGATTTTCATAATCCAAACAATTATTAATTGGCCAATAATAATCCATACTATTGATTTGGCCGGTAACAATCTCAACTTTTATTTTTATTACCAACAACAATCCCAGTAACATAATTATTAAAAATTTACGCTTGATTTTGACTCGATTTCGTTCACAATAATAAATATGAACGAAATGAATAAAACATACAAACTAAATCGAGCCTAAAATAAGTACAAATAGAATGTGAATGTATGATAATCATACTACTAGACTATTGTTGGTAATAAAGATAAAAGTTTGGATTATTATCGGCCAAATCAATAGTATGAATTGTTATCAGCCAATGAGTAATAGTTTTGATTATTAAAATCCAATTCACCTAGTTTAATTATTAAAATCCAATTTATCAATATATAGAAAACAATTTCGTCTTTTAAACCATTATTAAAAATAAAATTAATATAAAAACCCAATAACGTTCTAATTAAATTTATTAAAATGTAGATATATACATAATAGATCACCGGTCAATGGGTCTAAGAAAGTTAAAAAAGTTGTTCTCTCCAACCGGGATTCGCCAGGTATGCTGGTGTGATTCACTATGGTTCGTTTTGTGTTGTAAAAACCGGCCGGTTTGAAGCGATTCACTTGTTCGACCGGAAAACCGGCTGATTTGCTGGTTGGATTGGCGTTCATAGCAATGTTTGTTTTCTTTTTCTCGATGGTGGCTACGAATAAGAATACATCTGGAAGGCGGAGGGAGGCTGAGCAGATTCTAGAGAAGAGATGAATATGAACCTTCAGAACCGATTCAAGAGAAGAGAAGAAGATGGACCTTCGACATCGAAGCCATGGGCAGTGTAAATTTTCGACTCGATAGTTTATATTTTTGGTCCGGTTAGAAATTTTTTAATAAATATAGATAAGCTTTGATTCAAGCTCCGCCGCTATTTAGAAGCCGTTGCTCGAGCTAACCGGTGGACCTTGGTGGCTATGGTGATCGAGTTAACTGGTGGACCTTGGTGACTATGGTGATTAGCAGAAACATAAGAAGAAGAACAGAAAAATTGAGGAAAGTGATAGTGATAACTTGGTTGGATTTTTAAATTAAATATATTGATTGATTGATGGCGTTTGATTAAAAAGCAGCTGAAAATTTACATATCTATAATAGTTTTTAAATTATTTATGAGTAATGTTTAGTTAATTTTTTTAATTATTTTTATTAACTAAAAAAAGAAAGACATTTGTTTTCTCAGTTGTTAATAGGTTATTTAATTATATTATATTTCTAAATTATGTCGCACACATGTTAACTGGCTACTTATTTAATAAAATAATGTTAATTTTAACATGATCTTTTGTATTTTTTTATGTTTAATGTGTAAAAAACATATTTGTAAAATTCTAAATCATTTATAAAACCGTCCGGTTCTTAAATCCAGTTCGACTAGTGAACCAGTGAGACGACCGGTTCGATTTCCGATCCGGTTTTGAAAACATTGCTCGTAGGATTACTATAGGCAACAAAAATAAAAGTTAGGATTATTATTGGTCAATTTAATAGTAATGATTATTATTAGTCAATAAGTCACAATTTGAATTTTTAAAATCTAATTTGCCAATATATAGAAGACAATTTCGTCTTTTAACCATTATCAAAAATAAAATTAATATAAAAACACAATAACGTTCTAATTAAATTTATTAAAACGTAGATATATACATAATAGATCAATGGTCAATGGGTCTAAGAAAGTTAAAAAAAGTTGTCATCTTCATCTTTCAAATCAGTGTATGGTGCATATGAATGACAAGAAATAATATGAATAATATGATCTTCAGGTTAATTGACAAAATCAAAATTTGGGATTCCCATAGATTAAATATTGAGGTAAGATTGCATCTTTTACTTAGGATCAATAGCGTTCTTTCAACCTACAAAGTACTCTTTTTTTTATATTTGATAAACAATATTACATCCAAGAAGTTACCTTGGAGATCAAACACCCATTTCAATAATATAAAAACAACTCAGATTCAATAATTCAGGATACAATATTAGGAAAAAAAACATAATTTTAATACCCACAATGAGGTTAGTCGAACTTCAACTCACCGTTGATTTTGAACCATTAATACATGAGAAAGCACATCTACAAATAAAAATTATTTACCAGTATGCTACTCTTTTGATGGTGTGATTGGGTGCAGATGGGGATCGACCCAGTAGCGAGTGGTGGCAGTACTATATACAACAACCGGACCAACATCCTACACATGCTATCGAGAGTTACAACTACAAATGAAACAAATCCATGACAAACAACCCACATGCAAAGCAATTCAAGACCAAACTTCAACAATACACCAAAGATTTAGCAACATCGAACTAAAGAACAGAAACTATACCATAAATATGTAGGACCCAAGTAACAGAGATGACGACCGTGTAAAACCCTTGTAACAAAGGAAACACAACAAAGAAAACGTTGTTGAAGTCTCAAAGAAAACCCAATACCGCATCCACTATGAAACGTGGCATTCACGGAACCAAGCAAATGTTGACCAGATACACACGTTGACAAAAATTACTATTCATACGTTTGCTTTTTTAATACATAATAAATATAAGTTAAAGCTAGCTACTTGTTAGCCTCTTAAATAAATAATAATTTTTGTTGGTCGTTGAAAAAATCACCGGTGAATGGTGAGTTTTTACATGGTTTAAACTAGGCCCGTCGATTTATCCGTACCCGATTAACCCGCCCGACCTGATCTCACCCGTACCCGAAGAAACCCGACCCGAACGACCCGTTACCCGAACGACCCGTTACCCGAACAACCCGAAAACCGATTAAACCGACTCTTATTCGGGTCGGGTTTCGGATAAACTTTCAAACCTCAAAAACCCGAATAACCCGAACTGATTCGATTAACCCGATCAACCCATATTATAATTAAGTAAATTATATGTATACACTTATTTAGATTGTCAAAATTGATCAAATTGTTTGTATATAAATATATATTTAAGCACATTTTATAAATTATAGAAGTAAACTAATTTAAGTTAACTAGTTTTATAAGATTTCAAATGAAAACTCACTAAAATCTACTAAATTAAGTTTATTGTTTAATACCCGAAACCCGACCCGAACAACCCGAAACCGATTAAACCGATTGTTATTCGGGTCGGGTTTCGAGTAGACTTTCAACGTTGAATAACCCGAATAACCCGAACCGATCAACCCGAAACCCGATTAACTAACCCGATTAACTAACCCGATCAACACCCCTAGTTTATCATATTTGTTTGAAACAAGCGACGTGTCCGCATTGACTGACTTTGACTTTTAGTCGTCCTCAACTACACTCTCACCCTCATAATTACCCATATTGTCCTTCACCCCCTTCGATCGCCATTATCGATCCATCTCAAGCTCTCTTCCATACCCTCTGCTTCAAGTAATCAAACTAAATCTCACATCTGCATTCCATCTGTAAAAACCCCAAAACTTTTTTAATCGATCTAGCGTTGCAGCGATGCTTCTGCCCTGATTTTAGGGCTTTTCGGAGACCCTGTTTTCTTGATTCCACGGTAATCACTGTTAATGTAGTTACTTATCGTTGTTGTTTGTTTGAAACATTGAAAATCGTTTCGATAATTGGGGAAAGGTGTGTTCGTTTGTTGGTTTTTTGGTGTTAAAGTTTGATGTTTGCGGGTTTATGGGAGTGTGATTTGGTTTATGTGTTTGTATGGACGAAATTGTTGTTGGAGTTTGTTTTGTGGTGAAGTTTTTCTATAATATTGTTACTGGGGTTTAGATTTCATGAGGGTGTTAGATGATTCATGATTGCACTATTTATTGAAAATGGGGTTTTGTTAGGTGATGGAAGGGAAGGTGATTCATTCAGCTGGAATCTTGCTTCTGGCTACTTGCTTCATGATTGGTTTTGAAGTTTCAAAAGCTGTGAGTAATTAAGCACCATTTAGGAGATAAAAAGAGGCTTAATTTGAATTAGTTATATGCAAATTTGGGGTTTAAATGTATGTCACTGTTCTTCTTGTTATAGGTATCACATGATTCCATTGTGGCTGCATCTTCTGCTAATGAAAGCCACACTGAAGGTAAGCTGTTTTTGTTGCACTAATTGTATGTATTGAACGCGTTTTTACGATTGCCATCATTGTATCCAATTTAAATATTTCATACATGTCAATATCATCATAAGTCATAACCTAATTTTCCCTCAAACAGACATAGATAATAGATTCATGTGGGATTTTCGCCTTTTGTTTTGGTTATGTATCTGGTACTGTTCTTTCAGTTTGTAGTTTCATAATATGTCATCATCATACACACATTAGTATCATTCAATATAACATATTATCCATAAATGAGGAAAAGAATAAAGTAAATACCAGCATTTTGATATAAATTTGAACCTGTGATCTTGTGTCTGGGCGTACTTTATGAGTTTTAAACTCTGGCTTTTTTTGTCAACAGCACCGTGTCCTTCTGGTTGGGTCACTGGACCAAGTAAGACAGTTTGCTATAAGTATATTGGAAACAGTCAGTCTTGGAATGAGTCAGAAACCAGCTGCAGAAGTTACCATGGCCACCTTGCAGCACTAACATCACTAGCAGAACTGAACTTTCTCCAAGGTCTGTGTAGTAAGTCGAGGGCTGGTGATGGATGTTGGATTGGAGGCTTAAGCACCAACACAAGAAATTCAATCGACTGGAAATGGTCTGACAGTAGTTATAACTGGAATACAACTTTCCTTACAGTGGTCACACCAGATCTGAAATCCAATTGCACTAATCCGTCATGCTTCCACTATTACAAGGACGTGCCAGCATCTTTGTGTACTGTGTTGACCAATAAAACGGCATCTCTTGTGGCCGATAAATGCAACATATCTCGCACTTCTATATGCATGCTTGTTGCAGGTTTGCATCCTCTTCTGTGATCTGTAACTCATAGCCTGCTGTAATTTGACCAAAGGTTATGTAATTAGGTTTAGTACAAGATGCTCATGTCTTTTGCGGCTTGATGTCATAGAATAGAGTAGTTGATTATATAAAGGGTTTTTCCTTGTAGTTGCTTAAGGTAAGTTATATAGGTGTCAAAATATCCATTTCAGGCTGGCTGGATAATGGGCCAAGAAAGGTGATTTTTTGTGTATGGGTAAAATGGTCCGGCAGGTTGCGTTGATACTTTTATCTGAAACGCTATTTGTTCAGCTCAATTTCAATTTAGGTGGTTGTGTTTGTTAAATATATATTTTCTGTGATTTTCAGCCTGCTTCCTTTTTTTACTAGCTCGTTTGATTTACACACCCTTTTGGGCCGTTAGATATGTTCCCCAAATTGACCCATTACTTGTTAAATATATATTTTCTGTAAGTTCTAGTAATTCTATATGCTATTTTCTCCATTTTTATTTCAGAGAATAGATGTCAGCATATGCACTGCCACAAGGAATATCTCATTATACTTGCTACAGTGAGCGGGTTAATTCTCTTCACTACATTTGCTGTTGTGATATGGCTCCTTGTGTACAAACGAAGCAAAAGGCGAAGAAAATCTCGGAAGTTGTCAAATTATGCCGAGTCAGCCTTAGTTCCTCCATCATGGAAGATCTTCACGCGTGAAGAACTGAGGTCAATTACAAAGAACTTCAGTGAAGGTAACCGTCTTATTGGAGATGCCAAGACAAGTGGCACATATAGTGGGCTTTTACCCGATGGGTCGCGGTTGGCAGTGAAAAGGCTAAAGAGGTCAACGTTTCAAAGAAAGAAAGAATTTTACTCAGAGATTGGACGGGTAGCAAGGCTTTGCCATCCAAATTTAGTGCCTGTGAAAGGATGCTGCTATGATCACGGTGATCGCTACATCGTGTATGAATTCGTGGTAAACGGGCCCCTCGATAGATGGTTACACCATATTCCCATGGGCGGGAGGACGCTAGATTGGACCATGAGAATGAAAGTCGCCACAACCCTTGCACAGGGAATCGCGTAAGTGAATCTAAATAACCTTTTTTTTGTTTATACAACTTCTTACAAGTTTACAACCATACAACATGATGTTCCTAACTAAACCAATAATAACAGGTTCTTGCATGACAAAGTAAAACCTCAAGTCGTGCACCGTGACATTCGTGCAAACAATGTGCTTCTTGATGAAGACTTTAATGCTCATCTAATGGGCGTTGGATTATCAAAGTTTGTACCTTGGGAAGTAATGCATGGTAGGACCGTAATGGCAGGTGGGACCCATGGTTACCTCGCCCCAGAGTTTGTTTACAGAAACGAGTTAACCACAAAGAGCGATGTTTACAGCTTTGGGGTTCTACTCCTTGAAATTATAAGCGGGCGTAGACCAGCTTCTCAAGCTGTTGACTCAGTGGGTTGGCAAAGTATTTTCGAGTGGGCCACCCCGCTCGTTCAATCACACCGTTACTTAGAGCTTCTTGATCCAGTGATATCTGCATCTTCTTCCACATCGCCTTCTAGAATACCTGAAGCTGGAGTTGTGCAAAAGGTAGTTGATCTCGTGTATTCATGTACGCAACATGTTCCATCAATGCGTCCTAGAATGTCCCATGTGGTTCATCAGTTACAGCAGTTAGCAGCATAGGAGGCGGCGGGTGATTGTTTAAGTTGATGGATTCTTGTCACATGTTTATTAGATGGATTTTAAGGTTTAAGTTTAGGATGATATATCAGTACCCTTTTTATGTGGTCAAATATCCGTATTACCGAGAGAATCGTATGTATTAGCGTTGCGCTTGTTGTACCACTATCGGTTAATTCAGTTATTATCATTGTATCTGTGAAGAACTATTCACCCCAAAACCTTAATTCCCTTATTTCATCAAGCTCCTATTCATTTTTATGTTTGATGAAATTTTCTAGAAAACCAAGGCAAACCCTAATGGGATCATCATCAGTCTTCTGTCAATGAGGTACACTGTGACGTGAAGTAAGAAATAACTTAAAAGTTAATATTATTATTTCATTCAACTCTAGAAGTTTAAAACTAGTATAAGATCTAGTGAACATTTTTTTTTATTGTAACTTTTTAAAGTAAAGTTTCATATTTTCTTTATTATCATAGGACAAATTTGACTGTGTTGGTGTAGGCTTGGTCATATTGTTTTGGTGTGCCTTTTAAAATAAGAATCAAAGCACATGATGAAGGGTATAACACCACTAAATTGAATCATTCCATGTTCATCATAATTGACTTACAAAAGAGACCTTTGACCTCGGTTGGGAAGAGATTGGAGTCTCTTTGGCTCTTTGCTTTAGAACTATGGTTGGTAATAAGGATCGAAGTGCTATACATAGCTCGACTTCATGGGCTAACCGATGAACAAACTTAATAAGTAATTCGACTTAAGTATCAGCAAACGAGTCTTCTTTAAAACTACAACTCATACTTCTAAATCTAATCTGGGTTTGGTTTTTATGTAGTTTGTGCACTAGAACCGAGTGCCTTCTTAAATCCAAATTGTGTCCACCTAGAACTTAATTACATGGACAATGCCACTTTTAAAGCAAGTTGTATAAAAGAAGTCACAACAAGGATCATCCCCTAAATCTTAAATCAAGCCTTATGGAGACCACATTGTGTCCACCTACAACTTATATCGATGGTTGTTAAACTGTTTGCAGGTTGACAAATAGATTTTGACACGATACAAGCTCAAAAATCGTGTCAGATACATGAACCTAAAGAAGACACAAATTTTCACATGAAAATCTAAATATTTCTTTCATACTAATGCCGTAAAACGTATATAAAATAATTATGTTTGACCAATAAAACCACAGCCTCATAAGTCTTTTATGTTTACCCAATCGGTTTAATTTATAAAAAATAAACAAATCGTCCAAGAAACCTATCAAACAAACAAAAATACGACCCATTTTAGCTAATCATGTTTGCAGGTTTGACGTAAATCCGTTTAAACTCAAACCCGTAAATTTCGTGTTAAGTTCATCTGATTGCAAAAACCCAAGGGACTGAAAGGACAGATTGACAAATAGTCAAGGGACCATCTTCTTTAACTTATTATACATCTGTTCGATTCGATTTTGGGTTCAAAATTCTCGGTTCCGCATCAACAGCGTGATTTTGTGTGTGATAGAGAGTAGAGAGAGAGAGAATCAATCGGAGATCGGTGTGTGGAGGAGATTATGGCAAGAAGACCGGACGAAGAGTACGATTACTTGTTCAAAGTCGTTTTGATCGGCGATTCAGGTGTCGGTAAATCCAATCTTCTCTCCAGATTCACCAGAAATGAGTTCTGTTTGGAGTCTAAATCCACTATCGGCGTCGAATTCGCCACTCGTACTCTACAAGTACTCACTCTGTCAATCCGTTTATTTGTTTATGTGATTGAATCTCTATATGAAAGCATTTAGTTATGTGATCCGAACAAGTATAATGTTATATGATGCATTGATGCGTGAGAAACTTGCATCTGTGCTTAATTCGATCTCATCCGTATAGAATTGTGGTATTAGATCTAGAATTATGTGAAGTTGTTTTCGAATTTGTCTCTATTCGATCTCTTTTGGCATAAAACTGTTGATCCGCCACCCCTAGTTTCACTGAAATCCACGATCTGTGTTTCAGAAGCTGGATGCAAGTTTGAATCTAGTCATTTAGAACAGAGTGATTCAATTGCCATTGTTATATGGTGCACTGATTCTCCACCTCTATTGATATCTGGAACTGTACTGAATAGTAATTAATTGCTCCATTTGAAATAGGTGATGATTCTATAATCTGTAGTTTTTTTCATCGTTTTATTGTTAATTTTGATTTACAGATGTAGGGTTTTTGTGAAACATGGTGGATCCCGTCTGTAGACTCTCTTTATGTATCTGTTATGTTTAGTTGTAAGATGTATCATAGGTTTTATACTTTATGTAAATCTACAATCTAGTTATGTCTAAATTCTACAACTAGTAGAATACCATGAATCACTGGTGTGTAGAGCTTATTTCAGTTTAAGCCATGTGAGTTCTTCTAAGCACTAAGCACATCCAATTAATGTTAAAATTCTCTAGCAATTACAATGCCCGCACATGCATAGTACACAACTATTCATTAGCTACACAGAACAAGTTCTAAATCTTATTAACATATAATTTGGGTTGTCCAACCATAAGTGGCTCTTGTACATATCGCTTGGGGTGCTAAGAGCTAGTTTTTTTGTGTAACTAGTAACAAAATGGTACATTTAAAATTCACCCAAGAGACAAAATTATGACTGATTGACATCATTAGTTTAAGTTGCATTTGCATAATTGTAACTCTTGTTATCTCGCCACCTCAGTTACAGACTGCTTTACTTTTGCCATTACCTGGTTAGTGCTCAATCTCATTTTGGGATAACCATAGAGGTGGGAAAACATGCTGGTTAGGGTTTTGGGTAGGCAGTCAAAATTGGTTTTGGTTGAAACTGGTAACCTTTTAGTGCAGCTCAGACTGGGTTTTGTTGACCCCAAGCCATTTTTCTATGTCCATTTACATTAAATATGATTACCAAAGCTACACATAATGATAATAATAATTTTTAATAAAGCAATTCAGGAGGAATGGAGGATGTTCATTAAAAATACAATTCAGGTGACATTCTGTTCAACCCTTTTGACATGTTCCTTTCTTAGTTAAATTTGTTATTTGATCCATCACAAGATGACCTAAACAGGCCTAATTGGTAGAAATTGCCACATCTTCCCTGGTCTTTTGAGAGCCAACATGTAATGTGAGATCTATCTTGTTCTTCTTTTACGGATACATTGTCGATTTCTTGATGCTGTTGTCGCTTGTGGTTGAAATTCAGCCATCTAAGTATCAGATCACTCTAAATCATCATCATAAACTTATAAAATTTCATCTTCAGGTTGAAGGAAGGACAATAAAGGCTCAGATATGGGACACAGCAGGACAAGAGCGATACAGAGCAATAACGAGTGCGTATTACAGGGGTGCCCTCGGAGCACTTCTAGTCTATGATGTCACAAAACCAACAACCTTTGAAAACATAAGCAGGTGGTTGAAGGAGTTAAGGGACCATGCAGATGCCAATATCGTGATCATGCTTGTTGGTAACAAAACCGATCTGAAACATCTTAGGGCTGTTGCTGTAGAAGATGCGCAAAGTTTTGCCGAGAGAGAAGGTCTTTCTTTCATAGAAACATCCGCTTTAGAAGCTGTAAATGTTGAGAAGTCCTTCCAAACGATTCTTGGTGAGATCTATCGGATCATTAGCAAGAAATCCATATCTAGTGGTGAGCCAGGACCTGCTAGCATTAAACAGGGTGAGACGCTTGTTGTTGGAGCACAAGACGCCAATGCAAAGAAGGCTTGTTGTTCGTTCTCGTAACTGTTTTGGTTAGAAACTTGCTTGAATGCTGTCTTTTGGTTCTTGTGTGGTTAAATCATGAGGTGCGTTACGGATTCTAGTTGATTTTGGTTGTAATGTTGATTTCCTGATGTTTCATTCTTGCTCACTCTTTTTGTGTGGTTCATCTATGAAGGCTGCAATTCGTCCAAATGAATCTCACATGTGTTGTATTATCTTTGAATCTTTTTCTCAAACATTTGCAATTCAAATTTTCAAGACTTAATTACACGGGTGGTCCCAGTGGTTAGGCCTGATTTCACTTTTGGTCTCTAACTCTCTGAAATTATAAGGTTGGTCCAAAACTTTACACAAACGTAACAACGATGGTTCCTGAAACGGATGGACGTTAACTTTGACTGCTAAATTTTTTAAAATGACTAAAACACCCTTTTATTTAAAAGATGGTCCCCACCTGGATCATCATCTTCCCAACCCACCTGCCACCACCTTCATCCACAACCATCACCAGCGACAGCACCAAATCGGACCCCTCCACCCTTGCCGACCACCATTCGAGAATAATGAACCAGATCTGTTTGTGCTATGGCATACGATGGTGGTTGTCTGGTAGTCTTTCGGAATCATCTTCCTTTGCCGGAGAAGATGACCGGAGATCTGAACTTCCGAGGAAGACAAGAACGACGGTGTTACGTGGGTGGTTTGGTGCTGGTGGTGACGATGGTGAAGGTGGTGACGATGGTGAAGGTGGTGCTGGTGACGGTGGTTGAAGGTTGAAGGTTGAAGGTGGTGGTGGTTGAAGGTTGAAGGTGGTGGTTGAAGGTTGAAGGTTGAAGGTGGTGGTGGTTGGTGGTTGAAGGTTGAAGGTGATGGTGGTGGTGACAGTGATTGAAGGTGGTGGGGGTGGTGGTTGAATGTGGAGGCTTTAATGGTGGTAGGAGACGTAGTTTAGATGGAGAAGAAGAAAGGTGAAAGGGGGTATTTTGTCATTTCACACGCATTTAACAGCAATAATTAACGTCCATCCGTTTCAGGGACTGTCGTTGTTACGTTTGTGTAAAGTTTTGGACTAATCTTGTAATTTCATAGAGTTAGGGACCAAAAATGACAAGGACCACCCGTATAATTAAGTCAATTTTCAATGTTTCCATAATTGAAATGTTTTCATAATTGGAAGGTCATTATTGAACCAAATGTCTTACATATCTACGGACTGGTTATACATAATTAAAAGTTTTTATATATTTAATTAGCTCAAAACAAAATATGAAACTACATTATTTCTTATGTGGATATGTAATGTCAATAAATTATGAAGCCTGAAATAAACAAAATACGAATGTGAAATTTTGAAATTCATAAAAGAATCAGTAAATGACATTTTGAGAGAGAAGTAACAAATTCTTTTTTAAAAAAGGGGGTCCAGCTAATAATTCGGTTTGCGGTTTAACAAGCACAACCAATTCAGAGGGATGCGGTTCAAGCAGTTTAACCGGACTAGTTTTATGAGTAGTTGGAACCGGTTTAACAAGTACAGCCAATTCAAAGGGAGACGGTTCAAGCAGTTTAACCGGACTAGTTTTATAAGTAGTTCCAACTTCACCTATCTTGTTCAATTCACTTGCGCACAAATTGATTTATATTTGATGTCACAGTTTCAAATGTGTCAAATGTCATCTAAAGTAAACTTATAACACATACACGTAAATCATTTAATTCAAAAATAGATTTTTAATAAGATAATATTAAGGTATTTCTCACCCATTATTTATCAAAATATAAGAAAAAACTATTTCAGTCAGCCTGACCCTTCTTTTCCCAAACATGTGACCCATCACACAACTGTGCTCACTTTGCCACCTCTCATAGTAATGTGATGCAGAAAAGCAGTGTCAATGATCTTTTACCAGTAGTTGAAACTAAACTTGAAAAGGGGATGATACAATGTTCATGGTGCTAATTAAGAGTCTAGAACATTTTACAAAGAAAAAAACACATTTTACTAGTCATCCTTTGGACCAACATAATCAACAATACAAGACACATTAACCACAACAATTAGTCTTCTGCTCGATTGGCTGCCCTTTAATTTGAACTGTGCTCCCAGACCTCTTGTCGCCAGTTGGCTGGTTACCCATTCTACAATTTCAAACAATCAACAAAAGTTTTAAAATATCAACCTCAAATTATGATTTAAAAATCCGTATAAAGCCTAAATTAATGTTGCTCCTAGTTCATCTTACTTTTTCTTAATCTCAGCAGCCATTGTCAAGAAAGCCTGTTCCACGTTTACAGAGTCTTTTGCACTGGTCTCAAGGAAAGGGATCCCGAGCTCATCTGCAAATGCCTGCAGGTCAACAAGGGTTAAATGGTAATTTTTAGTATCCACCTTCACTTTGACGAGTATGGGAGTAGATGCGGGTGGTTGAAGAGTTGTAACATTGTACATACCTTAGCTGTTTGTGTGTCGACAACCTTGTTCTCAACTAGATCACATTTGTTTCCAACAAGAAGCTTACAGACTGATTCACTAGCATATCTATCAATTTCACTCAGCCATTGCTTCACATTGTTGAAGCTCTCCATCTCAGTCACATCATACACGATCTGATAAGAGAGTTAAGATTATGATACTAGATTATTCTTACACGGATATTTTGCTAAACGACTAAATTCAGATTAAACTCATTGTTTCCTGGTTATGATTACTCATAAATGATTAAAAGATTATCTCCTAGTCAGAGTAAGTCGAATGATAGGCACAAGTTAAAGAGAAACCAAAAAAAAAATTTATATAATGCTTTGAGTGATAAGTTGTTATTGAAGTTTGGGACATACAATTTAATTGGCATATCACATGGGGTCTGCCCACAGCTTTCAAAATGAATGTCTTTCCAGAGAAAGTAAATGCCATCAAATATTAATTAGAGTTTACTATTCGTATAATCATAATTGTAGGCCACTAAAGTCTAACTACCTTATCCCACAAGAATCACAAAATTTTCCTACTTGGACAAAATTTCCAAGTCAAATTACCCATATTCCCCGTGGAATCATAAGAAAAGTATTACTTTACGTTTATCTTAGGTACTTAGCCCAAAAGATTTTCTACGGTTACCAGGGGGGGTTATTGCTCCGTAATGATCTACTACTATATCAGATTCACATAAATATGACTTTCTGAGGTAGGTGTCTTTATGGATTAGGAAAATTCTTAAACTAGTAAACAGGAATAAACAAATATGAACTTAAATTGCAGTGATAATGTGGCATCTAATTCATGACACTTGAGTTCTGTAATCTATAGAAATGATAACAAAAATATATATGAAACTTTTCTGGTGATTAGCACGTTGTATATAATGTTTAAATGTGTTGATGCAAATAAGCTCCTTTAAAATTTCTACTAGATTGGACAAAGTAATAGTGTAATACTGTAACTCTTACAATTATTCCATGTGCTCCTCTGTAGTAACTGCTAGTTATAGTTCGAAACCGCTCCTGGCCAGCAGTATCCCACTGTACCAAGATAAAGATGTTACACTTAAACAAGGCAACTATAAGAATATATAAAGTACTAAATCTAACTTCCATACATTTAAACACCTCTAGCCATAGTAGTCAAAAGCTCACATGTCAGGCAAGGCCACCGTGCCTTGGGTAAATGCCAGGCATTCCTCTAGGCACGGTTAAGGCCAGTGCCTCTGGCCAAGTAATACTAGATCTAAGATTTTTTCTTTTTCCGTAAACTAAATGTGACATATATAACAGGTCATGCAAGATGTTTACGTTTGCAGAACTGCCACGAGGTGTTTTGCCCCTTAACTCAACAAAGGGACAAAACCCATGTCATTCGTTGGGTCTTGGATTAGATTACTTTATACAAGTGTGCACTTGCTACCTCCTAACCCCTATAGAGCTTAATCTAAAGTTCATGTAAATCTCAATTAAATAAATAACTGATGACATAAAAACATGAATCATCAACATTTTTTTATGATTTGTGAATTGTTATTAGTTTGGGTGTCAACTATGAATCTAAGTGCTAATATATGTTTAGGTTTTTTATTACAGTATGATTAACTTTCTTTTCTAATATTCTATGCCTGCTAATATACTTTTCTTTCGTATAATTGCGCTGTGTTGTTTCAGGTGTGTGCTTTTTTTGCACCTTGACTGTGCCTTGCTACTTTGACTACTATGTCTCTAGCAAAAACAAATGCTCAAAGTGATATTGTCGTATCAAAAACCATTTTGAAACAATTTATAAACGATAAAAGTAACCAAGATAATCCTTTGCATAAGTTTATATCAAATAAGAATCTTTATCTATACTCACTATCTGCAGCTTGATCGTCTTCCCATCCTGCTCGACCGTCCTAATTTTCTGCACCATCAACACACATATTAGCACAACAACCCAACACAAACAAAACACATCAAAACAAAAAACTCACAAAGTCAACTCCAATTGTGCTTATGTAACTATCCACATAAGAATCATCCTGAAAGCCAAAAAAAAAAAGACATAAGATGTCAAAACACAAAATGCAGCCAAACACAGAGCAAATCAATCCCAGTTATTTATTATCCAATCATCTAACCCTAATGGAACAAAATCAGTAGAACCAATGAACCTGATGGTTGTACAGAAATCGATTACTGGATAACCATATGGAAGCATAAGTTGAAAACGTACGGCGAATCGGAGAAGAAGGCATGATTTTCCGACGGAGGAGTCTCCGATGAGCAAGAGTTTGAAGAGATAGTCGCTGCAAAGAAGATTAAAAAGGAGATTAGAGTGGATATTGCAGAGAAATTTGGTAAATCGGAGGAAGATGAACCGACTATTCGTTGGACATTTGTGCAGCAGTGACGGTGGATGATTGGAGTGAGAGTTTCAACTTTCAAGGGTTTGTTTCTACAAAGATGGTTGAGTCAGAAAGATCATCTTCATACGCTTTTAATTTGGGAAAATGACGTGAATCAACATTTGACTGCCCCAACAAACAAAAATTAACATTTGATCTTTGGTGGTAATTATCCACTTTCAATCGAGAGCAATACATAATACCCTGTTTTTGGCATGTTCAATACCTTGCTTCTGGCCAACCTGGCTACTTCTTATTTTAACCGATCAATTATTGTTTTAAGATTTGGAAGAAATTAAACAAGTAGTTGGTATGTGTTCTGATTATATCAAAGCAGACAAGTGTGCCGACTTCACCCGGTCGTCCCCTAGCGGACCTTCTGTTAACCCTTAGTCGACTAGAGGTGGGCAAAGTACCCGGGTACGGACCCGACCCGGACCCGGGTACGGGTACGACCCCGTATAGGGTTTACCCGGTTTGGACCCGAAAAAAACCGTAGAGTTGGAACCGGGTATATTTTTCTAGATTTTAACCGTTTTTTTTTTAAATCTAGCCGTTAATAAAGGCTATATAGCCGTTAGTCCCGATTTGTTACCGTTTTTTGTCTCTTTTAGCCTTATAAGTTAGTATAAATAGGTGTGGGTTGATATGGTTTAGTACCCAAGTCTCAAACACAAAAGCATACGCAAAAAACGCAAAAATACTCTCGTTTAATCTCGTTTTACATTTTCACTCTCTCATTTACACTTTCACTCTCTTCAATCTTGATATGGCTCAATCACAATCTTCCGTTGGTCAAGGTTCGTCAAACTCTCCAACCGTCGTTCGTGTTCTTGCACACAATCGTAACATGGATGTTTGGTGCAATTGGGATATGGTTGAGTTGAGTGCGGGTCTGTAAAGGCTCGTTGCAAGTTTTGTGGAGCTTTGCTTGCTAAAGATTCTAACACGACTTTAAACAAACACATTAGCAAGAAGTTTTGTAAGTCGTTGAAAAGTAATCCGGATTCGCAACAAACATAATTGGGTGGAGACGGTGGAATCTTTAATTACGATGTTAATATGGTTCGAGATCGAATGGCGAAGTTCGTGATTCAAGAAGCTTTGCCTTTTAGTCACTTCGACAATCCTCGGTTGACCAACTTAATTCGAGAGACGCTTCAACCTCGTTACACTCACGTAAGTCGTACTACACTTAGACGTTATTGTTTAAAATTATGAAAACAAGCAAAAAATGATTTAATTGTATTATTTGAAAATTTAAATACCGGTGTAAACTTAACTAGTGACGTTTAGTCGGCTCCACACGGTTTACGCGAATCGTACCTTTGCGTCACCGCTCATTGGGTGGATCCCAATTCATGGCAATTGATGAAACGTACGATTGTATTTGATCTTTTTCTGTATCCACACACCGGAGAATTTTTGTTTTACTTTTTAGATAATGTAATAAATACTTTTAAGTTACAAAATAAACTTTTTTCAATTGCATTTGATAACGCCTCTAACAACACAACCGCGGTTGAAAAATTAAAATTAAAATATCTTCCGATTGCAAACGGTGATTTTTTCCATACTCGTTGTGTTGCACATATAATTAATTTAGTAGTGCAAGACGGACTATCCGGACAATATGTTGATAACTTTACTAAAGCTTTTCGATTTATGTTACATGACGTTTTTAAGAAAAGTAGAAGAAGATATCAAGATTATAAACAACTTTGTAAGGATACGGAATCTAGATTTTTAGGTTCTAATTGGGATGTACCTACTAGGTGGAATTTGACTTGTCACACGTTTGAATGTGCTTTAAAACAAAAGGGCACTTTGAAAGCTTTTCATAATAGTCTTTCGGATAATGGTGAAGCCGACCCATTTCCGGATGCGGGTTGGGAGAATCTTCAACGTCTATCCGAGTTTCAAAATAAAAATAATATGTTTAATCAAATGATAGAACCGATGAAAGAAAAGTTTAAAAAATATTTTCAGGAGTTACCACCCATTTTTACGTGTGTCGCCGCTTTAAATCCGTTTCTAAATGTTGCGGGGGTTGAATGTTTGATAGATGAGATAAATGACAATTTGGATATGCATGACGAAAACCCTAATTTTTCAAACGAGGCAAAAGAAAATTTTAATGAAAGTTTGAAAACAATTTATAATTTTTATTTAAATAGATATGGGCCTAACGTAAACATAACCATGCCAAGCGGATCAACCTCAAGTGCTAGTACCTCGGTTAAAGACCCTGTTTTGACTATGTTGAATGTTGTCCGGGATGTGACGGCTAAACGTCAAAGGGATAACACCCCAACAAGTGAGCTCGGTAGATATAGTGAATTTTATTTCACTATGACTACCGAAGATTATCGTGCATTCGATATTTTGGCTTGGTGGAAAGGAAAAGAATCTCAATTTCCTATTCTTTCTGCTATGACCCGTGATTTACTAAGCGTCCAAGCTTTTACGGTAGCTTCGGAATCTGCTTTTTCTCTTAGTGGCAGGGTAATATCATTACGGAAAACAAGACTAACTCCGGAAGCAGTGGAGATGTGCATTTGTTTAAAGAATCACTTAGACTCAATGGATCGTATACAAGACCAAACAAGCCTCGAAGACGAAATTACACTCGAAGCTAAAGTACATGATGAAGAGGTAGAATGAGTATCTTCTGGCATATCCGATGAAGAATTAGCATTTGATCAAGCATCTCGTAGAAAATAAAATTAGACGATAACTTAAATAAAAGGTTTATGGTATTTTTTATTGATTCATTTTATGTATTTTTAAGTTGTTTTAATATTATTATAAAAATACATGACGATTAATTTATGTTATTTTATTTATTCATTTTTTATTGATTAAAAGAATTTTAAAAAATCACAAGTATTCAGGCGCATGACTAGTGCCCATGAGCCTAAACAGTGCTCATGCGCCTGAAATTTCGGGGGTATGAGCACTGTTCAGGCACATGGGTGGCCATGCGCCTGAACACTTGTGATTTTTTAACAAAACCCGAATTGTACCCGGTTTCGGACCCGACCCGACCCTACCCGGGTATATCGGGTAGGGTTTGTCCGAATGTGAACCCGACCCGGGTTCGTACCCGGGTACACCAATACCCGGGTACAAAAAAACCCGATTGGGCCCAACCCGGTTTGTACCCAGGCCCGGGTACGGCCCAAAACCCGAAACGTGCTGTGACCTCTCGTGTATTTGTTAAGTAGTCCTTATTGTTTCCGTTATCTCTTATAAAGGTTTGTCTTGTTATTAATGCAAGTACGAGGACTTATTTGTAATTTTTTGAAATCGTATTAGTTTAATGATAATTAAGTAATTCATTACCTAAATGTTAACCATAAAATATAGTAATAATAATAATAATACTAATAATAATAATAATAATAAAATAATGATAAATAATTTTAATAGGTATTAAGATTATTATTAATAAAAGAAAAACAAGTTTTATAAATTTAAAAACTTGTAAATATATGTTTTGTACATAAAATAACAAAAATATAAATTACAGGGACCAAACTGTAATTTTATCTTAAAATATAAGCTTTGGGATTAAAAAGAATAAAGTCTAATTACAGGGACCAAATGTGTAAATATTTAATCCCAACCCCCAAACAACCCGTTTTCCCGGTGACCCTCCGGCCGAGCTCCGGCCAACCCCAAAACATCACGATTTCACCGAAGTTGATATACCAAACTGTTCATTAACCCGTCGCGATCCCAATCGAGCACAAGGATGAATTTAATTTGGGGGTTACGAGCGATAGTACTTGAAACCGAACTCACATCAATACCAACATCGGTTTTACACCTAAAATCATAATACTAACTCAATCAAACGACTAGAAACGTTCCTTTAATCATCTCAAACTAAATGTGATGAATCATTGTACCTGAAACCGTAATTAAACCAATTAATTCAACCTGAAAAGGCCAACCATTATTCTATAGCCGTTGAGTATGTTTGAGCTCAAATTGGATCTATAAATTAGAGGGCTTCTACTCTAATTGGGTTTCTTAACCTCTCTGTAAGCTCAATTTCACTCGAAACACACACAAACACCGATTCCTCTATCGAAGACCTACGACCCTGTCCTTTTCCTGTTTTCCTTCAATTTAAACGAAACAAGGTAAATTGAATACATTATTATACTTGTTTTGATGTAATAAAGAAAAGCCTTATGGTTAATTCGGGTTAAGCTTCGAATTAATGTTCGCTTTCTCTGATTTCGAATTAGGGTTCTTGAACCCAATTTGGGGATTTTCTGAAAAAGGCTTTTAAATTTTGTTTTCAAATCTTAAAACCAAACAGGGCTTAGCCCAACCGGTTTGATCATAAACTGTTGGGCAGGAGGTCCCGGGTTCGACCCGGGCCCCTGCCATTATTTTTTTTAAAAGGTTTTTCCTAACTTTTAAATTGCAGAAAATATTTTAAATATTATTATTAACTATATAAAAATCACTTTTAATCAGAAATAAAATAAAATTATTTTCTTTTTAATTTTATTAGAAATTCACCTTAGAAATTCTTATTTTTGTATTTTAAAAAAAAATTATAAAAAAAATATTATAAAATACCATTTATTATTAACTTGGAATTGTAATATATCTCATTTAATTTCTAAATAATTTTAATTTAATGAATTCTTTATTATTATAAGATATAATTACAAAATTTTTTTATATATATATTTTTAAGAAGATAAATATATATGTACATATTTAGAATATACACTTATTGTAATGATTATTTTAATCTTTTAAATCTATAAAATTATTAGTTTATTAAATAGTAAATAATAATCATTTGATAATAAAAGTCTAACTTTTATTAATAGTGTTAATCATTAAAATTCATATTTAATTATTTAAATACCAAAATAATAACAAATTGTATCTATTTAATAATGTAAAAATTATGAGTTAAATGGTTTATAAACATAACACCATAATTATCATGATTAACTTAAACACGACCTTTCATTTAGGTTAAACGCTAACAAATCCTCGGCATTATATACAAGACTTATTATTGTTCATCCTTTATTATCAAGTGAGTTTTTCTATACCCTTTTTATATATTTTTACACTTTAGGGTGAAACATGTTAACTTTATGATAATTGCACTTGTAAACTCGTTTGAATCTTGTAAACACTTGGGTAATTCATCTTATTTGTCATGGTTAGTTGAACTTTAGTAATTACCATGTGATGACTATTATATGTACAATCATTAACTATTGCTAGCCTGACGACGTCATAGATCTATGGGCCTGACAAGCCTACTTGGTTAATCCAAGTATACTTAGCTAATCGTTTAATCTTGTAATCTTGTAATCTTGTAATCTGTCAAGGTTTGATTGTTACATTTGTTCATCCATCCCTAGTTACTTTATTCAATAACCTATGACATGAATTACCATTTTTTTTATATATATTTATGTATGGAAACTATAGAAAACTCACCAACATTACGTTGACCCTTTTATTTTTAACATGTTTCAGGAAATGATAATGCTTAGCTTGCTATGAAGACAATGTCACATCTAGGACTCGACCTAGAATAAAATAAAAATGCAATTGTTATCATTGAACTTTGAAATTTCTATGTTTTGAAACATATTCTATTTCTTAAATGTATGTCTTGAATATTGAGTTTTAATAATATTGTCATTTTAAATTAGCGTTGTGTGGCATGAACAATCTTAACCCTCATATCTCGACGTTTTCGCCGTTAAGGTTGGGGTGTGACAGATTGGTATCAGAGCCCATAACTATAGGGATTTAGGTTATTAGAAATGGTGGCCTAGACTATGGTTAAACTAGGGACCCTTTACTTGACAATTGCTATAATCTTGTAAGTATGCTTATATGTCTATCTTGATGCATGACAAATTTCCTTATGTGCTATTTGCTGACATTTAGAAAATAGTGTCTTAGGAATATGCCTTGAACCTTGTAACCCCAACTTTCTAATCCTCTTCTTATGCCTCTACGTTTCTACCGTGTCTAATCTTTTCTAAATCTCATTCTTGACTACGTGAGGAAAACTAATCATTTTATTGAGTGGAAAAAAAAATTCCTTAGACGATATGTCTAAATCTTGAAATTCTCATCGAGGTTTTAATTTTGATAGCCTTAAGGAAGTGTGTGACACATAAACACCTGTATTCGTGATTTCCTGGCAAAAGGCCCTCGGGCTAAGGCAAGCATTTCGTATAAATCTCATTGCGAGACCTGTTATGCTTACCTGGGGATTTCTGGGATGAGTGTTAAATTATGGTCAACATACACATTTTTCCCGAGGAAATTAGGATTAAGTCACCTCGACGTGTTCATGTTCCTAATGGCTATGTGATACCAAATGGAACCATCCTGGCTAATATTTTTCTTTATTTCTATCTTATAGAATGTCTCGTCATCATGGAAAACGTGCTACCTCCGACCGCAAACTCGCTGCAATGATCGCCCGGCAAATGGCCGCTGTACTTCCAACGATGGTTGCCGAACTTAGCAGCACCCTAATGGCCAACAACAGCAACAACGCCAATGGAAACAATGGTAGTGGTGACAACAATGGTCAAGGGGAAAATAGCAAAAACCAAGGTGGGAATAGTCGCACTTGCACATTCAAGCACTTCCACTCGTTCAAACCCATTAGCTTTAGTGGAAAGGAAGGAGCCACTGGACTTCTTGAGTGGTTCGAAAGTATGGAAAATACGTTTATCGTCAGCAAATGTCCCGATGAACTCAAGGTCCGATATGCTGCAAGTGTCCTTCAACAACGGGCACTCACTTGGTGGAATAGTGAGAGAAAGAAACCGAGGGACTGAAGTTGCCTTGGCGTTGCCTTGGGAAGAATTTAAGGACATAATGATCCAAAAGTTCTGCCCGAGGAGTGAATTGCAAAAGCTAGAGGAGGAATTCTGGAACCTCAAACAGGATAGTGGGAAACATTTGGCTTATTCCACCCGGCATCATGAGTTGAGCATGCTCCTACCTCATATGGTGGATACCGTTTCCCGCAACATTGAGAAGTTTATTAAGGGGGTACCACCTCAAATTCAAGATGCCGTGGTGGGTAGTAGGCCCACAACTTTGGAGGAGGCGATTAATATCACCGCCCAGCTCACTGAAAACCATATTAGAGCTGGTACTTTAACGGTGAAAGGTGCCAAGACTGCTTTGAAGGTGACTTCCGAGGCTACAAAAGAGGTAAAGGCCGAGTCGTCTTCCAAAGGCAAGAAGCGCAAGTTCACACCGGCTCGTAATTATGCGGTGACAGCACCAAATGCTCCTCAAAGGCAAGCTGCCATTGCAAATCAAGCCCCCGTGGTGAGGGCTTATACTGGGCCGCACCCGATGTGCAATACTTGCAAGTACCATCACGCGAGTAACACTCCTTGCCGAGTCTGCTCGTTGTGCGGGAAGTATGGACATCTTGTGGCTACTTGCCTTCGTGCTCCTAATAATACGGCGTTGGCTGCAAACCGAGTCTGCTACAACTGTGGCGAACCGGGTCATGTCCGTCCACAATGCCCCCGCAATGCGGGAAATGTGCCACAGGCTCATGGAAGGGCATTCAACATCAATGCCAACCAAGCTCAAGCCAACAACGACGTGATGAATGGTATGTCATTAATTTCTTTTAATTATTCTTTTGTCTTGTAAAATCCCTACCTGCGTTAATTATGCCAATAATAGGTTATTATTTGAGCAGGTATGTATCTTGTAAATAGTCGTTATGCTTCTGTACTGTTTGATTCGGGTGCGGATAAGAGTTTTGTATCTTTAGAGTTCGAGCCTATTCTTTCTAAGCCGCGTTCTAATTTAGAAAGATCTTTCATGGTCGAAGTAGCCGATGGCAAAACCATTGAAGTCAACGTCGTGATACGCGGTTACACCTTAAGTCTTAACGAGCATGACTTTCGCATCGACCTTATTCCTATGCAAATGGGGAGCTTCGATGTTATTATTGGCATGGATTGGTTATCCAAGCAACGCGCGGAAATTATATGCTTGAGAAGTGCATTCGAATTCCTTTACCATCAGGTGATACCTTAAAAGTTTTTGGGGAAAGATCATCCCAAAGACTCAAACTCATGTCTTGTATCAAGGCCCGCAAGTGCTTAAGTAAAAACTAGGTAGTTTTCATGGCTTACGTAGTCAACACGAAAGCCAAGGGTAAAGAACTGAAGGATATACCTATCGTGCGGGATTTTCCCGAGGTGTTTCCCGAGGATCTTAGTGGGTTACCTCCCGTACGAGAAGTTGAGTTCAAAATCGACCTGATTCCTGGTGCAAATCCCGTGGCTAAGTCGTTTTATCGTCTTGCACCGTCTGAAATGCAAGAACTCGCTAGTCAACTGCAAGAGTTGACCGATAAGGGTTTCATTCGACCTAGTTCTTCACCATGGGGTGCACCCGTGCTATTTGTGAAGAAGAAAGATGGTTCTTTCCGTATGTGCATCGACTACCGGGAACTCAACAAGCTCACTATCAAGAACCGATATCCTCTTCCTCGAATAGATGATCTCTTTGATCAACTTCAAGGAGCTACACAATTCTCGAAGATCGATCTACGTTCTGGATATCATCAATTACGTGTTCACGACAATGATATTCCAAAGACCGCGTTTCGTACTCGATATGGACATTATGAGTTCATGGTTATGCCTTTTGGCTTGACTAATGCACCTGCTGTCTTCATGGATCTCATGAATTGGGTATGTAAACCGTATTTGGATAAGTTCGTGATCGTGTTTATTGATGACATTCTTATTTATTCCAAGGCAAAGGCTGATCACGAATCGCATCTACGTCAAGTCCTCGATCTCTTAAAGAAGGAACAATTATATGCCAAGTTCTCCAAGTGCGAATTCTGGCTTGAAGAAGTCCAATTCTTAGGACATGTGGTGAATAGCCAAGGAATTCACGTTGATCCTGCAAAGATAGAAGCCGTGAAGAATTGGTGTGTTCCCACGACCCCAACCGAGGTTCGTTCTTTTCTGGGTTTAGCGGGTTATTATCGTAGGTTCATTGCAAACTTTTCGAAGATTGCGAAACCGCTTACGGCGCTAACTCAAAAGAATAGACTTTTTGAGTGGGGACCCGAACAAGAAGATGCGTTCGAGACGTTGAAACACAAGCTGTGTAATGCTCCTATCCTAACCCTTCCCGATGGAAACGATGACTTCACTGTATATTGCGACGCGTCTAGTCAAGGTCTTGGTTGCGTTCTCATGCAACGAGGTAAGGTCATAGCTTACGCGTCGAGACAATTGAAGGTTCATGAAGTGAACTACACAACTCATGATCTCGAACTTGGTGCCGTAGTATTTGCTTTGAAGATTTGGCGACATTATCTCTATGGAACGCAATGCATAGTCTACACCGATCAAAAGAGCCTTCAACACGTGTTTAATCAAAAGGATCTCAACATGAGACAAAGACGTTGGGTTGAACTAATTAGCGACTACGACTGCGACATTCGCTATCATCCTGGAAAGGCGAATGTCGTAGCCGACGCGCTGAGTCGTAAGATCCACAACAAGACTGTCTCGCTTCAAGAAATCCGAGATCGAAGGCAATGGTTTGACACGTTGGGGGAGTTTGACACCGAGATACATGTGGACATTAACGAGGCCACTATCATGCTTCAAAACGTAAGGGTTGATAGTGATCTCGAGTTTTGCATCCGCGAGGCTCAACAAGCGGCGCTAACGAGGAAGGGAAAGATGAAGATCTAACGTATAACGTTCGATCACAACTGGAGACAAAACCGAATGGCATGTGGTATTTCTTGAATCGACTTTGGATCCCGAATCGTGATAATCTTCGTCACTTCATTATGAACGAAGCTAATCAAACCCGATATTCAATTCATCCTGGGTCCGATAAGATGTACATGGATCTGCGTGGCCAATATTGGTGGCCGGGTATGAAGAAAGATATCGCTTCTTATGTTTCCAAGTGCCTCACATGTGCAAGAGTCAAAGCTGAACATCAACGGCCTAGTGGTTTACTTGAACAACTTGAAATCCCTATGTGGAAATGGGAACACATATCCATGGATTTCATAACCAAGTTACCACGTACCTCTCGTGGCCATGATAGTATATGGGTGATCGTTGACCGTTTGACCAAAACGGCAAATTTCATACCAATACGAGACACCTACAAGGTTTCAAGATTGGCTCGTATCTACATCGATGAAATTGTGAGTCGTCATCGTGTGCCGTTGCATATTATTTCCGATCGTGATGCTCGATTCACTTCACACTTCTAGTCTTCCATGCAAGAACTCTTGGCTACTCAATTGGATTTAAGCACGGCTTACCATCCTCAAACGGACGGTCAAACCGAGCGAACAATCCAAACTCTTGAGGACTTACTGCGTCTTTGTGTCCTTGATTTTGGTGGTGACTGGGATACGCATCTGCCTTTAGCGGAATTTTTGTATAACAATAGTTATCACTCGAGTATCAAGATGGCACCATTCGAGGCTTTATATGGTCGTAAATATCATTCTCCGATCTGTTGGACCGACATAGGTGAGAACTTCATTACTGGTCCTGAACTGATTCAAGAAACGACCGACAAAGTCTCCAAAATTCGAAATAACCTGGAGGTGGCTAGAAGTCGTCAAAAGAGTTATGCCGATAAAAGACAAAAACCGTTGGAATTTCAAGTCGGCAACATGGTTCTTCTTAAGGTCTCTCCATGGAAGGGTGTTGTTCGCTTGGGAAGAAGGGTAAGTTAGCCCCACGTTTTGTAGGACCTTTCAAAATTCTGAAAAGAATTGGGAAAGTGGCTTACAAACTAGAACTGCCTTCCGAACTTAGCGGGGTTCATCCTGTCTTCCATGTCTCAAACCTGAGAAAATGCCTGGCTGATGAAAATTTGCATGTTCCTTTGGAGGAAATCCAAATCGACGAGTCGTTGCACTTCTTTGAAAAACCTGTCGAGATCATGGACCGAACGTTGAAGAAGACCGAACATCTACAACACCGATCGTCAAAGTCCGTGGGAAAACAAACGTGGAGTTGAGTTCACTTGGGAACGTGAGGATCAGATGAGAAAGAAATACCCTCATCTTTTTGTTTAGACTTGTCTTTAATTTCTGGACGAAATTCCTTAAAGTTGGGGAGACTGTGTTATTGTTTCCGTTATCTCTTATAAAGGTTTGTCTTGTTATTAATGCAAGTACGAGGACTTATTTGTAATTCTTTGAAATCGTATTAGTTTAATGATAATTAAGTAATTCATTACCTAAATGTTAACCATAAAAATAATAGTAATAATAATAATAATACTAATAATAATAATAATAATAATAATAATAATAATAAAATAATGACAAATAATTTTAATAGGTATTAAGATTATTATTAATAAAAGAAAAATAAGTTTTATAAATTTAAAAACTTGTAAATATATGTTTTGTACATAAAATAACAAAAATATAAATTACAGGGACCAAACTGTAATTTTATCTTAAAATATAAGCTTTGGGATTAAAAGAATAAAGTCTAATTACAGGGACCAAATGTGTAAATATTAATCCCACCCCCAAAACCCGTTTTCCGGTGACCCTCCAGTCGAGCTCCGGCGGAGCTCGGCCAACCCCAAAACATCACGATTCACCGAAGTTGATATACCAAACTGTTCCTTAACCCGTCGCGATCCCAATCGAGCACAAGGATGAATTTAATTTGGGGGTTACGAGCGATAGTACTTGAAACCGAATCACATCAATACCAACATCGGTTTTACACCTAAAATCATAATACTAACTCAATCAAACGACTAGAAACGTTCCTTTAATCATCTCAAACTAAATGTGATGAATCATTGTACTGAAACCGCAATTAAACCAATTAATTCAACTTGAAACGGCCAACCATTATTCTATAGCCGTTGAATATGTTTGAGCTCAAATTGGATCTATAAATTAGAGGGCTTCTACTCTAATTGGGTTTCCTACCTCTCTGTAAGCTCAATTTCACTCGAAACACACACAAAACACCGATTCCTCTATCGAAGACCTACGACCCTGTCCTTTTCCTGTTTTCCTTCAATTCAACGAAACAAGGTAAATTGAATACATTATTATACTTGTTTTGATGTAATAAAGAAAAGCCTTATGGTTAATTCGGGTTAAGCTTCGAATTGATGTTCGGTTTCTCTGATTTCGAATTAGGGTTCTTGAACCCAATTTGGGGATTTTCTGAAAAAGGCTTTTAAATTTTGTTTTCAAATTTTAACACAAACAGGACTTAGCCCAACCGGTTTGATCATAAACTGTTGGGCAGGAGGTCCCGGGTTCGACCCGGGCCCCTGTTATTATTTTTTTTAAAGGTTTTCCTAACTTTTAAATTGCAGAAAATTTTAAATATTATTATTAACTATATAAAAATCATTTTTAATCAGAAATAAAATAAAATTATTTTCTGTTTAATTTATTAGAATTCACCTTAGAAATTCTTATTTTTGTATTTTAAAGAAAAATTATAAAAAAATGTTATAAAATACCATTTATTATTAACTTGGAATTGTAATATATCTCATTTAATTTCTAAATAATTTTAATTTAATGAATTCTTTATTATTATAAGATATAATTACAAAATTTTTTATATATATTTTTAAGAAGATAAATATATATGTACATATTAGAATGTACACTTATTGTAATGATTATTTTAATCTTTTAAATCTATAAAATTATTAGTTTATTAAATAGTAAATAATAATCATTTGATAATAAAGTTTAACTTTTATTAATAGTGTTAATCATTAAAATTCATATTTAATTATTAAATACCAAAATAATAACAAATTGTATCTATTTAATAATGTAAAAAATTATGAGTTAAATGGTTTATAAACATAACACCATAATTATCATGATTAACTTAAACACGACCTTTCATTTAGGTTGAACGCTAACGAATCCTCGGCATTATATAAAAAACTTATTATTGTTCATCCTTTATTATCAAGTGAGTTTTTTCTATACCCTTTTATATTTTTACACTTTGGGGTGAAACATGTTAACTTTATGATAATTGCACTTGTAAACTCGTTTGAATCTTGTAAACACTTGGGTAATTCATCTTATTTGTCATGGTTAGTTGAACTTTAGTAATTACCATATGATGACTATTATATGTACAATCATTAACTATTGCTAGCCTGGCGACGTCATAGATCTATGGGACTGACAAGCCTACTTGGTTAATCCAAGTATACTTAGCTAATCGTTTAATCTTGTAATCTTGTAATCTTGTAATCTGTCAAGGTTTGATTGTATATTTGTTCATCCATCCTAGTTACTTTATTCAATAACCTATGACATGAATTACCATCTTTTATATATATATTTATGTATGGAAACTATAGAAAACTCACCAACATTACGTTGACCCTTTTATTTTTAACATGTTTCAGGAAATGATAATGCTTAGCTTGCTATGAAGACAATGTCACATCTAGGACTGGACCTAGAATAAAATAAAAATGCAATTGTTATCATTGAACTTTGAAATTTCTATGTTTTGAAACATTTCTATTTCTTAAATGTATGTCTTGAATATTGAGTTTTAATAATATTGTCTTTTAAATTAGCGTTGTGTGGCATGAACAATCTTAACCCTCACATCTCTACGTTTCCGCCCTTAAGGTTGGGGTGTGACACGTGCACCTCTATAGTGACTTCACCCGACCATCCTTGCTAGGACCTTCTGTTTACACGTTAAATACTTGACTAAGGAGGCCATCCATTAGCTGACTTCACCCGTTCATCCCTTAGTGGACCTTATATGTACACTTTAATTACCTTTAATCAAAGTTAAAGTTGAACGCTACAGATTGAACCCTTGCTAGTTGGTAGAAAGAATATACTATTAAGCATTTATCAATAGGAGGTCCCTACAGAAACTATAGGATTATAGATAAATGAAATTAAATAAAATTAAAATTAAAAGTTAAAAAATATAAATCAATAGCAATAAGAATTTATATCAGGCGTATTGGTTAACATTTAAACAAAACCTTAAACAGTATGTTCTCGACAAGTATAGACATATAACCAATATCATCCTTATGTCCATGTCTACACATGAGTTATAATATAAGAGATGAACTACTAGCAAAATGGTGGCGAATCAACGAGTGTACACTAGCAAGTAGCAAAACGCTTGATGCAAAGCAGAGCAGTATCACACCCGTTCTAGAACATTTGCTATCAACTCATATGTCTTGTTAACAAATTGCAACTTCATTAGATAAGTTGTCGGGATTGATGCAAACCTGGCATAGTTGCAATGTTAGTATCAAAGCACCGACAAGTTGGTGGTAATGGTAATCGTGGTGATGATAAAGAGCTTAATTAGTTCATGTTCATTATATGCTTCTTAAACTATGATTCTGCTCAACAAGTAAAAGAATTATATCATAAAATTGATAATTTGTGTAAGGGGCTGTTTGATACTGCTGACTCGGTAAGATCTGACTGAGTCAGAACTGACCCAGTTAGAAGTTCTGACTGAGTCTGCATCTGATTGAAACTGGCTGTTTGATTCAGTATCTGACTGACTATGCTAAATGATAAAAATAACATATTGCCCGAAACTTGGCTGTTTGATTTCTCATTGTTTATGGTCAACAATGAAATTATGATCATTTTTAAGTTTTTCCGCAACAACTTTCCATGAGCTTCCTTTTAGGCTACTACCCTCCCGACCCTTGTTTGTTATTTCATGTATACATGCTTCGAGAAATGTTTTGTCGAGACAATCCAACTTCCAAACAACTCTGGCTTTTTTTTCTATCATGCCTAAAACAAGAACTAAAAGGCTACATAAACCACATAAACCAAAGGCTACATTTACTAGAGCCAAAACCATGAGTTATTAGCAAAAACATGATTTCTAAAGTCAAGATAGTTTTTTTTACAACCACATAAACCAAAAGGTTATATTTTCACTACTAACAAAGATCAATTGCATCAACTGCTACAACTCATTACCCAATCTATTGCAAAAGTTTCAATTTGGCCTCACATACCCAATCTATTGCAAAATACTTACTACCCAGATGTCTCGATTAAGAATAAATATTAGAAACGTAATTAATATTTACCTATCTTTACTATTTTATTTTACATTGCTTTATCATAAATTAAAACCATACACATAAAACCATACAACCAAATCTATTGCAAAATACCAAATTACCCATCTTCATCTTTCTCTTCTTCTTAACACCATCGCTCCCATATCTCTTCTCTGCTCTATCATACAATAAGAAACCTCCCATCACTCCCATCGCTCCCATCTTAACACCTAAATAAGAAACTAAAAACAGATGCCGATCGAGGGGTTACCTTCTGCCGAGGACGGGGATGGAGGTGCCGACGAATGGAGGCCGAAGAAGGTGGGTCTCCGGAGTGCCGATCGAGGATGGGGGTTCGCCGTCGATGGTTGGTGGAGAGGACGAAGAAGGTGGGTCGATGGGTGCCGCCGGATGGAGGTGCCGAAGGTGGGTGGAGAGGCCGAATCGATGGGGTTCCGATGGGGGCCGAATCGATAGGTTCCGAAGGTGGGTCGATAGGGTGCCGAAGGTGGGGGGGGGGCGCTGTTGAAGGTTTCAATTTGGTTATGGTGGTCGGTCAGCAATTATAAACCTAAGGTCGGCTGGGTCAGTCATATGACCCGGTCAGAAGTGGTTTCGCCAACAGCAAACGGGTGACCGGCTGACCGAGTCAGCGGGTCAGGGGTCAGCCGAAAACAAACAGAACTCAAAATAACTTTGCATCAACATGTTACAATGCAGACTCTACTTAGGTTGCTTTCTGTGAAAATTTGCTTGTTTTATGTTGGTATGAAATTAATTACAGTAGTTTTAGTATTGTATTTTCACTTGAAAATTTAGTAGTTCCTTTCCTATTCTTCCTTTCCTGAGTGCTTTAAGTATCTAAAGTGTGTAATCGTGAGATACTTTTGTTATATGATTATAATGAAGTTAAATAAAGTAACAAAACAAGGAAGGAAATGCACAAACTAGTAGACAATGCCAGTTTCCATATTATGGTATCAAGGTATTTTGGGTGGTCCCTTTAGGTTTCAAATGTGCTATCTCATATCTTAAGATTTAATTCTCTGATTATACTTCCATGTCCATTATTATGGACTTTATCTGTATAATTAACAATTAATTAGCTCAATAAATAATTAGTCCACTTAACTATTTTGGACTAACCTTATGTTATTATTAAAAAAAAACTCTCTGATTCAACTCAAAGAATTTTACCCCGAGCGAAACTCGAATCCATGACCTCCATTTAGGAAGCTATGGAGACTGCCACTAGGCAATAAGGCTTTGTGGTAGGTAAATATAAATACAATGATAAAATCCTTGAATATTAATTTTACTTACTATTTTAATAACAATTAATATCTATAAATATCACTAGTTATTCTTATCATAATTAATTCCACAATCTTTACACACGTTTATGTACTTTAGCCACAACAATCTTGTCATGGTTGTCATGCAATTTTTAAAATCATACACCAATGAGAACCTAACCATACATTGATATTTTTGCATACTATTCCCAATCTCCCACTAGCAAGAGTGATCAATACATGTTATAGTAGAGATAGGAAACATGGTTAAGTAAGGAGCCACGAATACAACTTATGGGGAAGGGAGCCACGAATAGCACTTTGGGGTACTGTGATAAAGATTATGCAAGAGATTCCGGGTGCGGGAGGTCAACCGCTAGGTACTTGTTTATAGTTGGGAGCATAGTATTCTGGTGCAACAAAAGGCAGTTGATAGTCTTCTTGTCGACAACTAGGCCGACTATAGAGCCTCAGCCATGATTGTCAAAGAGTTTGTCTAGTTAGTGCGATTATTGAAGAATCTCAAGGGGAGAAATATACTACAAAGTCAAGCTTTATTGTGACAATAAGTCAACTATACAACTAGCCGAGAACCCTTCCTTTCATACACGAACAAACCTATCGAAGTCCTCTGTCATTTTATTCGAGAGAAGATGTTTATTGGAGATAAATCCGATTTTTGTTGATATAAATAAAACAATTTGGATCCACCAACCAAGGGTCTTACAAAGTCAAACTTATAAAAACTAAGATAAAAAATAGGAATGTATGGAGTCGAATTGAGAGGGAGTGTGAAATAACATCTCATGCCAAACCGTAGGAGGCTAAGTCGGTTCCTCTCAGGGTGGTATGGATGATTACAAGGGACGGTTTGAAGGGGATCAAGGTTTTGTTGATGTTCTTTTATTTGTTAAATTAAATGATTAATAAAACACAACTTCACGTCAAACAATTCACAGTTAATCGTTCGATTTTATCACAGTCATGTATGACATAAGATACAACAATGGATTATGGAATCATAGGATGGTGTGGAATTAGTTGGCTTTTAAGAAAAACAAAAGAAAAGAAAAAAAAATGAAGAATTATTATAGGTATTTGATATGGTTGGTTGGTGTAATGCTGGAGACAGCCTGTCAGCAACAAGTTTCAACCTCTCTTCTCTGCCTTCCTTACCTTACATCTCTTTCATTTCCTCTTCTTTTCCTAGGTTTTCCAATTTCACCAATTCCATTTTCAACCTACATCACAATCTGTAAGTTTTTTCATTTCATCTCCTCCATACTTGTTATCTATCGATAACACTTTCGTTTGTTTGTTATTTTGGATGATGATGATGATGATGATGATGATTATAGACTCTTGATTTGTATCTGTCTGTGTTTTGATTATTCTCTGCTCCAATTTGAATTGGTTTTGATTTGCGACTTTTATCTGATGGATTTTGACTTGTGATCGGCATTTTGGGGAATGAGGGCCTTGTTTTCGTGGGTTTTGGTGGTGGTTGTTCTCTCTGCTTGATCTTACATGCATAATGTAATTGTGTTAAAAACTCTGTATGTGTTTGATGGATCTAGGTGCAGAAGTTGGATTTCGTGTATATGTTCGTGTTCTTCCTTTGTAATGAGATTTTGTTGGCTGGAATTTTGCGTTATTGAAGATAAAAAACTGAGGTTTTTGGTGGTCAATGTGTTTACAATTTTACACTTGTGCCAACTATTGTGCGAAATTGCAAATACTAGGGCTTTTGAGCTGTAATATGAATGGGTTAGATTGAATTAGAATCCTGAACACACACTTTAAACTTGTTCATTATGTTGGGTGAGGTTTTCAAATCATACACATGAGACTTTCTTTCTGGTTGTCATCCTTGTTGTGTTGTAATATAGCGCACCCAAGGGTAGATCATGTCACCCTTTAATGTCCTTGTTGCTTTCACACACATTTCAGTACGAAACAATTTTTGGGTGATAATGGTTATATGCTTTTTTGTTCTTATTTCTTGTTTTCTATTGTAGGTGGTTTATTGGCTAGCTACTTTGAGACATCATAACATAGTCTCTTGCATTGGTATGTAATAATCTAGCACAAGAATTTATTACCCGCAGAGTTCTTGATTAGTTTTCAATGGGCCGTTGCAGGTACAGCAGTTAATAGGTGTTTTCTCTTGTATCTGAAAGAGTTCTCTTCACACCTGATTCATATTTGTTATAAATGTGACTGGAAATCTAAGTTACCAGGGGCTTTCGTGTAACGTCCATGCTGGCAGAGAGCATGCGTGGAATCTATTTTTTGGGTAATGCCCCTGACAAGTGTACTTGTGATGCACTCGGTGTGGTTACAATTCTTAGTTGCTGTTTGGGGTCTCATTGGTTTACTTTGCATCTTGTACTCGTTCTACTTTCGAGACCACATTCGTAGTCAGAGTCAATCCAACTCAGATACTTCAGTGGCCCGTGGATTGTTAGAATAATCTTCATCTTATTCACAATCTGGTGGGGTTTGGGGAGATTTTAAGATTAGAATTCCTGAGGCGTGACGGTCATGCTCTTGGTTCAAAATGGCAGGAGATCGCATGCAAATGCTACATCGTGTCAAATCTAGGATTTTCAGAACCGTGCCTGTTCCTAACCCTGGTTTTTCTTCTTCGCGCCTCCTTACAGAAAACAGAGTCAGGCCCTTAAGCCAGAAATGGAACTGCAGAACAGTGATTACATTTTCTATGCATCGTACCGCTCTTTGCCCTTCAAATGACAGTTGTTTTAGTTGGACCAACGGTCGAGACGGATCTACACATGAACAAAAAAGGGTACTTTTTCAAAATCACAACCGAGGACCCAAATGATGTCACGCGATGCTACTACCCTTTATTAGTACCATGTTTCTTGGCTTTTTGCTACTGTGCTAACACTTTACTTGTTCTGGCTTGGGCGGCGAATTCTAATTCTGGTGATCAATAAGGTTTGAAGAAAAGGGTGTACACATTGATATTCTTTGTTGGTTTTTATCCGTTACGGGTGTTGTTACTCGGTTTATCAGTTCTGTTCGAGCCGGGAGATGCAGTGTTTGAAGTTGTGCATTCTGGCTTTTCTGTCTCTTTATGTTGTGTCGGGGTCGGGATTTGTATACTTGTTTACTTCCCAATTGCAGACTCTTTAGCTTTGAAGAATCTGCAAGATATGGAGGCTACAAGAAGGATCATGGGGAACATAATGACACTTTGTCACTAATCGCTAACCATAGCCCGCTTGATGATTATACAGCGAGCAGTGGGAGAAACTCATCAACTAAACGAGGGTCGATTTCTTTCGCGAAATGGAACGAGATGAACAGCACTCGGATCATCTTTGTTTGTAGAGCTCAGTCTTTTCTCTCCGAGTTAACACTCGACCCAACTGGTTTGCCTCGGCTTCAGGTCTGGCCTTTTGGGTCAGGTTCGTGAACCATGATGGTGAATCAACATATGTCAACTCATTTTTTGTGGTAAACATCAGTTTGTAAAGGTCTTAGGTTTAATAAGGAGTGCTATTTTTGCTTTTGTATTTTTTTTTATTGAATTTTTTGATTTTGGTAGAACTGATCTGTATTCATCATGTTATACTTTTATAACCGTACAATTTCGTTGATTCGAGTTTTTAATATTGTTTGCTTGAGGTACTTGTTTCACTGGTTAATTTTAAACATTACTCAATAAATGGTCTGATTTGTACCACCACAAGTTATATTTTCCCTGTTAAGTCAAATGTTTAAAATGATGGTTTTATAAACAACTCGATCCCCTGATTCGAGCGGGGACAAGTTCTCAATGTAGGATTTCCTCAATAACTCGTATGTAAAAGTGAGTGAATAAAAAAAAACTTGATCCCCTGATTTGATTGGGACATGCGCTCAATTTAGGATTTCATCAATAACTCGTATGTAAAAGTGAGTGAATAAACAACTCGATCCCTTGATTCGATCGGGGACAAGCGCTCCATTTAGGATTTATCTATAACTCGTGTGTAAAAGTGAGTGAATTTGAGTGCTGTATCATATACTACATATGTGCTATTCGTGGTGCTACCGTACGAATATTGAAAACATTTGAAAATAGAAAAAAACATATCAAACATGGTTGAAATTAAAATTTGGAGGCTATGATTTGATTTAGATGATTTTTTTAAATAAGTGGATTTGAGTTTTGTTTCTTACAAGACATGTTGAATTAATTAAAATAATAATTTGCAAGTCAATTTGAGTTTTGTTCTATCAAACGAATAAACTAAATTAATGAGTATATTTTTGAAAGAAATCAAGCTTTCAAAGATTTTATAGTTGACAACATTTTTTGTGATTATAAATAATAATTTAAATACAAGTAGAGATAACGTTAGCTTGTATCCAGCATAAAAGTTATAGTTTACAACTATTATTGAATATAAATAATATCTAAAGCTGTATAACATTATGTATAGACATGATGAACGTAAATGAGTTGTACCGCAAGCTGTTTTTAGGAATGAAAAATTTAAATCCAACCACAAGAGCAAGTCAAGTCGACATACAAGATTCCCGTCATCCCGACAATAATTTCATTATATTTTAATTTTACAAACACAAATAAGCGTATGTAAAAAGGGGAGAAAAAAAATACGAAGTTAGGTAATAATTGGATTCTCCGTTATGGAAGTATATTCCATAAGCGATCTGAATAACATGCAGAATATTTGGTTTCATTTATGATCAAATTTAAGATAGAACAGATTGGATTTCAGTTTACAATGTACTCGAGCAATCTAATGTTTCAAGACGAAACATATAAAAAATGAATGAATAAATCAAATTTTTTACTGCAACTTTAGTTTTCTATGTTTTAAACCAGAACGTATACAAAAGAATCAATAAACAAATGTTCAAATTGTCTTCACCTTCATACGTCTCCTGTTATGTTTTATGTCGCTATAGTACATATCCAGAATACGTAGTAATCATCAATACGGATAGTGCACATGCCATCGTTTTCGTGATGTCGTGAGTGGGGAACTCCACATAAAATGTAGAACTCTGGTATCCTAATACAAGTAATCAAGACCACATATCAATGTAACAATAATACAAGCGACACCATCATTAAAGAGTCATAACATGTTTAAATACAATTGTGCATCTTAATAATCAAAGGAATATCTGTACTATATTATAATGCCGAAGGAGGGTTTCCACTTATAATTAAGAGATTTGAGCATTTTAGACAAGGTACAACTTAAAATCAATTATTTTTAAGGGTAATTTTGTCATTTTAACCATGCTAATATAGACATTCAAAACTATTTACACATTGATCCCTTTATTTGTATGATGAGCTATTTTTGGATTGTTACAGGTTTTTCACATAAAACAGAAAAAGTTTTTTTTTTATTTGAATTTTTACAGTGTTTTTTAAAGTACCTATTGTTATGGTATTCCAAAGTGGCAGTTCAACCGGCTTATTTTCTAAAACGTTTCAACGTAAAAAAAAAACTTAGAATCGACATCTAAATTATAATTTACAACTATTTAATGTTACAAGCAACAACCTTAAAACTTAATTGTAATTAAAACTCAAATATTAATATTAAATACATTAAAATATATAGTAAAACTCTTATAAACTAATTCTATATAGTACTCTACCTAATCTCCTATATTATCTCATGTGTTGTTGTTTCCAAACCAATATTAAAATATTATGACATAGTTTTTGTTATCGCTTTCTACCCGCCCGACGAACGAGCTATGAACCACCGGGATCAGCGACGCCAGCCGCACTCACGAGAAACCAACCATCTACTCTTGATCTCAAAATGTTAGCAGAGGTGGGTTTTGTTAAAGTCGTGACCACTGGCGTGGCAGGCGGCGGATTTGTGATGGTTTTACGACTTCGACGGTTAAGGGCTTAATCGCTCCACCCTACAACTGATAGAGTAATGATGGGCGACAAAACTCGCTACATGTCATGATTCAAGCGTTGTTTCTAGGCTTTTGGTAGAGACCCTTGACGGCTGCACTAGGCGGCGGTAGTGACAGGTATGTGTATATTTTTTAAATAATGGTCAAATGGTAGTAGTTTCTTATGTATGGCATCTTGACTACTCTTAGTTGGAAATATATGCATTAATTTTCAGTTATAAACTCATTTAATAAAAAGAAATGGGTGGCGAAGAAAATGGGTAGCAAACACTAGAAAGACGACGAAGAAATAAATGTCGATGATGATGAGGTAAACACATGTGTTAGAGAATGTACATATTAGCAATTGATCAGTTGATCTACTCTTCAATATAACTTCATAAATCATTGGGTTGGGGATACAAGATTCATGGTTTGAAATTGAAATTAGTACTCATCTTGTTCTAATTGTTATATGCACTTATGATATTAACAGATCCTAGTCCATCATAATTTTATTAATTAGTTGATTTCTTTGGCTGATTGTGTTTCTTAAGATTTTGCTTGTTTAATCATTCTAATTGATTATTGTAGCTTGGAGTGATGAGACTTGCAAGTGAAGAAGACGATTCAGAAGCTAAAAAGATTAGGTGATATTTAATTATTTGATTGTCTTGTGATTTATATGTTGTAATATAAGTAATGTGTGTATTGTATGTGATAGGAAATACAACGATAATATATTCTCTTTGGGATTCTGAATGATGAACATACATGATAAATTATATGTTTTTTATTCTGCAGATCTTGTTTGTTATGCATTTCAGATTGTTCTTTGCATCAAGTGCTAATGGTGAGTTAAAAAATCATTGTTTACCTTTGGCCGATACAAAGTTTGTTAACATTTGTGGTTGATTGAGGTTTTTAGTTGAATACTGATGAATAGTGATGGGTTAGTATGTAATCACGGTAATTGGATAGATAATGAGCTTTTTAACTAATTGGACTGAGTTATTTTAACTTCTTGCTGGTATAATATTTATTAAAGTTTAAGTTCTTGGCTTATGGTGTGTGGAGGATAAATAGTAACAAGTTATAAATGAATATTAGTATGGAGTTGGCAACATAATTCCGGTTAGACAACCCAAGATTTTGCCTCCAACATTGGTTGTTGATGATGGTCTACCGGTCATGGATATTGATGGTTTGAATTTGGATGATCACAATCATGTTATAATGCAAATGCTTAAAAAAAATTGTTGTTATTCCTTTCATCACTAGCTCGGTCCCGTGAAACTACAACAACTCCCATGAAAATATTGTGGTAGATACAAAACCAATTTAATGGTTAATCAATTGTGGCTCTTGTATAACCATCATTAGATGGTTGGTGATTATGGCTAAAGATTTTGTTTGTCAAGAATAACATAGGGCTATTGTTAGCATTTTCCTTTTATGGATACAAGTTTTTTATGCATCTTATTTTGTCACTACTAATTATTTAGTTCTGTATATTTAAATCAATATTCAACACCTTGGTACTTGTGTATTATAATGTTGCATGTGAAATAATTTATTTATTTTGATTGACAAATATTATGAGCTAATCTAGACTAAATGACTGGTCAAATATTTCAATTTTCATAGGATGAATGGAGTAAAAAGTCAAAACTATATGTTGTTTGTTATTTTCTAGGCTTCAACATCAAGCAATGTTTTTTATGAAACTTCCTACCATTAAGGGTTGAAGACATAGAAACAACCCGTAATCGATATAGAGCATTTGCCATCGTATTCAGTTTATGAGTTTATTCTAGATTCAAGAAGGATTGAATGCATTCCCTTTCATATGTGTATGTGTTTTCTCTTTTGGCATCTTGATTACCGTAATCTTGATTTTTTATTTAGGTTTTGCATTGAATTCTAATGTGAGGGTGGAAGAGCCTTTCTCATTATACATGCAAAGGTACTAAACATGTTGAAAGAATAAAAGAAAGTTTCCACATCAAAATTTACGTTTGATTTAGTTAATTTCTAACATGTGAAACTAAAAACTTGGCTAACATTGAAAATGTCAAATGGGTCGAATATCCTGATGTCTATAATGCATAAAACCTCCTAATAAATTTATTTATAGTTAGTTTATTTGAATAATAAAAATTTTGTTTATCATATGTGATACGCTAACTGCTTATAAAAACTGTTGATTTTTAGACAAAGTATTTGGGTCAACCCAAACCGGCTTGTTTCGACCCAAATAATAGTTTACCAATTTGGAGAAAAACAATTGGTACCATATGACATAACATTTCAATAACACTTATTAATCTCTATCCCTGTTAGTTGTATCACTAGCTTATTATCTAAATATATTAAAATTTTGCATACAGTTCTCATTATTTTCAATTTCAGGGCCTTTGTGTTGCTTCTGTATGGGATGGAGCTCGCAACCACATCTGACTTATGTTTGAATGAAGGTATGATACATGGTCTTTTTTGATATGGTTTTAATCTAAAATTACATAATTTGAGTCAAAGGGTATTTAAGTCATTTGGTTAACAGTCAAAGTACTTCTCCAAATTTTTTTACCAAGTTAAAAGCTTTACTATCAATCAAAAGTTCATGCAGTCAATTTGTTTATTATTGCCATTTATAATTGTACATCTTGGTTTTCATGAGAAAAATGTTATCATTCTCACGAGACCCGTCAATCCTTGTTAATAACACGATTAGGTAAATTGTAGCTTGCAATGAGTAGGTTGCTTTCAAGAGTTTATGATAGGAAATGAGAGGAATTGTAATTTGAATTTGAGACCTATGTTAGAAGGGAGTTAGGTTATAATAAATATTGTAATTCATAATTTTAATTTGTCTTCTTGTAGTTACAAAGAAACCATGCAAATGGTGTTCTTGAGTTGTCTTCTGTCACTCCTTGAAAGGAATGAAAACTTCAACTTTAAAGAAAGATTCTTATAATTATTTATCTGTGGTATCGCGCGAGCTTTTTACTAGATAACAAAGAAGGTTTTACTAAAAATTTACCATTCATTCGTAAACAATATTATTTGCATAAATGAATGATTCTACTCTAGAAAATTACTCTATCATTATAGAGAAAGAAAATGTATAATAGAGAAAGGAAATGAATAACTGATTTTGGGTATTTTCAAATTAACACAATACTTTGGCTTTTAATTGACCCTGAATTCCCTTTAACTTCGCTTGATTACACGTATAGAAGAGAGAAAAATCAATCGCGTAGAAACTCTTTTTCTGCTCACCTAAAGTTATCCCTTTCATTCTTTGTAATATTAATTGACAACTGAATGAATAGTTAATTTTGGTTAGTTGCATTAGTTTTAAATTTTTCACATTTAACATTAACTTTTGGTATTTAACTTTGCTCACTAAATTTTAGAATTTAGAGTTTGGGTCACCAAACTATTTACAATAAAGTTTTATTTCCTGAATTATGCCACTAAAATTAGTATTTTTACAGTTGACCTTCAATTGTGTTTTTTTTTCTCTGATGATCGAAGTGTAGAATTTGGCTAGCGATTTGTTTTTTGACTTTAGCCACTAAATTTTAGGATTTTAGAGTTTGACCACTAAACTATCATAGTGAGCCGTGAGGTTATATTTTTTGAGTTAGCCACCGAAGTCTAGTATTTTAAGTTTCAACATCAAACTTCGATTTTATGTTTTATAAGAAGCAGATAGTAACCAACCAAAGCAACTCGGCGTTGCAAGTGGAAAAACAACTGGCGTCCCACCACGTATTTTTAGAGTCTGACCCTTAAAGTTTATCATTTTAGAGTTTCGCCACAAGACTTTATTTTTATATTTTTCGACAAGCTGACTCAATAACAACTAGAATAACGCAACATTATGTGTAGGAAAAGTGACCGGACGATGAAAACTAGTTGTAAATCAAAACTAGGATCTACTACAAGGCCAGATGGCGTGTTCTTCACTTATCATTCGTTTTTGATGCTACATTAATTTCATATCAGTTTTCACTTCTACTTCACTTAGAAGGGTTGTGCCTTTCATCACTCAATTGAGTTTTAATGCCACGTTATTTTAATTCATTAAATCCAAATAATATTTTATGTATTAACCAATTTGTAATAAAAATAAAAATATCATTTTATATACCACAATTACTGATGTCGGTGGCATATACTACTAATCACCTTTTTATAATTGCATTAATGCTACATAAATATTAAATTTCAATCAAAACCTCATATTTCTAAAGTTTTAACTTGATCTTTGTAATCTATCTAATATACATTTTTAACCCAATAACCTTTTTAGCAATTTAATTTCTTTCAATAACTTTTGTTTGTTGATAATAAAAAATAATTTGTGGTAGTGTTTTCTTTTTTGCCGTATAATATATAAATTTTGTTAAAAACGAAATTGTATTCAAAATAGGGGTTTTATTTAAGTATCGTATTATATCGACTGATGGTTGGGTGCTACCATCGTGCAGAATGAATCGATACCAACCAAAGAACATCATAACCGTTATATATTGTTTTTTTTTATGCTTCAATCTCCAAAATCAAGTCTTTACAACTTCATATCGCGAGCTTAATTTTTGTTGCAACTTAAATAACGATTTCCAATAATAATTAAAATACGGTAGGGTTATATAGAAAGAGTTTATAATCTAAAAAGCCTAAGAAGAATTCTAGGCTTGACACGTGTGCTTCTATTATTTTAAAGAGATAACATTTGGTTATTCTGTCAAATATATCAGCTCATTGTGTTATATATGTTTATTGTGTCAAATATCAGTTCATTGTTTGTTATATGTATTCATCATTGTGTTTACATTTTAGATCATTTTATATTATTTTTTACAAGTTTCTTATATTATATAAAATTGTTATCTATCATGTGTTTTACAATTAGGAGTATACAATGATATATTGTTACCAATGTATTTATTAAAATTACAACAATGTTTTATTGTGTTTTATTGTTTTTATATATTATATAAAGTGTTGTTATCTATCATTACGTTTTATAATTACAAATACATAATTATGTTATTTCACCGATATATTTTTCAAAACTTGTAGAGATAATGCAATGACAATCAAAAAACACAATAAGACATTGTTGTTATATTGTTATTGTTTTTAATCTATTAGAATAATTAGTGTTAATTTTATTATGTTTTACATGTTAAGATACACAAGAATATTATTTTTATTATATTTTTTTAAAATTCATTATTTTATAACAACATAATAATATTAGAAAAACACAATAACCTAATAAAAAAGACTATGAACTGCACTAAAAGACAATCACGAGATATGAGCTTAAAATATAAAAAAATTATTATCTTTTTATATAACAATACTGTACTGTTTAAAATAAAAAACGTTTGTTTTTATGGTGTAATTTTATAAAAAAATACCGTACATAAAATTATGAATGTTAAAAAAATATTGATACTTGTAAAAAGTTAATAAAATGACTATTCCTAAAATAACCATAATAAACAATTTTTCTGATTTCAACTATTGATTAAGAAAATGAATGATTGCGATACTTTTTATACTTTTTAATTTTAAACATTTTTTTATTTGAACATTTCCTTAAAATACATTCATAATAATAATTAAAAGAAGCGTAGATACTAATTAAAAATTTATGCACGCTGAAGTAAAATACATGCATAATAATTACTAAAAACATTTACATACTAATAAAAATACAATAAAAGTAAACGCTGAAGTGCCTGAAGAATTACAGGAGTGGCTCGACTGTATACCGACTGTATATAAGAATTAAGATTAAGCATTGCTCACAACATTCACTAGTAGGTGTCCCATTTTAATGTGAGTGTATGTTATAATATAAGAGATGGTTGTGAGTGAAGGTGAGAGAATTGTGGGGATCATACCGTGATCTTCATATTGGAAAAACACGGTACAACCCCCATAAATTTTTTAATATTTTAAAAGTGGTTGTGAGTGAAGATGAGAGAAAGATAATAATAAAGATATAAAAAATATTATTAATTGAAAGAGATAATAAAAATAATATTTTTTAATATAAATATAAAAATGAGGATGAGAAAGTTAGTGTGAATGATAGCTCATAATTTAGGTGTCCCTAAATTTCTTGATTATATACAAGATTGTACTACATTTTTGATATTTAAATATATGATATTATGATGCATGTGAGATAAGAACTGTATCATTTATTGTTGCGATTTCTTTACGTTTCACAAATGTATTTCAATAAGTTATCGGGGTCTTTGTTTAATTACATTCTTGATAAGGAGAGCAATAATTATTATATTTAAAATTATTTCTTTCACTAAAACTTACTCCAACTCTAATAAGTATCATTGTATGTGTTTAGAAATCATCTACTATACATGTTTTTATCATATTTCTATGTGTTAATATTTTAAGTAAAAATACTTTTTTTTTTCACAAACAAAGCCCTGGTTTTATAATCTAATTGTGCACCAAAAAGATTGGGTTGGCGGGTACAAAAGAGGTTATTATGAATTAGTATCATCTCGCTTTGAATTGCATAACTGTGGAAGCAAATATCTATTTTGTATAATGTTAGTTGTACATTTTATCTCAATATAAACTTTATAGATAACCTAAGATTGCATAAGTTAATAATTAATATTGAACACTATTAATTCAGAATTATATAAACAAGCTTAAGTAAAGTTATATATTAGGTTATTTAAGAGATATCAAATTGAAATCAAAAGTATAAATGGGTTTGTATAAAGATCTAACTTTATTACTTCGTTTAGGGCCCCTGAAATGATGAGCCGTCCTGTTTAAAAAATCAATCAAAGATTGGTAGGCATTGTGCCCTGTTGAAAAGTCCAATCGAAGATTGGCGTGCATTGTGCGGTGCATTATGCCCTGTTGAAAAAAGCCAATCGAAGATTGGTGTGCATTGTGCGTTTCAAGACACGTATTCTTGCTTATTAACACATTATACGGGTCAACGATCTCTTCTAAGATAATTGTCGATTCAAGCTCATTTTCATTGTACTCGCAGATTGTATGGCGTAAGCAGATGCACACATATATAGCACCCCTTAAGAGGTTATACTGGTTGAATCTTATTTTTACATTTAACATAAATTGTTAAATTGTTATATGAATTACCCTATCATGAATCATCACCCTCTTAAAATATTCCTCCTCTGAAGCTATAAGTAGACTTGGGCATAAAAAACCGGGTTCGGACCCGACCCGGAAACGGTACGGGTACGACCAGGTATATGTATACCGGTTTGGACCCGAAAAAAAACCGTAGGGTTGGAAACGGGTATGATTTTCTAGATTTCTTAGAACCGGCCCGAACCCGACCGACCAGACCCGACCGGAACCGGTTGAAACCGGGTTGGACCCGGTTTTGACCTTTTTTTTTTTTTATTTTATTTTATAAAAGTAGCCGTTTTTTAACGGCTATATAGCCGTTGGGATCGATTTTGGCCGTTTTTTTGTCACTTTTAGGCTTATAAGTAGTATAAATAGGTGTGGGTTGATATGGTTTAGTACCCAAGTCTCAAATGCAAAACATACGCAAAAAACGCAAAAATACTCTCGTTTTACACTTTCACTCTCTTCATCTTGAATGGCTCACTCACAATCTTCCGTTGGTCAAGGTTTCGTCCAACGCTCCAACCGTCGTTCGTGTTCTTGCACACAATCGTAACATGGATGTTTGGTGCAATTGGGATATGGTTGAGTTAAGTGACGGTCTGTAAAGGCTCGTTGCAAGTTTGTGGAGCTTTGCTTGCTAAAGATTCTAACACGACTTTAACCAACACATTAGCAAGAAGTTTGTAAGTCGTTGAAAAGTAATCCGGATTCGCAACAAACACCAATTGGGTGGAGACGGTGGAATTTAATTACGATGTTAATACGGTTCGAGACGCATGACGAAGTTCGTGATTCAAGAAGCTTTGCCTTTTAGTCACTTCGACATCCTCGTTGACCAACTTAATTCGAGAGACGCTTCACCTCGTTACACTCACGTAAGTCGTACTACACTTAGACGTTATTGTTTAAAATTATGGAAACAAGCAAAAAATGATTTATTGTATTATTTGAAAATTTAAATACGGTGTAAACTTAACTATGACGTTGGTCGGCTCCACACGGGTTACCCGAATCGTACCTTTGCGTCAACGCTCATTGGATGGATCCCAATTCATGGCCAATTGATGAAACGTACGATTGCATTTGATTTTTTCCACCATCACACCACCGGATCTTTTTCCACATCCACACACCGGAGAATTTTGTTACTTTTTAGATAATGTAATAAGTACTTTTAAATTACAAAATAAACTTTTTCAATTTCATTGATAACGCCTCTAACAACATAACCGCGGTTAAAAAATTAAAATTAAAATATCTTCCGATTGCAAACGGTGATTTTTTCCATACTCGTTGTGTTGCACATATTATTAATTAGTAGTGCAAGACGGACTATCCGGCAATATGTTAATAACTTTATTACATCTTTTCGATTTATGTTACCATGATGTTTTAAAAAAAGTAGAGAAGATATCAAGATATAAACAACTTTGTAAGGATACGCACTCTAGATTTTTAGATCCTAATTGGGATGTACTTACTCGGTGGAATTCGACTTGTCACATGTTTGAATGTGCTTTAAAAACAAAATGGCACTTTGAAAGCTTTTCATAATAGTCTTTCGGATAATGGTGAAGCCGACCCATTTCCGGATGCGGGTGGGAGAATCTTCAACGTCTATCCGAGTTTCTTGAGGTTTTTAAAAACTCAACAACAAAATTATCGGGAGTTTATTATTCCACTAGTTATTCGGTGCTTCAAGAATTATATTTTATGTCTTTGAATTTTAAAATTTTCAAAATAAAAATAATATGTTTAATCAAATGATAGAACCAATGAAAGAAAAGTTTAAAAAATATTTTAAGGACTTACACCCGTTTTTACGTGTGCCGCCGCTTTAAATCCGTTTCTAAATGTTGCGGGGGTTGAATGTTTGATAGATGAGATAAATGACAATTTGAATATGTATGACGAAAACCCTGATTTTTCAAACGTGGCAAAAGAAAATTTTAATCATAGTTTGAAAACAATTTATAATTTTTATTTAAATAGATATGAGCCTAACGTAAACATAACCATGCTAAGCGGATCAACCTCAAGTGCTAGTACCTCGGTTAAAGACCCTGTTTTGATTATGTTGAATGTTGTTCGGGATGTGACGGCTAAACGTCAAAGGGGTAACACCCCAACAAGTGAGCTCGGTAGATATAGTGGAACGGATCTTATTTCCACTATGACTACCGAAGATTATCGTGCATTTGATATTTTGGCTTGGTGGAAAGGAAAAGAATCTCAATTTCCGATTCTTTCTGCTATGGCCCGTGATTTATTAAGCGTCCAAGCTTCTACGGTAGTTTCGGAATCTGCTTTTTCTCTTAGTGGCAGGGTAATATCATTACGAAGAACAAGACTAACTCCGGAAGCAGTGGAGATGTGCATTTGTTTAAAGGATCACTTAGACGCAACGGATCGTATACAAGACCAAACAAGCCTCGAAGACGAGATTACACTCGAAGCTAAGTACATGATTTACTAAGTGTCCAAGCTTCTACGGTAGCTTCGGAATCTGCTTTTTCTCTTAGTGGCAGGGTAATATCATTACGAAGAACAAGACTAACTCCGAAGCAGTGAAGATGTGCATTTGTTTAAAGGATCACTTAGACGCAACGGATCGTATACAAGACCAAACAAGCCTCGAAAACGAGATTACACTCGAAGCCGAGATTACACTCGAAGCTAAAGTACATGATGAAGAGGTAGAAGACGGAGTATCTTCTGACATATCCGATGAAGAATTAGCATTTGATCAAGCATCTCGTAGCAGATAAATTAGACGATATTGTTATTTTTAAGTTGTTTTAATATTATATGTTTTTCATGTTCTTTTTAAATTTCTTTGTCATTCAAATGTTTTATATAAAAAGTATTTAATATTTGTATATTATAAGTGTAACTTTTTCTGCTCAAGATTTGTATATTTTATATATTAAGTTGTTTAAATTTTTATAATTCAAGTGAACCCGGTTAGGAAAAGAAAATAAAAAGAAAAAAAAGGAAAGAAAATATAAGAAAAAAAAAAACATACGACCCGGTGTTCGACACACACACAAGAAAAGAAAAAAAGAAAAAAAAAAAAAAAAAACCCGGTTGAACCCGGGTTTCATACCCGAACCGAAACCGACCCGACCCTACCCGGGTAACCGGGTAGGGTTGTGTACCCGACCGGGTTCACCAATACCCCGGTACAAAAAACCCGGTGGGCCCAAACCGGTTTGTTACCCGGGCCCGGGTACGGCCCAAACCCGGTTTGCCCATCTCTAACTATAAGTAGAACATTATTAGAGCAACTACTGCGCCTTTTTTTAGTAACTAGTGAATTCTCTACTGTTTATAATAACTTAGATATAAAAATCACTATATGGAATGACAGCATACTGCATTTGAAAACTGATGATGTAAACTACTTTCAATAGTTTCAGTAGCTGAATGTCTAAACCACCATGAATATAAATACAAAAAATATTCTATAATCCAAATCCAAAGACCAACACTTTATTTGAAAGCAAAACAATCATCTTTTAGCAGTGGTTGGTTCAAAACAATGAATGGTCATATAAATGTAACGAAACATTGTTGCTTTTGTAAATGAAGCAAATAAAGTTGTTACCGCCCTTGAATCAAGCGGTTGATTGCTTCAAGTAAGCGATAAGATCAGCCCGGTCCTGTGGCTTTTTCAGTCCAGGAAACACCATCTTCGCTCCAGGAATGTACTGTGCATCATTCACAAAAAATATTTAAAATTTAATTACAACAACAAATTCTAATCAGACATCACATGTATCCAAAACTATGGTTTACTTCAAAGCACATATTCAAAAAGAAAAACAGCTAAAATGCAACTTATTTGTACCTTCTTCGGGTTAAGCAAGTAGTCATACAGTGTTTTCTCTTCCCAGATCACAGCCATGTTCTTATTGGCAGCTGAATACGAATACCCTGCAGTAGTACCGGATTGCCTTCCAAAAAGCCCGTTCAAATTCGGCCCTGAAATTCACATATCCCATATCAGATTCACCATAATCTTGAATTTCAAGTTAAGAATTGGTAAACAAAATTATCAAGAAACTCTCTCAAAACTTGATTACAATGAGTAACCTAACACGGTATTTATAGACTAACCATAACCTGATAAACAAGCTGCCATATTAGACTATATCTAGGATTACTAAACAACAGACTTGAAATACAATCAAATCCTTCAATCAATGGTAGAATGACAATCATATTAGACTATGTCAGACAACAGTATATAATATAAGATAACTGTAACAATCATGAAGAACAAGTGCCAAATATCAGGATTCAGGAATCACCCCTTGGCCCTTAAATCAATGGTAGAATGACACAATGCAGCCCAGCTAGACATGAGTTATATCAGATTGATCATTATCGTATACGAAGGTTTACTCAAAACATTTAAGTTTCCTTTCATAAATCCTCGGTTAGAAGCGTTCGTTGGATCGGATAACAGATTATTTGGATCGGATTATTCGGATTTGAAAATTTCATGGCCCAATCTGATCCGAATAAGGATATCTTTATCTGATCCGAATCTATCCGAATTCAATTAGGATCGGATTCGGTAAATTCGAATTACCCAAATAATCCGAATAAACCAAATAACATCTTTTCTTATTTTTTGTTTCTTTTTTATTTTTGCTAATTTTTTATTCTTAACATTTAATAAGTTTAAAATCACAGTAAAAGATATAAAACTAGATAATACAAATTTGACTTAAACACAAATTCAAAATTGAAACGTAATAAATAATTGTATAGAACCCCCGTATTAGTATCTCTAGTTTAGAACAACAATCGATTATTGTATAATTGTTTACCATTAGAGGACTGGAATGTGTCAAGTTCTTGTGTATTGAGTGAAAACATAATAGGTAGTTGAGTAATAAACATTGGGTTAGAAAGATAGTTGAATTTTTGTTCGGATTAATTGGAAATCTGAATAATCCGAATAACTCAAATAAAAAAAGTATGATATCCGAAATCCAAATAAGAAATTCACATTCGGATGAGATCCGATCCGAATATCGGAACAAGGATTCGGATCGGTTTATTCGGATTCGGACATAGATAGAATTTCGAATATTTTCGGATATCAGATTTCGGGACATAAACACCTCAACGCACCACACGCTCTTTAAACCAAGTATGCATAATGCATCTATATTGCTCAAAATCATAAGGTGAGTACTACATTAGAGAATCTTTCTATACACATACACTTGCTCAAAATCAAAATACAACAGCATCTGTCTTTAAGCATACCAATTGAACAAAACAGAGCTATACAATTATACATACAACAGCTGCATAATTACACAAACTTATCAAACAACATCAAATAAATATTTCAATTTGTAAACCGACAGAAACTCCAATCTCCATACGCTAATTTTTAGATCAAAATCAATCCCCCAAACTACACACAACTTCAAAAACGTAAATCTGCACATAACTATTCAAAATCATTACATCCTTCACATAATCACATTCAATCAAACAATTATAACAATTAAAGCAGCAGATAAGGTGGTGGTTTAACTTTTAAGTAAGGGACGATGATGATGAAGAAGACGGTGTGACACTGACCGCATTTTGCTTTGAAGATCTTCTCTCCGGCTTTAGTGTCGCCGGGCTTCGAATGACGTCATTTTCCGATTTCAATACAGAGGAGAGATGGTGGTTGTTTCATTCAACTTCTTATTATATTTATAGGGTGATGTGAATGTGACTCTTTCTTTCTTTCTAGAGTCTTCTGCTTTCTTACAGGTGGTAATCGTGGGCTTGTATACGCACCACCTTCGATAAAAAAGCTCAAGGCTCGAAACTCGCTCGAAATGGTTTGAAGATAAATCGTTTGAGATCGGTTTGATTTGTAAACAAGTCGGCTCGGATCGGTTTGTAAACGAACTCAAACTCAAAATGTCTTTTGTAATTCTGGTTTGGTTTTTACATTTTTATAAAAACAATCCTACTCTTGAAGAGGTTTCTTTTAGCAACCTGTGATGGTAATACCGTGATACTATTTGAATAGCATTTGAATACCAGATCCAAACATAATTATTATTTATTTTTATAAAGTAAAAGATAGACCATTCAAATTTTATTTATTTTTAAGCAGTGAACTATAAGATTAGACATAAACATTTAGGAAAACTTCTTATAATACTAAGCAAGTTTTAGCACTGTTCTGATTAAGTCATTTATATTTTTAGTTGTTCCATTCAGATCACTAAAGTTTAAAGTGTTCCAATTAGGTCATTAATATTTTTATTTGTTTCAATCAGATCATTAAAGTTGTAAGAGTGTTATAATTAAATCATATATATTTTTATTAATTGTTTTAAACAATTCACAAATTATTTAAATAATTCGGTTTTATAAATATTGTTAATTTTTTTTAAATTTTGAATTTTTTAAAAGAAAATTGCAACTTATAAATAACCTAATTAAAATTATTCTGAAACTCAGTGATTTGATTTACACAAAAATTATACGACAAATTTTACAAAGTTACCTCTAAACATTTTATATTTTGTTAAAATTTGATACGTAATACAGTTTATAATCGCTTAACTAATTTTCTTTTTAAATGTTGGTGTATCTATTAAGCACTAAGTACAGATACAGTATGTGATTCTTGTGTCATCTATTTAATATTCATTACATACTCAACGCGTCTTAATAGAATAACCCTAAATCAAGAGTTATAGAAAAAGAGATGAGAAGAAAAAAAGAAAACATAAAAGGGGATGACAAAGAACAAAAGAAAACATAAGAGTGAACATCTATGCAAGTCTTAATGGAAGTTTCTGCATCAATCAACATAACATTCTTGTTATAGTTCAAACTACTTATATTATTAGAATTGTATGATGTCTGATGATGTATTGATTGAGTTTTAGAAGTAAAGTTAACATAATATAATATGAGTTCTAAGTTTTGTAATAGGAGTCGATTAGAAATCTGATTGTTTTCATGAGAATTCAAAACCATAATGTGTAACGATTGGTTTTTTGTTATTAACTACTCAACTTATTTTCATGAAATTATGCGGGTAAAATATTATTTACAACGTTGTACGTTACAAAATAAAAATATTTATTACAACAATGTTATATTTAATTACACATAAGACGATCTCATGAATAAAAGTAATACCTATGACCTACTAAAAATGTTATGTCGTATTTATATTATACTAATTATCAACTATATATATATATATATATATATATATATATATATATATATATATTATAATTTGTACCTTATGTTTTATAGGTTGTATTTTTGTTTTTTTACTTTTGACCCTATAGTTATAATCTTTTATATTTAACTCTAACATTTGTTTTCACTTTCAACTTTGATCCCATATAATTTTAACCTTTTACAAATTTTGCGTTTTACATCTCAGTCTAAAGTTTTCGAGTTAACATACCGCAACATGCGTCCGTGGTCCAACGTTTTACCTTCACTTTTTTCGTTTAACGGCCATGTTGTGTTTTATATTTTGGTCTAACTTATACACATTAACGCGCCGCAACGCATGTGCATGGTTTGAACGTTTTTACGTATACTTTCGTTCGGTTTAATTTTTCATTTTTATTTCTTTTACGAGCTTTCTGGTGTTAGTGGTCGCTAGCGACGGTGTGACATTGATGTTATTTGGCACGGTTATACGCTCCCGTCGCAACGCGAGAAATTTAATACTAGTTATAATCTAAATATCAAATTTAGCATCTAAAAGTCTAAAACCTAATTTGTTAAATATTATATCTAAAATATTAGTTCAAGTATTTAATATAGCATCTCAACAACTATACTGCTATATTAAACCATATAGCAATGAATAGTTATAATTTTGTCGTTTGTCATTTTGTCATTTTGTCTTCCACCCGGTACCTTCACTGTACATCAAGCATCAAAAAGGACTTCTTGTTGTTTCCTTCGTTTAGTTCTGAAGAAATCTTAAGAGCGGTGATGATATTGATAAACAAGTGTGACTACCGTTTACAGGTAGCAGTCGCAATCGAAAACCGGTTCTGAGCTCAAACGTAACAATTGCTATGTTTCAAGTTATTTTAGTTTGTCCATCACGTGCGCAACGCGCACGATAAAAAATTAGTTATGTTAAGTATCATAATTTAAAACGTTAATTAAAATATTACATTTAGCATTTCAAAATTTATTTTGTTAAATAATTAAGAAGCTAAAATACTTGTAACATATATAAAATTAAGTCGGTTATTTGGATTTTAGGAGAGTTATCTTCTATTTAATAAAGTTACTCGGTGGCAACATTTTTAAGTTTGTGTTAATACGAATTGAAATTTACTAATTGGATGCTAGAAGCTTGTATATTCAAAAAACATAACTAGTAGCAAACTAGCAATAACTACTATATTATTAACTAGTTTAGTTACACGGGTTGAAAATATAAAAACAACATAATTTATAAATGTATAAATATTTCGTATGATTAAGTTATTTATTACTATAACAATAAAAAAATAAAAATTACATTTATAACTTATAAGTATCCGAATACTTTTTTGAATAATATAACATACAACTGACCTATGTAAAATTAAAAACCAGTTGTCTTAAAATCATACTAACATAAATATATAAATATATCAATAAATATTTTTTTCATTTTAATTTTTTTTAAATTGAATCTTATTTGGCTATAATAATATGTATAGTTCAAAACAATATGATTACACAATAAAGTTTATAATATAAAAATAAGAGTCCCAAACAAAAACGAGGAAACAAAGAGAGAGACAGAGTGGGGATTGAATCCATAACCTCACCCGTGTCATCACCCATCCACTGCTAGCGATTTGATTTTTCGGGTTCTTTTTTTTTTTTTTTTTTTTCTATTTTTAATATCACTGGGTATTTTTGGTCAGTTCATTTGCTTTAAGTCTTCCATATGTATCTTTTGAAAGTCATAGTGTCTAGATTCACATACTGTTGCATCTTCAAAACAGTCCTGAGATCGACTGTATTAGATGCCAAACAATTAACTTTCTAGTCAATTGATTATTTATCTTTCATGTTCAAGTTCTTAGAGTTTGCAAACAACATTATGTACTCGATCAACTACAATGTACCCATTCTTTAACACGTTCTAGACTTCTTGGTCTGACTTGTACTTCGCGATTTGCAAAAGGATTTCTTCCAAAACAGCTGGAAATGAAAAGAACATGCTGTCAAACTCATTTGGCAGACCGCGAACCGGTTGAAAAACTAACCTTTGATTGTTAACAGCGCGGTCACTCATTTGGCGGACCGAGTGAGAGGACTTGAAAATGTGCCTCTTATTTGGTCTAGACCTCATAAAAGGAACCAAACTCAACAAAACCAGAGACCGGATGTGTCTCACCTATGAACATGGTCATATCACATAATGATTGGCTAAGAACATGACATGAGGACAGACACATTTATACCCAATGGATGCCATCAGGATATCTGATAGAAGCCTAGACAAGAGGACGATATACACTCCAATTTCTTTGCAAAGTTAAAATATTACACAAACTCTCTCGCGTATAAATACCCCTCACCAAACTTGAGGTATGCACTGATTACAGATTTACTGCTCCCTCCTTCCCTCTCTCTCTTATATAAGCCACACATAACTTAAGGGTTTGATTTTTAAGTCTTATTTAAACCATTCTAATAAGTCAACATCATAAGTAGACCTAATACTGGTCAGATTTTTCTATCTTGGGTGAATAAATTAGAAAAAAGATGTTTGTGCACCAAAAATTAACATGTCGCATCTTAGAAACCACTATAACACATCAAGAAAACACATGTCGGTGATAACATTATAAATTTTATGCAACATACACTCAATGTTGAAGGAAATCCGACTGAAGTTGAAGTTATAGCAATTGTAACTCATCCAAGAATCAAGCTTAATGATGGCGGTTGCTCCAATAGAGCTGGTATGATCACACACAAATGTTTATTCATTGTTGCACAAATTATTCTTGCAATTTGCAAAGCAGGTTCTTTTAAGCTGGTTCATTCTTTATAAGTTAATAACATATCTGCTCATAGAAACAGTTCTTCAGCTTTATATGCATCTGGTTCATCGGGAGGTTTTTCCTCAAATATAGGAATTGAGAAATCAGTAGTTGTTTGATTAGTAATTGGGAATGTGCTTGAAACAGGAACCAAACATAGCCTTTGACTTCTTAGGTCTTGCTTTGGAGCCTGCACAAATATTATTTTATTGTAATTTAGTTCATGGATGAGAAAATCTGAAATTAAACTTAGGTGAAGATGTAAATTCAAGAAATTGGTAGTTCTACCTGCTGCTGTGGCTCTAATGGAGTTTCTTTTCTTGTGTATGGAGTCAAAAGAACCTGATTATAAGATAAAATCATACAGGCTACGTAAGTTCCACGAAAGACGTATGCACCCTCACATATACTAGTGTGGGCCACATGGAAACATAACTCAACGGGACTTTCTATCATAACAGCAAAACACCACTGGGAGTCTGGGATTGTATAGTATGCGATGAAAGCCCTTTTCTAGCAGGCTTAAGTCTATGATAACATATACCTCAGTCGCACAGAAACAACAAAGTTTCCCTCGACACAAGAAGCGTCTAACTGAAGGTAAAATGGATAAATTTTTCCTTGACTACAAAATACATGGTTCTAGATAATTAGAATCACATGTAGACAGGTCATCTAAAGTGAAATTTTGGTGAAATAGAAATGTTGGAGTAATGTGTGAATCCCATGATGGAAACTGTTGTAACTTTATGAAATGATGTTGACGTGGCAACATCCGATTCCATGTGGCAGCCTACGTGGCAATGACCATGCATGGATCGACCAGTTTGACCATACATGGATTGATCAGTTTACTTTCAGTTGCTTTCAATAAGTTAGAGGCTTAGGTAGAGGGTAATGTGTTCCTAGTTTCATGGCTAGTTCTCTCATTTCATGTGATAGTGGGTACGAAGTTGTTTATTGCTCTTCTTTGTTAACTTGTTCTTTTTGTCTTTCCTGTTAAGTTGTTAAGCGATTAATAACAGAAAACTAGAAGACCAATTTTGCTCAAGATCACAGTGTTGTTAGTGTGTGTATTGCCCCTTGGATATGTACCATCATCTTTCCGTTGGCTCAAGTTAACAGGTGTGCGTCGTACCTTATACAATATACACACACTAGAGATAGCCAAGTAGGCCGGATAGGCGGGTCAGAAAGGTCATGTTTGTATGGATAGGATTGAAAAACTTTTTGTCCAGAATTTTAGTTTCTTTATAAATAACCTGGGTGTCAAAATTCATCTCAATAATATTACAATTCTCTAACTGTAATAATTTAGGAGGTTGCATGCCTTAAAAAACACTTTGGCGACGTTCACACAATTTTCTAAAAATATGGAAAAATAATAATAACAGCTAGGTATACACGCGCACACACAGAAACAAGCATGTGAACATACATATTTAAAATATGATATACTTACCTTGACTTGTTCATGTAGAAATCTGATGTGTTCACAAGCATCTAAAAATATTGATGCTGTATCAGTCTGTAACAAAAGGAAATATTATTTTAATATTGTCAGCATAAAGTGTCTTCCATTTCGGGAAGTTAAATTTGCTTGTTTCTTCTAGAAATTAACATGGAAAACAATAAAATCGGAGTACAAAGTAAACTTGAATTCCATAAACTGTGAGCATTAATACATTTGATTAATTTGAAGTTTAGCTTATGTTCAGCGACATTTTTAATAAAATGAAATATGGTCATCAAGGTATATATTTACTCTTAATAGGTTTTGCATTTTTTTTCCTTGTAAATTTATTGATATTTAAAAAAGTTACATCAATATGTGGGTTCTGTTCATTTTTAGGCAAAACAATTATATGTTCTTTTCTCAACTTGTATTCATATTACTTAAAAAGCTGATCTAGAAAGTCTTTGTCTAGTCGAGTCATCTAACTTAGCTTAGTACCAGACTAACCAAGCATGGATATCAGATTTTGATAACCATTTCAAAATATTTTAAATTTGAATTCAGAGAGCTATAGATTTAATTCCAGAGGCATCACCTCTTTGTTTCTTGTCAGAACATTCTTTATTGAAAATTTGAAGGAAGAAAAAATTACTAATCATACCCTTCCAAAAGGTGAAACTAGCTGTTGCAGCACAACAATTTTGTTGCCCAACTTCTTTCTCCGTGCCTGATAAGTCAAAAAAAATCGACCATGGAATTCAGATAAGGAATTGCTAGAAAACTAATCAACACCAGTGCAGAAATATCATGTCTATAGTTGCTGAAATTGGCAGATTGTAAAAAGCAGAAAACATAGCATCAATACGATGTGCAAAACAGAAATTAAAAGTATGTTAAAAGTTAATATAAGTATATAACTATGGCAGTATTTGACAGTTTTTCCTGTGCAAAATTATCATATGTAAAAATAGGCGTTTTTGTTTTATGCTAGTGAACTGTGAAATCATGATAACATGAACACTGTTTTGCTTCATACCTTCTTCAAAGCTGGTGAAGGAGAATGCTTTGCATTATGAGAGGTGTTTGTGGATAGTGAGAGCTTCCTGCTGCCATTTTCCACTACTTCTGATACAATCATCTGCTATTTATGTAAAACAGATTTAGAAAGGAAAAGAAGGCAGGGAAGAAAAAACAAGAACATGAAATAATACATTTGGTTCATAAGATGAAGGTAACTGATATTTTAAAGATGGAAACTGAATCTCCTCCATCTGTTGCTTCCACCTTTGGATGCTAGCACTGCCACTCATTCTGCATAAAGATATCATTTTGATTTCTATACTTTAATTGCCACATTCTTCAGTAGGAAGGATATTCTACACATACACACACACACACACACATATATATGTATATGTATATATATATTTTATGTATATGATGACTTACTTCTTTGTAAAGTTTAGTCCAAAAGAACTATCAGTGATCGTAGAAGTTGATTCAGATGTAACCGAAGAACCACTGTTTTTTAGGAAACTTAATTCTGATTCATATGTAGTTGAGGAATCACTGCTTTGTAGGATGCTTATAGAGGATTCACTTTCACAAGTGGAATTGCTGATTACTGAAAGCCTGAGGCAAGTGTGTATTCCTTTGTAAGTGACTATCCAGTTGGACGGGTCATCATCAAATCTTTTGATATTTTTCTTTGCATTGCAATGATAGCATCTGTAATAGGCTCTGCAGGATGAGTAGTACTATTTTAGTTCCTTTCTTCAATCTTCAGATGTCACACACATAATATTTCATTGGTCAAACCATTAACGAAAAAAGATTGCTCAAGTACTTCCTTATAGGAGATGCAGAAGAAAAATACAATAAGTGTAATGGCAAAAAACTCACAAATCGGTATGTCACATCCAAATTATGAATGAATTAGTATCAAGTTGGTGAAAGTAAATTATTCCAAAGAAAAGCAAAAGAACAAAAAAACTTCCTTTGTTGGGAAGAAAGTAGCTCGTGTGGTAGATCACTAAACCATTATTTTCAAAATCAAATATGGTGTGAATAGAAACAGGACCTCACTTGAATAAAACTCATATATGCATAAAATAAGTTCTTCATTAACAGATGTATAATTCAGAAAACAATGATCATACTAAAGAGAAGTGGGAAAAGGATATAGATGTACGTTGAATATTTGGCTCCTGATATATCATGGCGGCCATACTTCCTCCATACATAACCATCATCAGCTGGCATGTCAAAAACTTTGTTTGGGCTAACTTTTAGTTGTTCGGTCCACTTAGCAACCCTAGTACTGGTACTATTTCTGCATACATTGCTTGTACAGGTCAGACATATGGATCATTTGGTTCGTTATGTGAATTTTACTATGTACACTAACACTTCCAAAACCACCATTTTCATAATCGAAGATTGTCCACTTCATATTGCTTTCTTTCGACATTTATAAGGAACACAAGAGAAAATCTATATGCATCCGTCTAAATGGGGATGCATGTACATATACAATCAATAACGGTGTTCACTAAGAAGAATATTATAAATAAACATGTTTGATGACTTACTTTTTGGTAGAGTCTAACACTTGAGGCCTTTTTGCAAGTTCTAAATGACTATCAGTGATTGTAGAAGCTGACTCTGTTGCAGTTGACGAATCTCTGGTTCTTAAAGTTGTACAAGATGACTCAGTTGCAGTTGAGGAAGAATTGTTACTTAAAACTGTATTGCAGGAGTGATGTCCCCTGTAAGAGATGTCAAAGACGGATGGGTCCTTAGTAGATCTTTGAACATGCTTCTTTGCATGACAACCGCTTGTACTTTTGAAGCTGCATCTATAATATGTTCTGCAAATTTAAATGCACTGTAAGTTCTTAGAGATATCACATACTTGATACATCATGTTTTAACAGCTAAACTTTACTGTAGATGATCAAAAGTATATTTTCACCCCAATTCATTTTTATTCATACCTCAGGTAATTGGCACCAAGTATGGACTTCTCATTATACTTCTGCCAAATATATCCATCATCAAGTGCTTTTTCAACCTCCATACCCTCTTTAACTATCACTTGGCGCTTCAAGGGGATGACTTTAGTGTTGCTGTACTTTCAGAAACAATCACTATATTACACATATAGGTGTATTACCTTGTCTTGATATCTATACATTATCAGTAATGTTGACATTATATTGTACATCTAAGAAGCCTATAAACACAAATTTACAAATAGTTATGCATATACGTATCAGGGGAGTTCAAAACTGGCTTAAGGGTTGGTTTTATGTACACAAGATAAAGAAAGTGAAACACACTATGAGAGAAGGAAGAGAAAGATCAAGGTTATACAGATACCATGGGTATTTGAAATTAAGACTTTCATTTTGGAGATGCTTCCTCACATCATATGGGTTCCCTTTCACTTGCTCGATCCACTTAGCGATGTCGGCGCCTTTACTCTTTTTGCTTAAGTATCAAAGAGGTGTATATTATCTTGCATCTTTTTTTCATTCTTTTTGTGTATTAATAGTTTTTGTCTATTAATTCAGCTTAATCACAACAGACGAATACCCATATACGCACACATACAAATCAATAATTATTTTTCTTTACGATGGATATCATCTACACACACATACTTATGATGACTTACTTCTTTGTATAGGCAAGTTGGTGATTGGGAGCCTTAAAAATACAGGCTGTGTCTTCATTATCTGGTCTACCACTCAATGGAGATGGTGGTTCCCACATCCTAAAAGCAGTTCCGGCATATTGTGACTGTGTGCCATTGTTACAGTTGAGGATCTTTAGAGCAGACATTGTCAGGGTTTCATTAGACAAGTCTACATCATGAACAACATGAAGCCGATCAGCATGTTCCATGCATTCCTTGGTATCCTTGGATGAGTTTTGCTTTGCTTGCAAAGAACCAACTATGGATAGACGCAAAAAGCAAAAAAATTAAGCACTTGAGATAACATCTACACACTACCAGACTTAACTACACTAAACTATCCATATACAAATTCAGCTAGCGCATAAAAACATCAACTCAATTCCATATTCTATAAAGAAAAAGCTTTAAGTAGACAATGGTTACTTTCTGTAGTGCAAGTGTGTTTTCCCATGTAAAAGAGTTTAAAAACGGATGGGTCCTCAGTTGATCTTTGAACTTGCTTTCTTGCAAAGCAACCATGTGTGTATCTGAAGTTGCATCTATAATATGCTCTGCAGATTTTCAAATAGTGTAATTAGTTTTAAGCCCCTGATTAAATAAACAAAATATCAGAGCATCACATACATTACATTTTAATGGTTAATATCTGTATAACTTACATGACGAAAAGCTTTTTCACACAAGCAATTTACCATCCATAGAAGGATATTATTATGAGCACTCTTATTTGCTAAAAGAGCATGCAAAAGGTTATTGATGTACCTAGGGTATTTGTCACCAAGAATGTCCTTTTGACCATACTTTCTCCAAATATAGCCATCATCAAGATCTTCTTCTGACACTACTCTCTTGTTCTCTTCCATTTGGTGCTTCGAATTATTGTACCTACGGAAACCACTATGCTTTCTGGAAGGAGAAAAAAAACTATGTTACATATATACAGATTTATTTTGTCTTGTTTTGTAACTTTTATCAGTAATATTTAAGTTATATATCCAAGAAAGCTACATCCCGTAACACACTTGTAGGATTAGTCATTAGTTTACACATAGCTGTATCATGGTAGAGCTTGTAACATACTATAAGAGAAGGAAGAGAAAGGTTAAGGTTTCACAACTTCTATTTTGCAGATACCTCTGGATGTAGTCATCATCAGGAAGTATGTGAGTGAGTATTTTTTGGGTTCGATTAGACAAATCCGCATTGTGATCAATCTGAAGCTGATAAGCATGTTCTCTGCCTTCATTGATATTCCTTGATGAGTTTTGATTTACTTCACCTACAGATTGACTCAAAAAACAAGTAACTAAATATTTGAGGTAACATATATGCACCAGCACACCACCAGACTTTACTACAGTACAAGTTGGGCTAGTACGTAACATCATTTCAAATCCATATTCTGTAGATAGAAAACCTTCACTAGAGAAAAAGAGTTTTTAAGATAACTTTACTTAAACACTCAAAAAAATGAAATTTACCACGAAGTGAAGGGACCGTTTCAAGCTCGTGAAAGTGTTGGAGTGAGTTTTTATCTTCTGCTAATTGATCCATCAAAGTCCCATCTCTTTTGAGTTGTACAAAGACACTCTCCCATGTTAACTTTCCATACTTCAAGGCATCCCACCATTCAATCTCTCCCTTAATTGCCATTGTATCTCTAGGTATTTCCATGACAGAAAGATAGTCGAGTTGCATGCAATTAAAAACAAGTAATGTATCTAATTGTGGTGCAATGCAGACACCACCAGAAATACTCACTAGCTCAGGTAAATCTAGAAGTGATACCCTCCTTAAATTTGGGAGAAATGGCCCACTCCTCCAAGGGGTGCCCTCCTCCAATTTTACAAGGCAGTTAACTTTGGGGCAATCTTCAACTACAATTTCAGTCAAACTTTGCAGATTATCAAGCAAACATTCAGTAAAAATGCTAGTGAGCTCAGGACATGAATGCAGGGCTAGAATCCTTAGACATGATAGACTATTTCTTCCAATTGGACCCTTTGAAATCTTTTGTAGCTTCTTCAAGAAGTGAATGCTCAAGTACTGCAGTGATCCGAGTATTTCATCTTCACTATGGTTTGTGGATTTATTTTTGAGGTTATAAAAATCCTCTTGATCTATCAGAGTTTGCATCTCATTACACTCCATTAACAAGCAATATTTAAGCCTCCTTATGTCAAACATTGACAGCTTCTCAATAGTCCAATGACGGCGCAGGTATAAAGCTCTAGCATCTCTAAGTAACTCCACAATTTCATCAGCATATCCCTCACCATTCATATATTTCACACATTTCTCTAGTTTCAGGAAATTTTCTTCAATATCAAGTTGCACAGAAAATGGGAGTTCTTCACAATGACCAGTCATAAATCTGTAGTTCCATAAACTTGAATATATTGGTATTTTATACCTTTCAAGCCTTAAGAACTGCTGCAATGCTTTAGCGGTTGGTAAGTACAACTTTAGAGTTTTAAGATCTGGTAAGAAAAGAAGATCTCCCAAAATAGCTTCCAAAAGTTCTACCTCCCACCATTCAGCTTCCGGACTAACACTGACACTTAACTCCTTCAGCTTAGTTAGCTTTAAGATTGTCATCCTTGGGATTATGTGCTGTATACCAGTTCTGTCTTTATGGTCATCTGCGTATGTAGACAAAGAGACCCTTAAACGTTCCAAAGACTCTAGTTCACCAATTTCTTTTGGCAGATACATGATCTCAGTTCCTTCAAGATCGAACAACTTGAGATTCTTAAGTGCTCCAATTTCAGGTGGTAATTCTATTAAAAGTGAACAGTCTCGCAAGATGAATTCTTCAAGGGAACATAGCTTGGAAATTGATGGAGGCAAAGATTGTATGCTTGTATGAGATAAATCTAGTACTAGAAGGCCTGGCGTATACTGAAAGAAAGATGGAGGCAGCATTGGCAGACTATTGTTCTCTTGTATGAACAATTTTGCCAAAAAGGGGTTAAACTGGAGTTCTGGGGCCAAAGTAGAGATTTTGTGATAGTTCAAGTGCACCAAATCTGCACGATTCCCGACTAAAGACTCCATTGATCCTCTTTAACTTTTGGGCTTCAACAAACACAATATTTCTCAGTTAATATATCATCAAGTCACTAACCCGAACCAGAAACCTCCTCTTCTATAAAATAGACATCATTGATCAACCTCCGGAGTCCATCAGCAAGAAAGTGAGTACTGATGAGTCATCCCAGTGTCCTATGATGCATCAGTGAACCATCTCTAAGTAATACCCTCTTCCATCATAATCATAAAAGTATTTGATATGGTATATATTTCCCTATCACTTCCTGCACATAGCAAAAGCAAATACACCATCAGGTCTCTAACTATAACCAACCCTTTTCTCCCAATGTTTCATCATCAGTGATCACAATCACTTCTCAGATCTTCTCCCACCAATAAATACGACAGTGATTGTTGAACGATCAAACAAAACCTAACACCTGATGTTGTTAATTTCTACAAATATATCACAAATTATACCAACATGTTCTAAACCCTAATTAACGATTTGATTACATGGAGAATTATCCAACTCGATTCCATGTAGGAACTAATATAAGCTCTAACGAAGTAACAAACCACCAATCATATAGCAAAATTTTGAAAAATGTAAAATCGGCACGAAGATTATATACTATACTTGATGTTCTTTTACGAATCAAATGAGATCTGGAGATATACAGCAAGGTAAAGTATGATCTAAAATACGAAACGTTGATGTTGAGAAGTCATAATCAACAAAAAGAAAGCAGATGATAGAAATTCAAGAGAACATACTTTGATTTCGAAATTGAGATCTTCAGTCCAATACTCCAGTTGGATTGGAGTCTGAAGTTGACTTTGACGATCGTTGTTTCCCCTCCAAAATATATTCGGTCAAAGCGACTGTTGAAACAAAACGGAAAACGAAAGCTGCATGGAAATTGCATATAAAGTTTTAAAAAATATATATTAGTTATATGAAAAATGTGTTTGGAATTTTGCACCCGTCCGAATAAGCCTCGCAAGATGAGTGGGTCGGATTGGATCAAAACACTTGCCGAACTCAATAGGTTAGGTTTAAAAGGGTTCTGATCAAAATAGGTTTAGGTTTGGTTGAGATGAGTCGTTTCAAAATAAACAGATATTGAAATAGGTTTATTGTATACTTTTTATAATGGCTAGTGGCTTCAGGCGAAGGTGGAGACGGTTACAGCGTGGTGGTGTCACGATGGTGGTGATGACGAGGTAGTGTTGACAGGGCCGGCTCATGTGTGTTTATAGTGAAGCTATCCCAAATAATAGGGCCCTAACTTTTCAAAAATTCATATATTATTAGTGTGTTTGTATTGGGCTTAGTGGATTATTCAATTCTGGGACTAAAATTAGTCAATTATCAAAGCGGATAAGTGGGACAGGGGATCCACATTCCGAATTTCGGTTTGGTTTTTGAACAAGGGCATGGCAACAAGCAGGGAGCAAGGACATATTGAAGGCAAGGTAACGAAGCGTCATCTCGAATCTGGAACACCCGATTCTCGAACAGAGAGATCGACGATCGATTGCGTAATGGCCGACGACCATGGTGAGTTATGAGCAGTTAATACGATGCAGAGCTTTGTCATATGTTGTGTCTTTGTTTTGATTTCTACTGGTTTTATTTTTACTATTCGAAAAATGTTATGAATTTTAACTTTGTTCAAGTGTTCGGTTTCAATATCCATAAAATCACAAGCAAAAAGAAGGCAAACTTATAAAGACAGTCACGGTTTTGCTCTTCACTTCACAATCACGAAGTCAAGAACTTTAATATTGAAGATACGAGAAGACAAACTTTTATGTCGTTTTACATTTTCAAGGTTGCTTTAAGGTTAATTTACAAACTATATGTTCAATCCTTAATATTACACATACATTCTTTCATTTAGATTGCTTTACACACTCACTTAGGATATTAGCCGTATTTTGAGTTGAATTAGCTTGTTTTTCGCTTCCAATTAGTTATAGAAGAATTGAATGACACAAGAGGAGAGTTTTTATGTTTATTTTTTTTAAAGGGTCCTAACTTTTTAGTTCGTTTGGTGCCTCTAAAACTGTTGAGACGACCCTGAGTGTTAATGGTGATGGTGGCAATGAGTAGTGTTGGTGTGTGCAACCGCGATTGTGAAAGAAACATGTAAAGTCTTGTTTTCTAGTGATTTTAAGTTTTTGCAATCACAAAAATAATACCCTAGATAGAATAGAAAGTCAGAATTATATGAGTAAATCACTGTCTTTTGATTGCATATTCTAACTATTTGTGTTCCTTAGGAACCGGATATTCAAAAGAAATTGATATCGATTCAAATGAAAATTCATGACATGTTTGGTTGGTAAATAAAAGAAAGAAATTAAAACGTAAAATAAAAAAATACTCTCTTATTGAAACACTATTTCCCAACTCGTCCCTTCCGTTGCGTTCTCGAGTTTAATAAATTAAAGAAACCAAAAGAAGTGAAATGAAATTAGCTAGAGAAAAAAGAATGAAAGTAAAGGAAATTAAGGATAGAAGAAATGGAAAAAAAAAAGACATATAAAATTTTCGTGTTTCATAGTTTAAAGGAAATAAAAAGAAGTAAAAAATTTATGGGTTTTAGTTTTTTCTTTTTATTTTCTTCTATTTTGAAAGAAAAGTTAGAAGGAAAAATTCTTAGAAATTTTTTATTCATTTCTTTCTATTTTCTTCCTTTAAAAAATTCGAGAATACAAACTTTTTTGGGTTAATTTCATATATATCCCTACAAACTTACAAAATATCATATATATCCAAATTAAACTTTTAATATCATATATATCCCTACAAAACATAATTAATATCATATATATCCTACAAAACCTTTTAAATATCACATATATTCAAAATATTCTAAATACCATATATATAAATAAAATAATCAAAATATCATATATTTATATCAACATATTTTATGCATATAATATAAAATATAAGCAATTTATCCTTTATTTTCTTAAAGCTTTGTTTTATACACTTTAAACTTATTTTTCTACTATATTTTTTATCGTTCTTTTATGTTTTTATTTTTTTGATAGAAGTTTGTATGTAACTGAAAAGAAGCTATAAACAAATCTAATCTATATTAAGACGATCTATATGAATAAAACTTTATTGTTAAAAAGTTTAAAAAGGATATTTAATCAAGACGACCGGAAAATAGTTTAAAAAAAGGTATAAAATTTAGTAAAAATCACTATGAAATTTAGTAAAAGATATAATAGAAAATACTATAAAAATTAAGTCACTTATAAAAGCAATAAAAATTTGGTTGTAAAAACACAAAAACACCCTATAAAAAGATGAGTAAATATGAAGATTTAAAGTTTTAATAAAATCCAAATGATTATATAAAGAATTATTTTTATGTAATATATAAAATGAATACATATAATATTTTAATTATCTTAAAATGATATATATGATATAAGATAAGTTTTATTAGGACATATATGATATTTAAAATTTTGTTTGAATATGTATGATATTTAACTAGTTTTGTAAGAATATATATGAAATTAATCCAACCTTTTTTTTATTTTTTTTTATTCCTCTACTTAAAAAAAAATAAAAAACTCAGAAACCTAATTCTTTTTCACTTTTCATTCATTTATTTTAATTTGTCCCGGGAACATAACGTTCATCAACTCTAGATTACCCATCGGCAAAATACTCAGATATTCTTCATCTTGATTAATTGATTTTATTGAATTGATTCTCATCTTCAAAATCGCATAACATCATCATCTTCAAAACCAAATAACGTCATCATCTTCATCTTTGAAATAGCAGATGTCGTTTCGGAATTTGGCAATCTACAATTCGACTTCATCATCTTTTACATGTTCAATTAAAATTGTTTATGGTTCCAAATCGATTTCCTGGGTTTTCATCATTCAAAAAGAAAATGAAGTTGATTATTGTCACTCTGGTTCTTCTTGAAATTTGACAATTTACGGTTCGACTACATCATCTTTGATGTGTTGCAAGATGACTTTGAAAATCGCCATTCTACTTGTTCTTCGATCTTCACAATTGTCACTGAGGTGAAGTTCGCCTGTTTATTTCTGATGCGAAACCCTCTGAGGTAAACTTACCTGTCGATGTGTTTAGATTCAGTTGATTTTTCGATTTTGCTTTCTAGTAATTGTGCATCATGTTGTCTTCTTTTGTTCGATTTTGGTATATTTCAATTCGATTTTATTTCTTTGCTTTACTTGATTTTGTTCCAAGCTAACGTTATTTATGATTTTGGTTCAAAGTGGGTTGAAGATTTCGAGGTGGGTTTGGTGTTCAATTTGGATGAAGATTTGTTTAAAGATGTGAGGGTTATTTGATAATTTTGTAACATTCTAATGTAATATTGAAAATTTCATCAAAAGAGTGAAGGAAAGTAGAAATCCCATAGGTGAAGGAATATGAATAAAAACATTCTAAATCTATTTTCATCTAGTTACAACCAAACATGATTTTTATATGAGAACGTTTCGGTTCAAATACTGATACCAATGAATTCTATGAATCAAACATGTTCTTGAATTTTAAAAGCTTGATTTGTAACTTGACTTGCAATCTCTTAACAATTTGAGTTTTTTTGGGAAATTACTTTGGATTTTATGTTAATATTTAAACAAAAGACTAAATATCTCGTTTACTCAAATAGTTATTACTCACCCTCATCCCCTCCGTCTCTTTAAAGTCATTCTCTCCATTATGTGTGTATGGTTGGTTTGATTGAGGTTTAGCTAAAACCAAAACCATTTTAAAATCATTTAGTTTGATTTTTTCCAGATCTGGTTTTTATTTTCACTTCGGGTTTGATTTTTTTGGTTTTTAGTTTCTATTTTTACTTTCATTCAGATTTGGTATCAATTTTTAAGCCGTTATTTTATTAATTTTTAAAAATAATCTATATTCTTTGAAACCAACATTTTGTTAATATTTAAAGTAAAATGAGTTAATCTACTTATTCAAACAAAAATTAATCGTTTACTTGTTTAATGCTAAAGAAATAGATTAAATAAGCAATGACATGAACCTCGGAGATAGCTACTAGGCATTGTTACCTCTGTTGTAGTGTCGTTCTATGATATGATTTTTTTAATCAAGTTTCAAGATGTCTATTTGTATTCTTATCATATCCCTTATTTAGTCCACGCCTAAAATATAATTTTAATATATGATATAATATATTAAATACATGTTTAATAATATAATATAGGCACAATGGTCAGTTATATATAGTTTTTTTTTGTTTGTTTTGGTTTGGTTATGAGTTTGGTTTGGTTCGGTCGTAATGTAGTTCGGTTTGGTTTTTTTGGTTTATCATTCAGTCAAACCTAAACCAAAACCAATAAATGTGTTTTCTAGAAAATATTTTAACCCAAATTGTCAATTTTGTTTAGGTTTGATTTTTCGATTTGATTAGGTTAGCTAATATGATTACGATTCGGTTATTATGGTTTCATGCAAACCCCTACTGTCCATCTCTACCCTAGATCTAGCCACCACTATACCACCTCTAATCAACATAAAACCGCCAGGCACCACCTCATCTGAGCCTTCAAAGAAATAGCCACAAAAATTGCACATTGATGTTACCCACTTCAATTTGTTGCCCTTTCACCACCCTATTCAAATTGCCTCCCCTTCATAGGTTTATCCCTCAAAGGAGGGTGAAGCTTGGTTTCAAAATAATGAAGATGAAGAAAACCTAGATCCAAAAATCTACGATCCAAATCATCTTCGTAGATTTTCATGAAGAAAACTCAGTTTTAACTCAAATCATCCCCTTTATTTTGATTTGAAGTAGGATTTACCATGATATGGGTGAAGATGGTGATTGTGATTATGTTGGAGTGGGTGGTAAGGACAAGGTGCATCTTATGTTAGAATGGTGATTAAAGAAGATAGATATAAACGTGTTATTGGTCTTTGCTTTACCCATTGCTTTGGTCGTTGATTTTGCATTGTCCCTCCCATTAGATGGCTTGGAGGTTGTTTTTGAACCTGAAAATCATCATCATCATCATCATCATCATCATCATCATCATCAAGGGATACCATAAATTCCTCAATTGTTCGAGGAGTACCACCATTGGGGTCACTAGCATTAGTGTTGGAGTTTGTAAAACTAGTATAATCCCCTTGTGCTACTAGTATTTGTTATTTTTGGAGCTTGGTTGTCATGCACTTTGCTAGACTTGTCCCGCTTTGGGGTGATCTTTAACAACATTCCAAGTGTGTTCATGTTTAAAAGGATGATGTTCTGTATTATTTGGATTATGGATGAACTCAAATCTTGTTACTTGAATATATAAGTCATATGATGCAGGACCGTTAAAAGGGACTTTGCACTTAGTTAACACACTTAGGAGGATCTTTAGGATCACTTAACAATTCAAATGGGGAACTTAGAACTTAAACTGATAATACAGTGCATAACACAAGTAAAGTAAGAGCAAGAACACAAGAAATAATTTTCAAGGAAGTAGTATATTGCTTCTTAGGTTCTATTACAAGTGTTTGCACTGATATTTGAAATACAAGAACCTTTGACTCTTTATACTAAACCTACAACCGTCAATATGCAAAGAGACAGTTGGATGTGACTAATCTAGACAACAAGATCAGCCTAAAGTCAAAAGGCAGATTGCCTTTTGACTAGTGACTATGACAGGCCATAGCTCACTGACTTTTCTATTACAAAAAGCCAAAAAGAAACAAATACAAAAACTTGCAGACAAAGATCTTATCTACTTTATCATAAAGCATGGAAGTTTCACCAACTTATGATAGTTGGTGAACCACCAGAGCATGCAGCGGACAGGGGGTTGCTTTATGATAAAGTTGACAGAAAATGTGTCTTTTCTCTCTCTTCTAAAGTAATCAGTTTTGTCTTTATTCAGCTTCGGAAGACTTTGTCTTGAGAGCTTCGGAAGACTTCATCTTTAACCTTCGGAAGAGTTGAGTCTTTGGCTTCGGAAGACTTGACACTTAGTGTAAAGTTTCCTTAGTAGTTTCTTCTGAACATTGGCTTCGGAAGATTATACACTTAGCATTTTACTTGAGTGTGTAAAACTTTCGAAGCTAGTTCTTCTTTGTTCCTTAGTGCATGTTGGAAGACTTGGTTGTTTTGGTATCCTTTGGTTGCATCAGCCTCATAACCTCAAAGGGTTCCTACAAACTCCCCCTAGGCTGATGCTACCAAAACAGAGAGGTCTTCAGACTGGGATAGTCCACATAAGGATCTTCAGAATTCCTTTCTTCATCAGCAGATCAGGATTCTTCAGACCCATGAAGTACCTTCTCATGTCATAGAGATCATGCAGAGGGAGTTCAAGCATGTCACTAGTGAAGTAGACATGTTGTTCTCCCTGATCTCTAGTGACATACCATCTATCAGGATCTTCAATAAATGTCCATGATAGAATTGGTCTTCCAATAAAGAGAGGCTCTATTAAGATAGGAGTTGGTTGAGAGCCAGCTTCATGCACTTCCTCAGGATGTTCTATCTCATCCTGAGTTTGGGAGGTGGATGCCTTTCTTCTTTTCTTCTTCTTAGAGGATCTTCTTCTGGCCATCCTCTTTTTCCTCCCAGATGATTTTAACTGAGAGGGTTGGTCTTCAGTACCAGGTTCTTTAGTGGATTCCCTCTCAGTTGGGATCTCCTCTCTCCCAGGTTCAGAAGGAGAGGGAGGAGAACACTGCTGTGGATCAGAAGATGAAGTTGGCTGTTGTGTAGCTTCAGGTGCAGGTTGTGTTGTCTCTGTAGGTTCAACCTTTACCTCAACTTCAGGTTGAGCTTGTTTTGATGGTGAGTGGAGATCCACAAGCTCTCCCCTTTTAATCTTCTGCTTGATCACCCTTATGTGCTCATCCATTATGGACAGAGACATGGGACCAATCCTGCTTCCGGAGAACCCATACAACTTCAAGAAGCTCATCATCTTCTGCCTATCTGCAGAATTTTTCTGACTTTTCTTGATGATGGCTCTTGACTTGGCAGCTTCTTCCCTTTCCCTTTTCCTAGCAGCTTGCCTATCTCTTTTGGCTTGCTCTTCCAGCTGCTTGTTGTATTCAAACAGTATGTAATCATATGGAAAGGGAAGAAGTGCATGTGCTTGGTAGAGGCCTGTGGTACTCAGGTACTTGATCATCTTTGTCTTTTCTTCTTCATTAACTACTTGAGGTTGATCAGCAGCCACAGCCTCTGATTCAGGGCTTTCTTGAACTGGGGAGAGGACAGGAATATTCTTGTATATTCTTTTTCTTCTCATTTCCTCTTTATGCTTGAGGGTCAAGGCTGCATCCTCAGCTTCCTTCCTCTCCTTTGACAACTTAGGGTCAGCCAGTTCATTTAATTCCTCTAAGGGGAGAGAGATGAGTTCATCTATGTTGTAGTTCCTGGTCCCCAGATAGCTGCCCTTAACTCATCTTCTTGAGTGTTTGGAACATAGGCAGTCAGAATTGCAGCTTGCATGAATCCTGGGGAACCACTTGAACTCTCTCCCCTCAGCTTCCTCTTCCTCTCTCTTTTCTCTTCTTCAATCTCCTCAGCAGTTAGTTTTCTTTTGCCTTTGTCAAGTACTGATCTTGATGACTCAGGCTGAGGAGAGATTTGGCCTTCATTGCTGGATTCAGCAGTCAAGCTCTGGCCAGAGAGAGGTTGTGATGCACCATCACCAGCTGGTGCCTCACTGAGGGTATGGGGTGCTGGAGGAGATATTGTCTCAAGGTTCACAGTCTCAACCTCTGGGTCTTCAGTCAAGGCTTTCCCTTTAAAGCTAATCTTAGGGTCCACCTTAACATCCAGTTGACCAAAGGCTTCAACTGCTAGCCTCTGTCTATATAGTGCTGATCTTCTTTTGAATTCTTCCAGCACCCAATCTTGAATTCTACTGGCTAGTCTGGCAGCTTGTCTGTTATTGCTTAGGTTGACAAGTGACAGATCTACCAGATTTATACCCTTATAGAAACTCAGGTTTGAAATATTTAAGATTTCTAGTTGACCCTGAGCTCTAGAGAGTACAAGAGCGTTCCTTTCACTATCATACCCCCAACCCCAAATTGGGTTCTCAGAAGGGGCAAACATTGCTCTTGGTACTCCCTCCTCAAACAGTTGTTGTATTAACAAATGTAGATCACTGTCTAGAGGAGGTTGCTGAGTATGGACAACTGCAAAAGAGGATGGTGACTCCTCTATGTCCATACTCTGAGAGGAACTCCCAGGTTCTGTGATTGTTAGGATTTTCTCCCCCTTTTTGGTAGCATCACCCTCTTGCATAGGTAAGCTGGGAGATTGATCCATGACATCCACAGGTTCTTGTGGACCTGGATGAGTTGATCTCATTGGTCTCTCAGCTAGCTTACCCTTGAGATCGATGATCTCAAGTTGCTGGTCATTGACCCTTTTCTGCAAGATAGTCACCTGAGATTCCAGGTGAGCTATCTTGGACACAAAGTAGGTGCACATGTTTGAAAGTTTGTGCACCTTTTGTTGCAGACTCCCCTCATATTCAGATGAAGAATCATAGGGGGATGAGAGGATTGGACCTGAGTCTTCTCCCACATCACCAGCATAGGTTTCTTGGCTGTTGGATTTCCCCTGCTCTATGACAATTTCAAAAGGCTGGGTTGCCGTGGTTGAGGTCTTAGAGATGTAATCACTGCCAACAGTGAAAGCCTCTGCCACATGGATCTCCTGGACAATATGAAGGAGATCCACCTCAGTTTATGATGTTTGATGTGGGCTAGAAGTGGGTGAGGCAGGAGTACTCATCTCACCTTGAGTGTGGGTGTAGAGGAGAGATTCATGGTACTCACTGAAACCTAAATCTTCATCAAAGTAGAAGTCAAGGCTGGGCATGGGTTGATTAAGATCAAGAGGGATGGTAGCTTTCCCCTCAAGGTTGATCACCAGAGTGTTGAGACTCAGAGTGATGGCTTAAGGCTATTTGAGGAGGTGTGAGCTCATCAGGCTGAGCATGAGGAACCTCAGCACTGATTGTGTTAAGGATGGGAGTGGTTTGCTCCTAAGGGAAGTGGGAGCTCTAGTGTCCACTTCCTCCTGTGTGGGTTGTGATATGGGGGCCTGCATATGCTCAATAACAGGTGTAGGGGTTCGTTTGGATTTTCTTTGGTAAGTGAGGGTAATGGTTGGCCTTGATGGTGGTTGAGATGTAGAGGGTGTTGGTTCATCATTAGCTGGTGCTGCTAGGATGTCACCCTGAGTAATGAGCTCAAACATTTTTGGGACAAGGGCTGTTTCTACCCCTGAGAACCCAACAGTTGGCTTTTTCAATATTTTGAAAATGTCAGGCCTCATATGTGCAAGTTTAAGAACATTACCTATTCCCCTCAACTGTGGTCCCATTTCACAGTTGAGAATGTGTTGAACATACCGGGGGAACATGTAATATTCTAGGGAGTCCAAATTTGCAAGTAAATTTGTAAAAACAAACTGAGAATACTTGAATTTGACCCCTTGAACCATCCCATGGACAATGAAGGAGAGGTCTTTTGGAATCTGGTTCCATCCTCCATGTTTGTTAGACAAGCTGTGGATGACAACATGGAAGAGGTACTTCCACTGGTATGAGACCTTCCCCTTCCTAAAGGTATTGACTGTGAAGTCACCTTCATATCCCATCTGCTCAAAGGAATGGTTGACAGTAGCTTTTGGGAAGGACATTTCACCTTCTTCATCATCCAGCTGAAGATGGGTGTTGATGATGGCTGGAGTGATGAACAGTGTCCTCCCCTGCACTATGGTAGACAGTGCCTTCTCCCCGTCCAAGGTGACCTCTTGACAGGTCCGCCAAAACTCAAGCAACTGATCCTCATAGAGGGGAGGATTAATTGTAAGGGAGGTGAGATAATGAGACGAAGAAAGATACCTACAAACATCTGAGAAGCTTGGATCCTTCTCAGAGTTTAACATAGCAACCTGGTTGTGTTGCCTGTGTAGGTGCATGGTGAAATCTGGGTCGTTTCGGCGATCAAGATTTGCCATTTGCAGAAGCTTTGTAGTGAAGGAAGGTAGAAGAAGATGAATTTGGGGGTAATTTTAGGTTAAGGAACAATAAGATTAGAGAGATGAAGATAGGATCGTTTAGAGAGATATACTCTGGATTTGAAACAAAGTTAAAGCAAAAGATAAACTTTGAAATCCGTAAGTGGGTCCTACTTCAGAAAAAGGCGCCCAAAAAGGTAGTTTTCTTGGAAGTTGCAAAACTTCCGAAGGTTATTTTAGCTTCGGAAGCTTTTCAGAAAAAGCTTCCGAAGGCAATTTTGCTTCGGAAGATATTTCAAACAGTTTTGAAAGTTTTGTCTTCGGAAGAAATAAACAAGTCTTTCGAGACTTAATTGCTTTCGGAAGAAATTTATTCTAAAATGCATTTAGGAGCTTATATTCAACTTAAGCTTTGGAAGATACTTCATGAATTTCTTCCGAAGATAATTGTCAGATAAGCTGTAAATTTCTTCCGAGGGCAATTTTATTTCTTCCAAAGGTAAATTTTCATAACTCTAAAAAATATCATTTTGAAAATTTGTTTTCCTCCAAAGAGAACTGGGCTTATGAAGTGATCTAATAGACAACCTAGGACACATAATTTTAGGAAGTAAGATTGATTAAGTTATTTAGAAAAAACCTGTTCAAGGTTAATCATCCCAATGGCTGATACAAGATACTTAAATCTCTGCTCATCAAAAGCTTTTGTGAACAGATCAACATATTGTTAATTTGTGTTAACCTTGATTAGTTTTATCAAACCCTTTTCAAAATTATCCCTAATCAGATGATACCTGATGTTGATGTGTTTGGTCCTTGAGTGTGCACAGGATTCTTTGTAATAGAGATGGCACTGTTGTTGTCTATATGGATGGGAGTCTTTTTGAAATTGAATCCATAGTCTAGCATCTGATTTTGAATCCAAAGCACTTGAGCACAGCAGCTGACAGTAGCAATGTATTCAGCTTCAGCAGTTGATGCAGATACACAGGATTGCTTCTTGCATTGATAAGAGACTATCCTTCCACCAAGAAACTGACACCCCCCAGATGTGGACTTTGCAGTCATGTTGCAGCCACCATAGTCACTATCTGTATAAACATACAGATTAAAGTCTGAATTCTTTGGATACCAAAGGCCTAGATTTGGAGCACCTTTGAGATATCTAAGAATCCTTTTGATAGTGATTAGGTGTGACATCTTAGGGTTGGCTTGATATCTTGCACATATGCATGTGGCAAACATAATATCAGGCCTGCTAGCAGTAAGATACATAAGTGACCCAATCATAGCCCTGTAGAGATGTTCATCAACACACTCCCCCTCAAGGTCAGGACCAAGGGAATGGTTTCTGGCTATGGGTGTCTTAGCAACCTTACAATCAGTCATCTTGAACCTTGTAAGTATGTCCTGTACATACTTTGACTGACTGATGAAGATGCCATCTTCAACCTGCTTCACTTGAATCCCTAAAAAGAAATTGAGTTCCCCCATGGCACTCATTTCAAATCTATTCTTCATCAGCATCTCAAAGTCTTTGCAGAGCTTTGGATTAGTTGAACCAAAGATGATGTCATCTACATATATCTAAAGTAGCAATGTGTCATTCCCTGTATCTTTGATAAAGAGAGTCCAGTCAATAGTACCTCTTTTGTATCCATGATTGCAGAGGTATGTTGATAGTGTCTCATACCATTTTCTTGGAGCTTGATGCAATCCATAAAGGGCTTTATCAAGCTTGCAGACATAATCAGGATAATCTGGGTCTGCAAAGCCAGGTGGTTGTTTAATATAAACTTCTTCATCAATCACCCCATAAAGAAAGACACACTTCATATCGAGCTGGTAGACCTTGAAATCCTTGGATGCAGCATAAGCCAGGAATATCCTTACAGCTTCAAGTCTTGCTACAGGAGCAAAGACATCAGTATAATCAATTCCTTCTTCTTATGTGTATCCTTGGACAACCAGTCTAGCCTTGTTTTTGATGATGATCCTTCTATCATCCTTCTTGTTCCTAAATACCCACTTGGTACCTATGACACTCTTCCCTTAAGGAAGAAGGCACAAGTTTCACACCTTCTGTCTTTTGATTTGAAGCAACACTTCTTGCATTGCTTCAATCTAGCTTCCATCCTTTAGAGCCTCATTAACTTTCTTGGGCTTAATTTGGGATAAGAAACAAGAATGTAGACAAACATGGCTGTCATGAGTTTGTCCTCTTGTTCTCACCCCTGAGTCAATATTTCCAATGATGTTTGTGGTGGGATGTGACTTGTGGATCCTGAGTTGAGGAATCACAGCAAGTTGGTTGGATAGATCAAGATTAGAGAAATTTTGATCTGGAAAAGAAGAGGCCCCACCACATCAGCACACTTATCAAGAGAAACTTGATCCAATGAGTGTGTGACATCATTGATGTTGTCTTCAATGGAGTGGTTATCAGCATCAAGAAATTCTTGATCATTGTCACCACCACCCGTTCCTCCTACATTAGAGGTTCCTTCACCTGAATTCTGAGCCTTTGAACTAGAATTTGAGGGTAATTCAGTTGAATCAGCAGTATTTGTCATGCTTGTGCTGATTGGAGCCTCAATGATAGGGTTAGTCACCATTGGAGCTGAAGTAGTCTTCTTGTTTGGTCTTTTCAGCTCAAATGTTAGGTCAGGATCCTCTATTGACCTGTTATCCATAGATCCTGAAACATTCTCACAAGATTTGTTAAAACAGTTGGTAACTAAATCAAGATCAAATAGCCAATCCGGACCAGAACCTTTCACACAGGGTGTGTGTTCATTGAAAGTCACATTGGCTGACTCCTCAATGATTCTAGTTCTGAGATTGTATACTCTATAAGCCTTGGCTTGAGAAGAGTATCCAACAAAATGTCCATCATCTGATTTCTCAGCAAACTTAGCTATTTGATCTTTGGTATTCAAGATGGTGCAAGGACATCCAAATGTTCTGAGAAAACCAATAAATGGTCTCCTTTTGTGCCACAGTTCATAAGGAGTCTTACCATGTGTCTTAACTAGTAAAACTCTATTCTGCACATAGCAGGCTGTGTTGACAGCCTCTGCCCAGAAGGTGATGGGCAGCTTAGAGTCAGACAACATAGTTCTTGTAGCTTCAATAAGTGTCATGTTTCTCCTCTCAGCAACACCATTTTGCTGAGGAGTCCTGGGAGCACTATATTGTCTTGAAATACCCTTTTCATCACAAAATGTATCAAGGATTTGGTTTTTAAATTCGCTTCCTTGATCACATCTTATGATTTTGACCTTGTGATAAGATTGATTCTCAATTTTCAGAATGAAATTCTTTAAGATTTCAAGGGTTTCATCCTTAGTTCTAAGGAAAAACACCCAAGTGAATATTGTGAAATCATCTGTGATCACTAAATAGTATGAGGTCCTTCCTAGACTCATTACACTGGTGGGGCCAAACAGATCCATATGTAACAAGTGTAGGGGAGTAGTGATAGAGTTCATTTCCTTTGGCTTGTGAGACACTTTGTGTTGCTTCCCTTTCAGGCATGCAACACAGTGGTCATCACTTGTAAACTCTTTCTTTGGCATTCCAGTTACCAAATCATTCTTAATCAGTTTATTCATATTTTTAAAGTTTACATGGCATATTCTCTTATGCCAAAGGAAAGACTCATCACTATTTGCTTTAGATAGAAAGCATGAAACCTCTCCAGATGGAGATGCTTCCTGCAAGTCCATCTTATACATGTTCCCTCTCCTGGGGGCTCTAAGCAAAATATGCTCATGAGGAATGTCAACCCCGGGCTTGAGAACAATGCACTCATGCTCAGTAAAGAGCATGTGATGTTTTTGGTCATAAAATTGGGACACACTCAGAAGATTGTATCCAAGCTCTTTGACAAAGTTTACCTTCTTAATGCTGAGCTTACCATTTGTAACCTTGCCCCTACCAGTAATGTAACCTCCTGCATCTCCCCCAAAAGCAACTGGTCCTCCATCAATCCTTTCAAAGTTTTGAAGCAAGGACTCATTGCCAGTCATGTGCCTGGAGCAGCCACTATCAACAATCTAGATATTTTTGTTGGTCTTTAGTTGTCCCTGCACAAAAGGAGATGATTTAATTACATTTGGAAACCCAAGACTCATTGGTCTTGGGCTTATTATAATGAGTTAAAGGCAATGAAATAGTAATAGATCCTATGCTCAGGCTTTGGGGATCATTTGTTGTTTCTGATGATGAACTTTTAGCCACATGGTCTTCCTTCATCTTCCACACCACCTTTGAAAGATTGGGCTTGACCTTCAATGCTTCGGAAGCTTTTATGGCTTCGGAAGCTTTTATGGCTTCGGAAGCTTTGGAGACTGATCCTTCAGAAGATCTTGCTTTCACTGTAGCAGGCCTCAGTACTTCGGAAGCATTCCTTTCTTTCGAGACCAATTTTCCTTTCGAAGGCAATGGTTCATTTGCCTTTTTCTTCATTTTGGAGCTTTCGAAGGAAACAGATTTTCCTTCCGAAGCTGTTTGTTTCTTCTTCCTCTCAGAAGTTTTCTTCTTGATCATGTGGATAGTACCCTTTGGATTGTATTGACAATCCTTAGCCAGATGTGAGGTACTACCACACATAACACAATCTAAATCTTTTCTTTTGAGAGCCTTCTTTTCCAAAGAAGACTGAGCTTGAACACTTTCCTTTTCCTGTTTCACCTTTTTAGATGATGCAGCAGGCTTCTTAGGGTGAAGCTTTCTTTTAGAAATAGATGGTTTAGGCTGTGTAGTAGTGACACACAGCTGATCAATCTTCTTGTTATTGCTGGAGTGAGTTGAAGCTGAAGTAGAACTTTTGGTACTAGAATTCTTGGCAGGATCTTCAGCTTTTATCACCTTGAACCCTGCAGAGACAAATACTTGTTTTTGTTTGGGATCAAAGGTGGTCTTGACTTTTTGAGCTTTTCTTGATCTTCTCTTTGCTCTTCTGATCAAGTTCTTACTTTTGGTTTTGCTCAAACCAGCTTCTTTTTCCTCCTTAGGAGCATGGTGACTCTTTTTGGGTTGACTCTCTTCACTCACCTCAGAGTCATCCCTCACGTTCTCCTATTCGTCCTCTTCATCACTGGGGTCTATGGATGGAAGCTCATCTTGACCAGTTCCACACCTTGGAGATCTAACTGATAGTAGAGAGTGTGGAGGAGCTATCTCACTAGATCCCAGTCCCTGCTTGTTCTGATAACACACTTTTGCATGCAGAGATGAGGATATCATGTTCTTGAAGGTTTCCTCTTCAAGAACACATTTTTCTGCCCTGGCTTTGCTGATCACAAGCTCAGCCTGGCATTCAGTCAACTTGGTAATGAGATCTTTAATTTGTTTGCTCATGTTTAAAAGTTGAAACTGTTTTCTCTAGATCTTCTATCTTAAGTTTATAGTCATTTTCAGCTCTTTTAAAATCGGCTTTTAAAATATTCAAGGACTCAATGTCAGATCTCATTTCCAAGTTGTAGGACCTGTATCTGTTTACTTTAGCAATACAATTAGGAGAGCAAAGATGTTCAAGTACCTTGGCTTCATCGTGGTCAGCCATGAGTGCTTGGTTTGGAGATGCATCTTCAGCTTGAAAGCTCCAGTCAAAGCCTCCTTCTTTAACAGCAACTGCAGCTTGCTGTCTTGGCTTCTCATTCTGGTGCCCTCCTTTAGTGTAGTTTGGCATGGATGAGGCTTGGCCACCATTTGATTTGGGTGCCTTGCATTCTCTAGCAAAGTGTCCCATCTGGTTACAGTTGTAACACTTGACTTAGCTCTTGTCCAGCCCAAACTTGCCACTGGCAGCATTGCTAGGAAACCTTCTCCCAGTCCTCTTATAGAATTTCTAGGCTCTGTGAGTGAGAAGAGCCATCTGCTGGACTATCTCTATATATTCCATATCATCTGGATGGATACAGTCTAGGTCTTCAAGAGTAAAGAGAAAGTTGCCTGAACTTTCATCAGTGGAAACAAAAGCTTGAGAGGAGCTTGTCTCTTGGAAGGGACTTCCTTGGATGTAGCTCTCTCTGGGTGTCTCCGGGAAGGTGATGAAAGGACCCTTTTGTGAAGTCTCAGGGTAGCAGATGAGATGATGTTGTGGTTCTCTGCTATCCCTTTCAACCACATGAAGGGCTGAACTCTGGTGAGTGTTGGAGTTACCAGATGAATTTTGCATGTTCATCTCCATCTGGTATCCATTGAGTATCCCATACAGCTCAGTGAGAGTGAGGGTCTTGTGGTTTTTAGTCCTCTTAATGACCACACAATAGTGTGTCCATTGTCTTGGAAGAGAGGACATGAACTTCCTTACAATATCCCTATTCTTAATGGTCACCCCAACATTAGCCAGAGTATCCATAACTCAACATACTTGAAGTATTGTTGAGTCATGGTTTCACCTGTTTTGAAGGTGAAATTTTCAAACTGCTGCTTCAGGAGATCTTTCTTGTTCTCCTTGGCTTCATTTGAACCCTCATACATAAGTTTCAGTGCATCCCATAGCTGTTTAGCGGTCTTGCACTTCTTGAAACCTCTGTAGATGGAGTTTGGAAGAGTAGTTTGGAGGGCTGTCATGGCTTTCTGATCAATATCAATTCTTTTCCAATCTTCATCAGAAAAGTCAGCCCTCTCCTTTGGTATCATGCCACCACCAGCAGCAGCTGAAGTGGTGCATGGTACATGAGGTCCATGGACAACAGACTCCCACATCCTGGAATCTTGAGACTTGATAAAGCCTTCCATTCTTTGACACCAAGTGTCAAAATCCTTAAGAGTGATCAGTGGGGACTTTGTCATTGTTTCAGTTTCCATATCAGCTTTGGAGATAGCTACCATTTGAAGAGTTAAATGATGCGTGTTACTAAGAGGTTTTGAAGATGGTGAGATCTTGTAAACAAGAGCCTGGAATGCTCTGATACCAAATGCAGGACCGTTAAAAGGGACTTTGCACTTAGTTAACATACTTAGGAGGATCTTTACGATTACTTAACAATTCAAATGGGGAGCTTAGAACTTAAACTGATGATACAATGCACAACACAAGTAAAGTAAGAGCAAGAACACAAGAAATAATTTTCAAGGAAGTAGTATATTGCTTCTTAGGTTCTATTACAAGTGTTTACACTGATATTTGAAATACAAGAACCTTTGACTCTTTATACTAAACCTACAACCATCAATATACAAAAAGACAGTTGGATGTGACTAATCTAGACAACAAGATCAGCCTAAAGTCAAAAGGCAGATTGCCTTTTGACTAGTGACTATGACAGGCCATAGCTCACTGACTTTCCTATTACAAAAAGCCAAAAAGAAACAAATACAGAAACTTGCAGACAAAGACCTTATCTACTTTATCATAAAGCATGGAAGTTTCACCAACTTATGATAGTTGGTGAACCACCAGAGCATGCAGCGGACAGGGGGTTGCTTTATGATAAAGTTGACAGAAAATGTGTCTTTTCTCTCTCTTCTAAAGTAATCAGTTTTGTCTGTATTCAGCTTCGGAAGACTTTGTCTTGAGAGCTTCGGAAGACTTCATCTTTAACCTTCGGAAGAGTTGAGTCTTTGGCTTCGGAAGACTTGACACTCAGTGTAAAGTTTCCTTAGTAGTTTCTTCTGAACATTGGCTTCGGAAGATTTTACACTTAGCATTTTACTTGAGTGTGTAAACTTCCGAAGCTAGTTCTTCTTTGTTCCTTAGTGCATGTTGGAAGACTTGGTTGTTTTGGTATCCTTTGGTTGCATCTGCCTCATAACCTCAAAGGTTCCTACATCTGAAACTGCTTCTTTTAATGACTTGACATGTTAATAGAATCTGCTGAATTTATTGATTTTACCCATGAACATATGCTAGTGAGTTCATAGGTGGTGAGCGGTTCATCTAACATGCAGTTTCTTATTATTATAGTATTCTTCAATCCTTCCAAATATGCATCCCACTAGTTGTTTCCAACTATCACATCTTAAAAAACATGTATGCAACATTTTTCCAATAAAATCTCATAGACTTGCTGTCTTCATGTACAAACAACAACAACCTTTTCAGATGAATCATCAATTGTTTTCTCTTTTTCGTTAATGTTGATTGGAGTTCGTATTGTTATGGTTATTGTTATCCATACACACACACACACACACACACACACACACACACACATATATATATATATATATATATATATATATATATATATATATATATATATATATATATATTTGCTTAACTATTAACTCAAATAAAGTTAAACCGAATCGAATTGATATTCTACGTGCTTATAAAATGATGTTGTGCTTATCATAACTACATGAAGCTGATAGTATAGAATGTTAATGTTCATTCATGGGGCGTTCACAGCCTTAAAGTAATGATATGATATCAGACCCAAACGTGCTATGGTCCCTTCCATGGACACAATGTAAGCATCCCTTGTATGGACACAAAAAGGTAGGGTCCCTCATATGGAAACTAAGAGGTAGGTTCTTTAGTATGGACACAATGTTATGATCCCTCAATTAGACACAATTTCAAGGTTCTGAGAATGGGTACAAATTGCATGGGAGTGGTGACAACCACTTATGTGATGTGCACAATCTCAAAGTAAAGTACGTGATGCATGTAAGTCAAGTAAAGTGTGAATATGGTAACCTAAGTTACAAAATGGTATCTGAAGTAGAGAAAAAATGTTTCGGTTATGTTATGATGGTTTGCAATAGTGATCCTTATATGCTATTTTATTCCATGTATTGTATGTTAATGTATGATGATTAATTTTTATGTTGTGACAAATGTTAAAGTATTAAAGTTCTTATAAAACTAGAACTCAGTACATCTGATTTTAACATAAATGTTAAGTTGAAAAGCATTTACTAGAGTTATGATCTTTAGTCATGGATCGAAAACTACCCAACATTACAAAGATTGGCAACTTTGATTGAAGAAGCTTATGTTATAATATATTTCAGCTTGTATGAATAATACACAAAGCTTGTTAATTGTTTCCGCTATTTTAAATGAATGTTCAATTTAAGAATTATCGTTATGATGTATGAAACCAACCGTGAGGTCTTTTGTGTTTGAGGCCTTACAAAACTATAAGAATCTAGATGCATTGTTGGGAACGAGGATTGGGTTTCTTCACCGTTAGCTTGGTTTAAGATTAGAGTGAATCAAATTGCTCGATTTGGATCCACGAATATGATAGGGAGAAAATGAGAGAGTTTTAAATATTTTCTTCTTGAATGGTGTGAAAGTTTAAAAGATTTTCTTCTTGAATGGCGTGAAAGTTTTGAAGTGTATGTGCTTATTTACAGTGGACTTGAAAAAAATAGCATTTATGAAAAAACGTTATTTATTTAATTTTTTATAGAATCTAGCCGTTATAATGGATTATAAGTGCTAACACGAACACGATAAGTGCTAACACGAACGCGATAAGTGCTAACACGAACACGACATATTGTGTTATTTTTTCAAATATGAACACAAACATGTTATAAACAGGTTATGCGATAAGACTTCTTAAGAGACATAATAAAAATCACATATTTATTTAGTTGTCAAAAGTCCATAAAGTCTTAAATAATACACAATCCTTAACATGATAATAATTATAATAATTAAAAAAAGTTAATAAAAATCTATTACTGTCTTTAAAGCATCTCTTTGGGAGTTAAGATTACATATGAAGGGTTGTAAGCTTTAATCTCTAATGTTGATATGTGAATAAATATACATGTTAATAATGCATATCTTTCCCCATCTTAGGTGTTTTTTTGTTACAAAATCATTTTTATCTATACTTAATTATGATTAATTTGGATTTTATAGTTTTGAATAGTTGCTTGATGATTTCAAAAGAAAAAAACATGAAATGCATGAAGATTTTGGAAGTTTAAAGGCTGTTATGGTCATGACTGATTCTGTGATGACCATAACATGCATCATATCCCTTTATCCTGTGTATTCTGGTCATGACTGATTCTATCATGGCCATAACATGCATCATGCCCCCTTTTTAAGACCTTCTTCTTCTTTATTTTAGGGGAGACGGATTTTGAAGTAGAAACCCTAGTTTTTCTCCATTCTTGTGGTAACTTTGAAGAAGTTTTTTCAAGAGTTCAAGCTAGGTTGAAGATCAAGCATTTCAAAGGGAGATTCAACTCCACACAACCCACCTCTACTCATCTTTAGTTTGAAAATCTCTAGATCTATCATGTTTTTTTTCATTGTTATGAACTTGGTTGTGGTTTTTGTAAGCCTCATGGGCTAAACACTCTTTATCACTTAGATTAGATGAAGCGTAGCATACTTTGATATTTTACATGCAACTTTTAGTGATGATTCGGTAAATGCTTATTACAAGGTTTTGAATATTCTTCAATGATTATGTATGCATGTTGAACTTGATGAATTGATGAATCCTGTGGGTGTTATAATCACATATTGTTGGGAAACCTTGTGTTTTAAAACATCTATTCATGAAATGCATACATTAGTGTGCGGTTTATAGCATTTGACTAGGAATGGTAAATGATGGTTGATTGTGTAGTCAAGTTGAACAAGTGTGCATCCTTAGACATATATTTGTGAAAACTATTGTGTTTATGTGTAACCATATATAATGAGCAAATTTATGATTCGTGTATTCGTGTTAGTACATTTATAAATTAAAGGATTTACGTAGCTATTGTTACATTACGTGAATTGAGGTGGTTATCATGTTTTCATCATGTTAACTTTCCAAAGATTTGTGGGTTTGATATCCTTGACGGGAGGCTTAACCATCTTTAACTTTGACTTAATTATATCATTGGGTCTTTATGGCATAACTTTAGGTAGTTATTATGTGTTTATCATTCTAGCTTTCTAAATAGTTATATAATTAGATAACCTTGACAGTAGTCTAGTTTACATCTATGTTTCATGTGTAGAAAATGATCTCACCATAGGTTCATGTATGTTGTCATTGTTTTGTTAAGCAGATTCGAAATCTAAGTGTCTTTCTCTGATTAGTTATATTCATCTTCTTCCACTTTCTTTATTAGTTTAATTATTAGCTAAATTACTTAATCGTATTATTCATAAATCATCTTTCATCGGCTAGATAATGACAAAGGCTTAGTATCAGGAGCTTTCTTGTCCACAGATCGATACTTGGTTTTTACCAAAAGCTATACTAGTATCCGATAGGTGCACTTGCCTATTTGTGTGTAGTTAGTCATAAGGTGAAAATCTTTTCTTAAATTTTAAAACTTAATTGTGTAAAATCCATTATTAAAATATATATATATATCAAACACACATCAAGTTTTTTGCACCGTTGCCAGGGACACGACAATTCTGAGAACGATCCGAGTTGTTACTGTAGCTATTTTGTATATATTTCTTATCTTTGTGTATTTTTTTACCTTGTTTTTTTTTTACTTTTATGTTATTTCTATCGGGTGCCTATGATCTGCTTTGCTTAAGTGTTCTTTACAGTGATTCTTATGGAGCGCTACTACGAGGACTACTATGAAGGATGTCGTCATATGGGGATTATCGCATGGAGGTGTGGTGCAAGATTTGTGGAGAACCCCATTATACACAAGATTGTTATTATCCATCGGGGTGTCCTAGAGGCTACTATGAAAATCCATATCCTTATTCACCGTCATTTGAGAAGTCTACTATACCACCATTCCAAACCGAGCCTCGTCCATTATTATATGAGTTGCTACAACAAGGAATTGATATGTTTTCTCAATGGAACACATGTAATCAAGATAATTTTGAGCAACAACTCATTGAACAAGGTCGTGCATTAGATTCATTAAATGTTGAAGTTAATAAGCTATATGTCTACCTTCTACAAGAGAGTCCATCTTGCAACATCGATCTGAACCAGAGGATGTAAGTGAAGCCCATCCGGGTCCATTCTTTGATGTGTTAGAGCAAGAACTAGAACTGGAGACGATAATGGATGAAACACAAGTCCCACCCCAGTGAAGAGTAGATTCGAATATGATGAGTCATTATTAATTTATCCTTGTATGTTGATTAATGATGAGCAAGATGTCACGGATAAGAAATACATGAATCACAATGTAAAAAACAACAAGAAGATGAGCTCATGGATGATATGGAAGTGGTTCTATCGTTCTCACTTATGATGAAACCACAAACCACATTGTTCCATCTTAGGAGGATGAGTTTGAAGATGAATTGGTGATCATACCCTGTATTGAAAACGAAGAAGGATGGTTTGACCTAGTTGGTTATGTTGATGAATTAGAAGAATTGTTGTATGAAAAAACAACTGTGGTAATCAAGAAAGAATCGCACCGAGAAGAAATTATGCAAACGAATAGGTTCACCAACGAACCAATGATGGTGGTGATACCCAATCCTTAACTTTGCACCAAAGATATCTGGCCCGTAAATGAGCATTATGATGATTTGTCACACAAATCAAATGAATCGCGGGAGAGGAAAAACTACTTCATCAACCAACCACCTTTAAAGGCACGACATCGGTCCATCAAGAGATGCAAGTCAACAACATATTATCAGGATGATCGCCTCCTGCACTACTTAAATTGTATCAGGTTTGGTCCGGGAAAATACAAGTGTTGGTGGCACGACCCGTTTGGATTATGTTTGTGTTTACCATTGAGTTCCTCATAAATTGATGGTAAATATACTAAATCAAATGGGTTGGATGGGGTTTCAAGTATCATAAGCCACCCGTTTGTTAATTTGTTCCATCACTTGCCCTAGATTTAGTGAATTTAAGGGCTGAGTTAAGATAATGACTCGTTAATAAATAAGCGCTTCCGGAAGGTAACCTGAGTTTTTGAGACACTTAATGTTTATTTTGTTTGAGGTTTGTTTTTTTCTTTCTATCGCGTTTGATTATACTCATTTTTGTTCCTTTGTTCTGTTTGATAGATCATTTTGGCTGCATTAATTGAGAGGTTGCTTTGAGCTTATTGGGAATTTGATTGCGTATGCCTAAGGACTTTTTATAAGGGAAGTATTCATTTTTCCTTTTATTCCCACATACATTTACATTGCATCTAATTGTATTACATTTGTATATTTTGGCACATTGAGGGCGATGTGCTATTCAAGTGTGGGGATGTTTTCATCAATACCATCGATTATATATCTTTTTGCACATGATAACAACTCCTTTTTGGCTAATTTTTTATGGTGTCCATATTACTTAAATCTTAGATCCGTAGGCATAAGTTACTTTTAGAATTACACATTTAATAGAACCAACGAAAATATAATAAATATATTGAAAGTATTGTAATAATTTGACATGTTGAGTGAAATATGTTTATGCCTACGTTTGCACCTATTTCCCATCACCTTCGTTTTTTGTGAGTTAATTTTTGTGCCTTTCGAGCATTTTCTCTTTATTACATATCATATGCTCATGTTTTTGTTAAATATGGAGTATCCCGAATGTTGCATTCATTTTAGAACTTGCTTAAGTGATTCATTTTAAGATCATGAACTAATTTATTGCATGAAAATGATAGAGGCATTTGGAAAACCCATCTAGTGTACCCGTTTTTCATTTCTCTTCCCCTACCCGATCATTGCCTTTAGTCTCCCTTGTTGAGCCTAACCCTCGTGTTTATTGTTTCACCATCATCCATAACCTAATTAACCAGATAGTTTTTTTTTTCCTTTTAATCCTTGTGTTAATATCCGGATTTTATTAGTTGTCTAACTGGTGTTATCTAGTTGTAATTATGTTTAAGAACAATTGTGTTTATTGTTCTACTAGTATAGTCTATGTTATGTTCTCCAAAAGAAAAAGAATAAGAGAATAAGAAAAGAAAAGAAAGGATTATTGCATTGTTTTCGTCGTTTGTTTTAGGAGAAATCAATTAAAAATGAGCAATTTTGTATGTATAGTGGAAAACTATTATGGTGGCTCATTAGATGTATGCTTGTATTAGTTTATGTTAGTTTGTATATTCTCTTTATGTTTTGTAGTTGTTCTCAAGTAGCATCTAGCGATTCGGATTTTTAACATTTTAATCACTTTATCACCAAAATCCATACCTTCAACCCTGCCCTGTTACAACCTTTAGATACCTCTCGATTTATGCAATTATTTTATATTATTTGATGAAGAATTTTATCTTAAAGCAAGCTTATGATAATGTTGTTTCATTATGGGTTTTGAGTGATTCATATATACACGTTCATATATAGCCGAGTGTCGAGCGAATCATTATGAGAGGTGCAAGTTAAGGCATAATATATTTTCCATAGACATTGTCAAGTTTATTTTGATATTCTCATATATTGAATATTGGTTGACTTGTTGGTTTTCTTTTCAATTGTTAAATTTATTGAAAGTCTTTTATGCATTTAGATCTTTAGTTTGCTTGTGGACTACCTATCTATGTTTGTAAAGCCAACATGAATCTTGTTAGATCATTTGAGATTTTCTTTAGGGCAAGCAAAGCTTAAGTAAGTGCTAACACGAATACGACATGATAACTAATTGTGTTATTTTTTCAAATACGAACACAAGCATGTTATAAACAAGTCACACGATAAAACTTGTTAAAAGACATAATAAAAATCACATATTTATTTAGTTATCAAAGTCCATAAAGTCTTAAATAATACACAACCTTTAACATGATAATAATTGTAATAATTAAAAAGAAGATAATAAAAATATGTTAGTGTCTTTAAAGCATCTCTTTGAGAGTTAAGATTACATATGAAAGATTGTAAGCTTTAATAACTAATATTATAAGAAATCTTTTTATTATACCCTTATTCTGATTCAAAGAGTTGAACCCCATGATTTTCCATTAATATATCTATAACTTGTATTACCATATAAAGCATTTCTTTTGGACAAGATTGTTATTTTGTCACAAAAAAACATCTTTTTAGGACAATATTGTAATTTTACAACAATTTTAAAATGGCATATGAAAAGTTGCAAGCTTTATCTCTAATGTTATAAGAAATTTCTTCATTATGCAGGAATTCCTTTATGTTTTTGTAGTATTACTTCAACATTTGCAGCCTATGAAGAATACCTAAAATCTTGTTGTGGATTTTCCAATGTAGCTGCTGAAGTTGGCCTTGCTATTAATAAAGAAAAGGATCGTGGGTATGAATGTATAAGTCGAGTAGATTGATGCTACCATAAATATGAAATACCTAATCTATTTGTAACTGTTGCTAAATCCTGTCAGATATATAAAAAAAATGTTATTGATAGACTTATATACATATATGAATACTCTGATTATGCTTTTTTTACTGTATAGTATCTTTTATTTTTTCATATTAAGACATTGTTTCAGTCTATATATTTGTAACTTAAGATAGTTCCATTGTTTGTAAGCTACAATGGCCTTTAAAGTTCAATGAAAGGAGGATCTAATGGGTGAATTTTAAAAAATTCATTTGAACATTTCAGCACATGAAGAAGAAGATAACAACTAAGGTTAGTTTCAATTTGTGAAAGAAATGCATTTAAAAAATAACTGGTTTGATTCATCTAATCCTCAAGTTATTCCTACTCTTAAGTTCTTTCTTGCTGTTGACTTTTTAAAAAGGTTGTTTGCTTTAGTTGGTAGGTTAGTTAGCTAACTTGAAGTGAATATCATCTTGATATCGAAACACTTCAACCTATGTTAATTTACTTGAAAATATTTATTAAACTTTAATCATGTTCAACCATTTTGTTTACCTAAGGGTTGAATCATTCGATTATTCTTACTAGTAGGCTGCAAACGAACTGAACGTTCAACGAACAGTTCGTGAACCGTTCGGCGGGAAGTTCGTTTATGTTCGTTCGTTTAGTAAAGGAACGAACACGAACAAAAACATTTCGTTCGTTTAGTTAAACGAACGAACATGAACACAAGTCGCGTTCGTTCATTTATGTTCGTGAACATTCGATAATGTGTTCGTTTATGTTCGTTAATGTCCGTTCGTGAACGTTCGATAATGTGTTCGTTTATATTCTTAATTTTTGTGTAAGTTATTTTTATGACTATTATATCAAGTATTTTTTGATATTTATGTTAAGTACTTATTTACTTTCGATTGATTTTGTGTAATGTTTGTAATAAAAATATAAATTTATTTTAAAATAAATCTATAATTATATGTTTTCGTTTGTGTTTATGAGCTTCTTTGTGTTCATCATGTTCATGAACAATTGTTTCTATTCGTTTGCCTTTTGTTTGTGTTCATTTTGCGTTCGGTAAGTGTTCGTGAATAGTTCATGAACATGTTCATTTTCTTAATGAACGAACACGAACAAAGAATCTCGTTCGGTAAGTGTTCGTGAACAGTTGATGAACAATTTTATTTCTTAACAAACGAACACGAACAAGGTCGTGTTCGTGTTCGTTCGGTTCGTTTGCAGCCCTACTTACTAGTGCTAATTAGTTTTAAAGTAATATTTAGCTCTAAGATATGACAAGGATCGTAAGTCGTATAGGAGATTTAAACCATAAAACAAAACAATTGTTAAACTAAGTGAAAAAAAACAAATACAGACTTATAAATTGTCCGTTTTGACGCAACGGGTGGTTTACCCACTAGTTTAGATATCGAGTCACAGTAGCATATTTAGATATCCATGAAAATTCAAGTGCCTATATCATTAAACTCACCAAAACAAAGATAATATTAAAACTATCATTGCGTCTCGTATACGTTCAAAATCGAGTCGTAGCGAGACGCGGGTTTAATCCGCTAGTATAAATTTTAAGTACTTATGTAGAATACATTTAAAAATAAATAAATTTTAGGTATATAATCGGTAAAAGGGTATATTAATCAGGTAATCAGGACGGGTAAATGGGTATACGATGTAATCCCATACCCGTAAAAAAATAAAACTAATCTCATATCCGGTCCCATACTAGTTTTAAATGTATCGGTTTCGGTTATTCCCATCTGGTTCGGGTTTGATTGTCATCTCTAATGATCGGTGCAATCTATGGTTTCGAAAGGGGATTGCGACGCATGTTAAATAGATCGATGGAGCTAAGTAAATCTTACTATGATTCGGTCAATCAAAACCTTGAATAATTTGGTTATTCATATGAAAATTTTTAGAATCTCTCACTTTCTCTCAAAATATCCCTTACACTAGGTTATCCCCGAAAATGTCTCCACTCAACGGAGTCGTCTCCACCAGGGGCGAAGCATTGAAGGGGCCGGGAGGGGCCCCCGCCCCCCCCCCCCCCCTTTTTTTCGTTAGTAGTGTTAATTTTTGGTTCGGTAGTGTAATTTTTGGTCCGGTAATGTAAATTTTTTTTATAATTTCGCCCCCGCCCCCTTATGAAAATACCCAAGCTCCGCCACTGGTCTCCACCCTTAAATAGAGTTGCCCGAACTTTCATTTAATAGACATGATTTGTCCACGACTGATAGAATCTCTTTAAACTTTGATCAAACTTACGTTAAGTTCAATGAGCTGTTTACAAATAAGTTCAATCGAACTTGCAACACGATCGAACGACTCTATTTAAAGTTTGAACGACCCTATTGAAGTTCGAATTACCCTATTTAAAGTGAGGATATTTTTTAGAATAGATTAGTGAAAATGACTAACAAATAACATAGTTTAAACAGTTATGTCTAAGGCGTCAGGTGGTGAACCCGGAGACTTGGTCAGTGGTACCACAGTAGTCATATTTAATTAAAACGGTTGAGCGAATAGTAAAGTTAATAAAGCGAACATGAACAACAATGGCATATATCATAAATGTATATATTTAGTTATTTTAAATAAGTGATAATAATCTATAAACATGCTTAACAGGTACCTTAAATAGGTCAACAAGTTTTTAACCTGTTTTATCGTGTCTTAAACATTTTGATTTGTTAATGACACGAAACCTATTAACTTCGTGTTGTATTAACAGGTCTGTTTCAAAATTTGTCAGCCTTATATTTTTTTTAATTACCTATGGGTTAAAAAAACAAAATTTAAAAAAACAGTTTTTTTTTTACAGTTGGAATGCAATTCGAAAAGATTAATTTCTAATTTGAGGGGGGCACACATACTCGCATCTTCACGCCCTTCTATACATGTGGTGGCTCCACATGCGCTTGGCTCCACATGCCTGGCGTGTCGTATCACATAGGTCAAAATGTTGTTGATGTGCTGCGTTGCTGATAGTCTACAGCATCCGTCAATGAGAAAAACATACGTGTCTATTTTTTGGGTTGCCCGTCCATGGACCACCTCTAACTTGTTCATTAGGACTTCTACTACAACCTTATAATAATGTCAATCATACATGTTACGAACCATTAAAGTGACATAAGCACTTCAAAGAATCTATATGTTTTTGTGGAATTAATTTATCGAGCGGTCCCTTTACATGCCAACGAATAATTCTAAACTTTGCTTTCTACAAGAATCTTGATTGCATTCCTCAAGGACTTAACGCGTTAAATCTAACCATGTTGCAAAATAAATCAACTTTATTTGACATTTGATGCTTTATCCTCTTGGTCAGCTGATGACTGTTAACTCTTCAATTAGCTAAATTCGGTATTAATAGAAGTATCTAACGTCCTTAATTTCTTATAGTTTGATTACTTAATTTTTATGCGTTAAAACTTGGAATCAATATAAATAAAAGTTCTATCATCAAATCCGGCTGGAAACTTCTATTTTTTTATGTTTTTGAACCGCAAACAGAGATAAAACTATTAAGATAGGCCCTATACTAGAGCCAAAAGGAGTATATATAGATTAAGAGAGATTAAAATTACACCAATCACTCCACTTTAAATGCTGAATCGATTTTCTGTTTTTTGCAAAAAAAAAAAAAAAAAAAAAACATGTTGGGTTTGATTTCATCAATGACCATGTCGTTGCTCTTGCTCCTTTGAAGATTAATTCTTATGTTACATCTTGTTTTTATTAGGTTTTAGTGAATGACAACTTTTTCTTTATCCTCTCCCTTAATTATTTTTCATTGCTAAAAGCAACATTGCCGTGGATGCGGTCGGTGAGTCATTGTGAAAGCTACAAGGGGTCGCTCTTATCTCTATGAACATCTTTTTCTATGAAGCTAAATGACTCAAATAAGTATATATTTGATTTGTTGTAGCAAAACGATTAGCCTTATATAAATGTGTGTATTTAAAAGAGATATTGCATATCAACCAATTTTATAGATAGGACTACGAGAAACACAACACGTATTGCACTACGCAATTACGTACTATGGTTTTCTATTTAGGACTGATTCCATATTAAACATCCTTTTATTAAGATAATACTTATGTCCAATTAACTTTTTAGCGACTTTTGAATCAAATCCATAAAGTAATACTTGAAAATACTAGAAAATAACAAATCATATACGTTGAATTCTAATAATAACAATTTGAAGTTAGTGTCTAAGTAATATACAAGATTTTAAATTGATTGTATAAGTGTGTTTCATGGTTTTATTTTGGTTTTTTACATGGGACCAACGTAATGACATTATAACATGTATCATATTGATTTTATAAGTTACTCTAGATTTGTATATAAATTTTGGACCCTCAATTCATTTCATTTCATATTTGCTATGAAAATTTAAAAAAAAAAAAAGAAGGAAAGAAATAGTAAAGAAAGATTTTCGTCAAGATTTGAATAGCAATAATTGATATTACAAATAAAATTCCTATTTTTAACAACTATTTTTTTTTTTTGTTTTTTATTCTTTAATTCACGCGTTTTGTAATTTGTATGATTGAATTGCCACGTAAAGCATACTTTCTACCTTCCGATTTCAATTATAGAGCTGAGAATTCAACGTGTAATCACACGCTTTTAATTAATGTAAGTATATAGACTTTGTCGTTATGACGTGTCACACAAGATTGGTATACTTGACCAAATGATTGAAGTTTAATACTAAAGTTTTATGAAAATTTAGCAATTTGCTTATTGACGACGTATTTGGATTACAAATTATCCGGACTGTTTTACTCTTTGATGACACGACCACCACATCGTATTAAAATTTACTTGAATATATAACTTTTGTCATGTTTGGATTTAATAATTGTCGTGAATGCTAAATTTAGTACAGAGTTTGTTTTCGGATTAAAGTATTTTGTGAGTATGTGAAATTGATAATTAAATAAGACAAAGTAATTTTAAAAAAGGGTTTGAGTTTTTTTTGTAAAATTCACGTAGGAACATATTATATTTTTCGACTTTTATGTTTTGTATCAAGTTTTATATTTCGTCTTTTTAAACCAAGAAAATAACAGGAACTATCATTTATGTACATTTTTTTGTAGCAAAATACATCCATTTGTTTTTGTGTTATATCTAGTAATTGCTTTGCACATGTGATCATTTTCATATTTTCATTTGTTTAGGGATTGCTTGTGTAATTAGGAGATTTAGGTTATGAACAAATTTAAAATAAATCCTTTGTTTAACACCACCTCCTTTGTTGATCGACCAACACATTTTTTAGCCATCACCTTCTCCGTCTCCACCTCTCGCTAACATCTCTTAAGAATCAAAAGTTATTGTACTCCGCTATTACTTTTCCCCACAACATTAGCTAAAGCGCTCAATAAATATTCTTATTTCACATACCCTTCGTCTAGGAGTTTCGATTTAAGACTCTAAGTATGCCTAGTACGATTCCTAACATTAATGTATTTATAGTCCATTCTTAATCTTTTGATGCTTGTACTACTAGAGTCACTTATACAAGTAAACACAAGTTTTTAAAATGATTAAATGTTTTAGTAAGATAGACTAAAAAAGATACAAACATTATAATATTTTATTACAATCAATAAGATATTTTGGTAATTATAGTTACGACTTAATTTTATAATAGTCATTTGTTGTTTGATCTTGTTAATATATTTTGGTTTAATAGTCATATTACTTTAACATGTCTTGTTAAATAATAGATTTTTTAATTTAAAGTTTAATTATAATTAAGATGATTAATATTTTACGATTATATCTTTGAAAAAATCACACCTGTTTTAACCAAGTCTACAACGAATAAGTATATATGACGTATCTTTACCTGAAATTTCTTCGATTCTAACTTGAACTTTCGTCTTCTCTCAGGGCCAAAAGCTACCACTACAATCTGAAAACGAGTAAGCAATCATCGATTCTTTGTATATATATAATTATATTTCAGATCGATGGATTTTCAGCTTCAATCTCATTCATTCCGTTAAATTCATACAGTCTTACGCTCAATTGATTGATCGATTTGCATTTGTGGTGTTTGAAAAGGTATTTCGTTAATTTTGCATCGTAATGTTTGATCCGATCGTTCTTATTCAATTCTAGTTTGTGTAAATAGACTAAATCGATTTATGTTCTCGTTGCTGTTTTTAAGTTTCTAAACCTAATTTTATGTCAAAAAAACATGGATAATGAGAGATTATTGGTATGTTTTTACTAAATTTGATCTTCGATGACGAATATAATGCTTTTCTGATATGAAATTTGTTGCGTATGATCGACGGTAGTTTATAGGTTAACCTAATTCTCCATAATTTTAGAAATTTGATCAACTCTGAGGCTGAAAATTGGGTCAGTTGTCATTAAATGTCAAAGTTTAGCTTGTTCTAGGGCTTTTCGTCGTGAGGATCGGCTTTCAGTTTATAGATTTCCAAAAGTTATTTGAACTTTTTAGGTTAATTTCGTTCCTCTCTATGAATTCATCATCAATTTAACTGAAGATGAAGTTTGAATGCTGTGAAGTCATCTTAAACTTTAGATTTAATCTTACTTGAAGCTAATGTTGTCCTGTTGTGTAATCTAATTGTTAAAGTTTATCTGTGTTTGCAGAAATTTGATACAACTCAAAGAAGAAGTAATTATGGGGTATCTTGATTCAGTTATGTCATGGGCCAACGCGAATCAACCAGGTTCTCTTGTTTCTCCTGTCACAGGAGGCGGTCTGAGTAAAGATTCACAATTTAGCTATGGTTACGCGAGCTCTGCTGGGCGAAGATCTTCAATGGAGGATTTTTATGAGACGAGAATCGATGGTGTTGATGGAAAATTGGTTGGTCTCTTTGGAGTCTTTGATGGTCATGGGGGTGCTCGAGCTGCAGAATACGTTAAACACAATCTTTTCAGCAATCTTATCAAACACCCAAAGTTCATATCAGATACCAAATCAGCCATAGCAGAATCATACAGTTTCACAGACTCAGAGTTCATAAAATCAGAAAAGAATCAGGTCAAAGATGCAGGATCAACAGCTTCAACTGCCATCCTTGTTGGTAACCGTTTGCTAGTTGCAAACGTTGGCGACTCCAGAGCTGTGATTTGCAGAAATGGGAATGCGATTGCAGTGTCTAGAGATCACAAGCCAGATCAATCTGATGAACGACAACGGATTGAAGATGCTGGTGGCTTTGTGATGTGGGCAGGGACTTGGAGAGTTGGTGGTGTTCTTGCTGTTTCGCGTGCTTTTGGTGACAAGTTATTGAAACAGTTTGTTGTTGCTGATCCAGAAATTCAAGAAGAAGAAATTGATAGCTCGTTAGAGTTTCTTATTCTTGCAAGTGACGGACTTTGGGATGTTGTGAGCAACGAAGAAGCTGTTGCAATGGTGAAACCGATTCAGAACCCAGAAGATGCTGCAAAGACATTGATGCAGGAAGCTTCTGAGAGAGGTAGTGCAGATAATATTACAGTAGTCGTCGTTCGCTTCTTGAAGACAGGTTGTTAACTTGTGTAAGTAATATGTATCTTAATTTCATATATTGTTTCATTATTTGGATTGATGTAACATAAAAGTGTGTGTTATATATCATGTGCTTTTGATCTATGTTCCAATATCATTTAACATTTGATCATGGATCTATTAATAATATCTATTTGATGGTAGTTTTACTTGTATTTAAACTCAAAAATTATGTTTTTGAATATAGGTCAAGATGTTTTCTTTAGTGTATTATGACATATTAATGTATTATTCTTAATTTCTATTGCGAATTCAATTATCTGTGGCTTTATTTTATGGCTTATACCTCGTACAATTTTTGGATTTATATTATTATCTTGGAAGCGACTGTATGGAGGAAAATCATTCAAAGTTCCTTCATAACATAGTTTCATATCGGCAACCGTGTTGGATTGTGTGTTACGGCTTGGCCGATTGAAATTGGTATATTCAAATACAATCTATATATTAATGTGTCAAAGTCAAACACACCTAAATACGATTCGTGAATCTATTTACTGGTCAAGTTGTAGAAAAATCATAGACATGTCGTTAGTTAAGTTATAAACAATTAACTACGGCTAACAAACATGTTAAACACGACATGACATGATTAAAACGGGGCAACATACAAACTCGACACAATAAACTAATCGTGTCATTTTTTAAACATGACCACGAACCTGTTAACAAATGTGTTACACAACACCTGTTATAGCACGATTAACATCACCTGTTTAATGACATCACATTTAACATGGTTAACAAATAACAAAATAAGTAAAAAGCACCAAAAATGAAAATCCATGATAATAATATTCTTCAAGAATAGTTGTTAACATATTTGAAATATAAGTCCATAAAAATTCAATTGACAATATATAAAATTATATAAAAATCTATCATAAAATCCATACAAAAATATAATAAACATGATTAAACGCATCATAGACAGGTTTAACATGTTTTGACACAAATTTAATAAAGTCTAAACGTGTTGATTTGTTTAAAACACAACCTGTTAAGCTCAAACGTAAACAGGTTTAACTCCATTTCATGTTTTTTCCATGTCATGTTTGGTCGTGCTACTAGATCCATGTCAGAAATTATCAGCCCTATAGTTAACCAAAGCATACATGGGTTGTATAGTTGAATTTTTAACTTAATTTTCAGTTCCAATTTTAAGCAGGCTGATAGATAAACTATTTAATTCTATTATAACCTGAATATGACCTATTTTATGAGTAAAAAAAAAAAAAAGGCTAACCCAAACACGTTTTCAATGTCATCAATTAACCTAATTATTTTTGTATCGGGTCAGAAATTTGCAAGTTCTATATAGACAGAACTCACGTTTTCTGCTATAAAAGAGATGTTAATGTTATGTTATTTATTTTCAAGGCAATCAATAATCAAAAAATGCCTCTTAATGGTTTATATTTCAAAAGCAATAGATTTTGCTCAGACCAACACAATCTATAAATCAAGAATGCAACACAAAACTCAGGCAAACTTTACACAAAAGGCAGAGTTCCATGAGCATTTCTAACAAACTTGTCTCAAAGTTCATCATCATCAATACCAAAGAAAAACAAGAACTTTTGCACATAAACCTTCCTCTGATTCTTTTTAACATTTCTACACGATTCGTAAATTAAGACGGCTTTACACTACCTATGTAAAACAATCATTTCTGGCATACCGTGAAGAAGGAACCGGGTGGTCTTTAATCCTTGATAATAAAACGGAAACATGTTCCATAGCAATATCAAGTCGATCTTTTGATTTGATTGATTCTGTCACAAGATTTGACACCATACCTTGCAATAGTTGAACTCTTTCGGTATGATCACTCAAAGTGTGCTGAAGGAGCTTTGCTGATGTGTTTATGCGCCGCCATCGCAGGGGCATATACCTGATAACACACAAATAAGACATTTGGCAAATAGTTTTGAAAAAAAAGGAACAAAATAAAATTATTGACACATTTACTTATGAATAGAAAAATGGCTCAAACAGATCAATGAGTAAAACTAAAAGAGAATAGAACTGAAAAGGTAACAAGTCGAATGGGTTAGAAGTTGCTGAAGTGAATTTTTAATCGTATTTGACACATTAACTATTTATTTAAAGAAGGAACAACAATTGTTTCAGGTCAAGCTATCCAGTTTTGACATGTCAGAGTTGATTCGACAGGTTACCCAACCCACCCATTTTGCCACTTCTATCTAGATTAATAATCAAATACACCATACTAAACCACATCTCATATCATTCCCATTTAAAGAGTTATTTAATTATATGGATATAACATCGTTACCAGTTTATAATTTACCAAAATGATGCAAGTCAAACATTACCTTTCTGGAATCTGAAAGCAATTTCCTGTGGAGAGTACTCGCAGGGCATGCCTACAAAGGATTCCAGAGAACTCAAAGTGATGGCAGCTACAGCTGATAATGCCTTCACGTGGGACCCAATAAACTTTTCGACCGCCTTCAAGTTTTGTATGGTGTCTAACTAAGAACCCATCTTCAAGTTGAAATGACGCATAATGTGCAGCCAGCACAAGTTGTTCTTGTAGCTTTGAAAATGCAAAAGGTGTTAGGACCGAGGCTGCATGAGATTCCATGGGTGCCCCAGTTTTCAAGCAAATGTTTTGGAGATTTTGTTGCATTGTTTGCTGTTCACCTGCCTGATCTTTAAAGTCCACAGCAACAGCCACCTGATTTTCAAAGTCATTATTGTGATTTGAAAAAGATCAAATTAATATAATAAGATAATCCGTTGAGAGCTTAGTAGAGTCGGCAAAATAGGAGGGTTGGGTAACGGGTGGTTACATGAGCTCTCGTCAAAACAGAAAACTATATAGTGGCAGTCATGCTGAGTTGGGTTGGAGTTGACCTGAAACATTTTGGCAATTTGAAGAAAAAGATTTAAGAAGTTTTATGCTTTAAAAACAAAGTTTGTCCGACCTTCAAATGGGTTGAAATGGCCATCTCTAGAGCTCAGGATATGCAGTTAAGTTTATTTTAAGTTTAAAAAACAAAATTTTCTAATTTATGCTTATTATCTGCTTCCCCGAATCTAATTATTTAGGAGCCTAAATAATGAGAAAATAACATACTTGTTCAATGAAGTGCGCAAGTCGAGTTTGGGCACTCAAGAACCGTTGGATGAAAGCATTGATAGCTTTTGAATGTGCAGTTGTTGTCATTCCAGCAAAAAAGTGGCTTCTCAAATATGGCAAAGCCCAGAGAGTTCTTGAGGCAAACAAGGTATTTATGTGGCGGTTGGTGTGGAGCCCAAAAGCATTAACCATATCTCTCCAACCCATTTCAAAATCTTCAATTGACTCCATATTATAAAGTTGATAAAATTCACTTTTCCACTCATTATATCGTTCTCCCAAAACAGCATTAAACCAAGATGGGAATTTTGCGACAATCAGCCAGATGCAATAAGCATGTTTAGCAGAAGGCATTTCCATTGCTATAGCTTCTCTCACACTTAACGTTTGGTCAGTTAATATCGTCTGTGGAACCTTCCCATTCATAAACCCCAGGAACGCCTTTCACAAGATGAAATAAACAAATTTAGAAACTAAAAGAGAAAAGGTTCCATAAATAGAATGTGTGACAAATATTATTGATTTCGTTTGGCAGTCCGCAGTAAAGTAACATTTTAGACGCATTAATAGGTATACACTAGAAAAGCCTTTCACAAAGTGAAATAAAGTAATTCAGATATAAAGTGCGAAAAGCTTCCATATACAGAATGGATAACAAATATCATTGATTTCAGTTGGGTACGGGGGTCAATTTAGACCCATAATTGAGGTCACAATTTATCTTTAACAGGTCCAATGGGCATAATTAAAAAATTAGCTAAAGAAGAAAAGGGCCAAAGGATTCGATCCACAAGGTATTTAAAATAACATAAAAAACGTTGATAATCACTGTCACAATATAGCTTTTGCAATCACATTGATACTACGTATTTATAAGATTCACGAAAAATGAACAAAAAGTGTGTGTGGGGTTGACCCTTCCCGACTCTTTTTGACCTAAACTCGTTTCCCAACCTACCAATTTATCACCTCCCTTTATAGGACCATATAGTCAACTGGCTTAGATTTCCAATGGCGTTACAAAACCCTTCTATATTCTCTCTTTAAGAAGGGCAATTCTGGTATACTTGAAAGGCAGAAATAAGGCTCGTCTTATATTTTTATACACTTGCTTAATGAACGACAACGATAACTTTTTATTGTACTGATACAATTTAAGATTAATATATCCATACTTCAGTGTGAAAAGCTTACATTCGTACCCTGCATGCTCTATAATAATCAAATCTAAGTGTCTTGTACAGTTGTACCATGCAATTGCACATATATTTTTGCAGCATACATAGGCATCCAATAATTCAGTTGTTAGCCTCTTGTTTTACATTTAACTCTTCCAATCAGATTTAGAAAATTAATGTTAATTCGTTTTAGATGTCATATGCAGTGCAATTTAAACTCTCCACAAAACCCCTATCCAGAAAAAGCATGTCACGGTATTGTTTTTAATATTGTGAGCCTATAGGTGTTGAACTGAATAAGGGGAAGAAGTCTTCCATATATATAAACCTAGGATGCTTTATCAAATGACATACTAAAACCAAAGGAACAAAAGTTGGCAGCACCAAGGAAAATAAAGTAACTACACATCATACACATGTAAAAAAGACAACTTTGACTTAAATAACACCAAATTAGTTTATTTGATTACCTTCAAAGCCCATGAATATGACCTCAAGTTTTCCTCACGCAGAAGTGCACAGCCGAAAAAGCAAGGCATACCATAATTATTCATTCCAACCCATATCCCAAGTGGCATATCAAAAGCATTCAATCGATGTGTTGTATCAAATACCACTGCATCACCAAATACTTCATATGATTGGACAGATGACGCATATGACCATGCGATATTTTCCAACCGATTACTTGAATCAAGTTTATACTCAAACTGGAAATTATGATCCTTATCTTTATTATTTCTACACATTCTGAGTAAATCAATGCTCTCATCCTCCAAATCCACTTTCCTAAATGACTGAAGCAAATTTCTTACATCTTTTTCAGTGAACGGAAGGTATCCAGGCTCCACACATTTCTCAAGTTCCAAAAGCCTCATCATTTGCTGCACTGAAATTCCCGTCTTGGCAAACATGAGGATCCGGTTTTTGTCTGCATCTGAAATGGTACGATAAGCGGGAAGAAAACGAACTTGGTTTGGTTCTAAAAGTTCATGATTATGATGATTTGAAAAACCCGTTACTCGCCATTCAGGTGCTCCCAGTTCAGTTGTTTTGCTTATACGCATATATGCTTGACATCCACATCTTGATGATTTTCTATTTCTTTGTGGTTTATTTTCATTTAACGTCTTAACAGGTGTGTTTCCCGCCCTGTGGCAGACAAAATACCGTCGAGTGAGACCTTTCCCGACACCATCTTTACCTTCAGTTCGATGTCGACGGATTGAGAAACCACACCGTTTAGCAAATTCACTGTAGAACTCATAAGCATGATCATGAGTAGCAAATCTTTGACCAATATATGGTATTGCATCATTTGTATCTAGGGATAGTTTTGTTTCATCTGGTGATTCTTCTGTGCTACTTGTTTCATCCAAAGATATCGACCGCTGATCTGAGTGGTCATCATAAACGACCAATAGTTGTTCACCATCATCGGACATCATACTTGATAGCTCTATAATTCCCAGCCAAAAGATCTACTTTTTGCCATTTGATCCTTAACCAATAACACAACATAAAACAGTGAGAATACAAATACTTTCCTCGTAAATAGCAAAACATATGATTTTGGCTTAACGTAATCGTCTCACTATCAACTACATATGTAAATTACCATAACTAATCTGCTCATCATCCAATAGTGTTTAATGATACACTTTCAACCATATAATCCATAAATCATCTTTCAATTTTTTTCTTTTCCAACTGCAAAAATGATCACCAATCCGCAACATTCTGTGAACACACTCAATCACCCTTAAATTTAAAAAAATTCAACTAAATTTCCATTTAGATACACTAATCAGTAAAACAAACTTTTTTAAACAGTAAAACACTAAATTTCACAACTTTCCCCTCGATCTCTTCCAGTTTTCAACAATGTTTATGATCATCTGAAGCATCAACAACGTTCTAACAACATCTATAGCATCAAATATTCAACAAAACGTAATCATCGAAGCATTTTCATTGGTGTATCATCCGACATTGTGGTGAAAGAAAATTGGGGTTTTAGGGATTACTTACAGAAGATGTGACTATTGTTTGATGAATGATAGAATGTGTGTCACTTACAGAGAGTGCGTGGAGACGATTGATGTGTGAAAAAGGGGGTTATTAGGGATGAACCCTAATTTGCGCCAGGATGCGATGTGAGTGATTTATAACGTGCGCACTGCTTATCCAGCGCCGTTGTGTTTCCAAACAGGCCGTATGCGAGACGTAATTATGGGTGAAGGCCAACGGGTCTGGTTAACCTACAATGTTAAATGGGTTAAACAAACATAACATTTGACGAGCTATTCGTAAACTGTTTGGCCGGAAGTTTATTTAAGTTTATTTGTGTGATAAATGAACGAACTTGAACAACAGATCATATTTGATTAATTATATGAATGAGCACGAACATAGGTTGCGTCAGAGGTGGGTAAAAAACCAGCTAGCCTGATAGATAATGAATCAGTTATTAACGATCAAACAGAAGTTGGTTTTTAACCAACCAAACTGACAGTATTACCTGGTTATCGCTTCCCATGTCACAAAAATAATAACTCGTTTTTATCCGATTAAAAACTGATTAATCGGTTAGTAACTAAACCGAACAAGTAACACCAGGTAGGTTTTTATACATTCTCAAACCGGTTAATAACCTAACCGATTTTGAGTGTTTTGACCGGTAACTGACTCGGTTAATAACCAAACCGTTTTTTTTTTTTGTTAAATAACATATTTGTGCACCTCAAGGTCGTGTTCGTTCAAATTTGTTCATGAATGTCCGATAATAACCAAACCAATGTTTTTGTTAAACGAAAGTTAAGTCTATAATTATCATTTCAGCTATTGATTGTCTACATTTCGTTAAGTTTAAAGAAACCAAATTAACCTTAGGCTCTAGTGTTACATTCTCAACATGTGACATCAACAAATTTTGTAAAATGTTTCTATGCAGTTGCTTTTTTGTCATTGTGTTTTCTATTGCATCGCTAGTGTTAGAACTATCATATGTAGAATATTTTATAAATGTATAAAACATAAGTGACCCACTTATAATTATATAGTTTGTGTCAATAATAATCAATGATTTAGTGTAAAGAAATAATCTTTGAGCAATAAACTTAAAACAAATAAGTACTTAACATAACAGTAAAATGAGAATATAAAATTTATATATCTCTTACACGAAGTTTCAAACTTTCTATTAAATATCCGTTCCAACTAGTATTTGGGTGTTTTTGCTTGAGCTGTACGAGATGAAAGTCTCATATACAGTTCTCGGAGGGGGGATCGGTAAAACAGAAAGATTCCGTCGAATACTTGGATATAATAGTGAAAGACGTGTTTGCAAAAATACTTAAAAGTGCATTTTATCAGGAATCAAAAATTGACCGAGACATCCCCGGTGAAAAGAAGGCAAAGGCTCACGGAATCTTCTTATATGTTGATACACGAGTAGGACAAAGAGAGGTAGGCAAAGGGAGAAGCGGCCATGTTGCTTGGTCGGGACACATTCATCGATTTCTTTTCATTCTTCCTGGGCTTGCAAGTGACTTACTTCTTTTGGCCGTTCTTGCTGTCTTAAGTCGTCCTCTTTTCTTTAGAAGCTGTTAACCGGTAGCAAGAGAGCTCTAAGAAGTGGGGGCGACCTCGTAGTTTTATAATGATTCTTTCATGCTAAAATCATTACTCTTCATTCTCCCGTGCTCTAGCAATTGCGCTCCCTAGACCACTACCATGTAGTTAGGTAGGGACAATAAATCCGGGAATCTAAGAATGAATGGGGATCCCTATCAATATCAAAATGAAGAAAATAGAATGAAATAGATTACTGTGTGCCACGAGTAGGTCTTTTTGTTGGAGATTCAGCTACAATAGAGAAAAGAATTAACAGGGAAAAAACAGACAAGAACGTAACAATGAAAAAAACTTAACTTAGCAACGACCATGGACTTAAAATCTCTTATATAAACACATTAATATATTGATATCATTGCTTGCATAGTGGGACTGGAATCTAGAACGAGTAGCTAGGGTTCATAGTTAAAGCAGCACAATCGATCGATCCAGTGAGGTTGGTGGTAATATGAAACCATTTTATGTACTGAGTGTGATGACATGAGTTTGATGGTGGGTTCAAACGATTTCACGAAATGAGCAATTGAGCCATTAAGGGGTAACCGATGAAGCACCTCATGGGATGAGTGATTGCGCGGGGACTAGCGGTTGAGCTAGATTTCGTATCATCTTGAATATTTAGGTTGACATTTAAGAGAGTTAAGTAGCTTATTATAAACTCTAGAGTTAAAAAAGCATTGATTCTCATGAAGTAAAATAATCAAACCTGGTGTACAATAACTATAATAAATCACTTAAGAGTAAAGCCAATTAGTCGAACTACCTTTATGTCATACATATTATATATAGAATCACATATATTATTGAAAGTTTTCACACCCCAGTTTCAGGACACACCAAAAGTGCAATTGATTTGTACAAGTATTTTCATTTGTTTTTCATAATTTCAAAAGTTTTATGTAGGGGAAAAAAATTTCATGACCTTTAAAACTCTTACATTATTGGTTGAAAAAACATTTTATATCATTGCAAAAGATTTGAAAACACTTGTCTATATAATCATTGTTAAAACGATGTTTGAATAAAATTTTAATTATAACACGTATAGTACAAGATTTTGAATTAAGCCCCTAGGTATAGTCTTTGCCTAAGATTCATTGTCCATCTAACACATATCCTAACTAGTCTATTCATAATTATCTGAAAATTTTATAAAGTAATATGTCGGTGTAAAAGCCGATAAATACATTCAATAGCCACAAAAGTGGTTAGTTTAACCATAAATGTCCAGGTAACTAAAAATTTACAATCTATTTCAATTGTGGTGTTCACCCTCTATATATATTACTTTCATGTCTCAGGCAGTCTTGTTTTCAACGAGGACCTCCCCGATCTACACTGAACTCTTAACCAACCCAAGTATGAGATTTTCACCCATCCTCAAGTTTGACAAAACTATCTATATACTTTTTTGTCTAAATGTTACATTCGGCAGTACCCCTTATGCATCAAAATGTGTTTATCATATTAACACATTTTGAAATCATAAAATCATTTATTTGCTTTTGAAAATATCAAACATATTCTCCTTATCAGGATGGTTTGCAAAACAAGCCTCTTTAACATTCTTTTAAGTTGACTAGCACCTCGTCTATGTTTGTTTTTCCTTCGTCTTGAGCAAGCAACACCTCATTACACAAGCTTTAAGACGAATCACGAACCTAGAAGAAGTCCTATATGTATAAGCGTGATTGGCATGGGCATAATTTAGAGAGAGAAATAGAGTTTGTGTTTTGAAATTCACCTAAAAACTTCTATAATAGGCTGAATTCAGCCTCCTTCGTGGACCGCTAAGCAGATCGGTGGCAATTCGCTGCCGCCTTAGGGCACACGAGTCTGCATGTTACGTGTTGAACAACCGGTGAAACTTATCCACATCATCTGTAGTGGACCGTTATGGTTAAGCTGGCAGTCCGTCGTTGAACATGTGTCAATCTTCAACAGTGAGTAATCTGACATATGTCACATCCATATTGATTCATATCCTGATTCTTAGAAGATACCTTTGAACTCGTCACTTAAATTCTCTCCGAACCAGATTTTAAGATGTTCAAAACCGATTCAGATACAAAATGTTTTAGTTAAAACACAATTGGGGTCCAAATTGAAGGTATGTGAGAATACCGGGTACAAAACAAAAACTCAAAACATATGTTAGAACTTAGAAGAGTAAATTACCATTTGCATCCCAAACGTTTTTTTAATTTTAACCGTTTGAATCCATATAGTTTCAAAGCCTTGATTTTCCCCCTAATGTTTTATTTTTGTCTCCATTTGAGTCCTAACCCTAACGCCGTTAGATTTAACCGTTAGTTTTCTATGAATTGACAAAAATACCCTTAATTCTTATTTTATTAAAAGCCACCCCCACCACATCTGATATGAATCATCATCATCATCATCAACCTTACCTCCACCTATCATCTTTCTCATCTCTCTTTCTCTCTCTTTCCAGGTAGTCCACAACCACCGCCACCGCCAAATCACGACCACCACCACCGTACTCGCCATTAACCCGTGACCACCATCTCCATCCTCCTAAACTCATTCAAATCACCACCACTTTCACACTCAATTCCCCTCAAAACTCCATCATCTTCAACACCCATAACTTCACTATTCAGAAATGACGTTTATGGTGAGTTTTCGGATGGTTATATCGACTATACTGCCGAAATTCCTAATGATTGTTTAGCCCTAATTTTCCAGTTCCTCTGCTTTGGCGATCGGAAAAGGTGCTCGCTTGTGTGCAAACGGTGGCTGCTTGTCGAAGGCCAGAGCGCCACCTCCTCGCGCTCAACACTCAATCGCACATCTTTCCCTTCATCTCCTCGATGTTTTCACGGTTCGATTTCGTGACGAAGCTCTCTTTACAGTGCGACCGTAGATCCATTAGCGTAGATGACATCGGATTGATTCTGATATCCATTCGGTGCCGGAAGCTCACGCGCCTCAAGCTCCGTGGTTGCCGTGAAATCACCGATATAGGTATGACAGTGTCGGGGAAAAACTGTTCAAAAGATTCAAAATCCACCAAAACTCGACAACTTATGAATCTATCTGGCGATTATAACGAAACCCTAGATGCCGGAAACGAAGATAAAGGTAATACTAATAATAATCATCATAATCATAATAATAATATTAGTAATCAGTTGGATTTTGTTGATGTGGGTGGATGGAAAGTTAGGGATTCGACGAAAACGAAAAGGGGATTTCCGATTTCGATGAAGAGAGTGAGATCAAATTGGGGTTCAAAGATGGATGATGCTGCCGGGTTAGGGTTTCAGATGGAGGGCGGGTGGTTGTGTTGGTAGTGGTGATATGGCTGTTGTGGTGGTGGTGATGCGGCTGCTGTTGTGGTGGTGATGGGGTGGTTGTGGTGGTGGTGATTTGAAGAAGTAGATGTTGATGGATGGGACCCACAAAATTGTTTTTATTATTATTTAATTTTAAGGATAGTTTAGTCTTTTCAATAATAATTTTAACAGAAACATTAACTGTGTTAGTCATTTAGACTAAAATAAAAATAAAATTTAAATCACATAGGCTCAAATAAAAATAATATGAAATGTTAAAAATTAAATGATAATTTTAAAACTGTAAAGATACAAACTATTAAAATGAACGAACTTTATTACTCTATAATTAATAAAACAAAAGCGTCAATGATTCTCCTCATTCTGAAAAAGGAAAAAAAAAGAAAAAAAAAGTTTCCTCAATGGCTTCATCATCGTCGTCGTCGTTAACGTCTCCGGCGACGGAGGAGGAGCTGACACTCACCGTCAAATGGAGCGGCAAAGAGTACACCGTCAGAGTCTGCGGCGACGACTCCGTCGCTGAGCTTAAACGACGAATTTGTCAACTCACCAACGTACTCCCCAAACGCCAGAAGCTTCTATACCCTAAAATCGGATCTAAACTCGCGGATGATTCAGTGATTCTGTCTACTCTACCTCTCAAATCTTCTCTCAAAATGACGATGATCGGGTAAAACTGTTGGAGTTTGTGTTTGTGTTTGTTCCTTTTTGTAGTTCTGATTGTGATTGATTAGATCTTTGTGTGAGTGTGTTTTAACTTTTAACTGAATAGCCACTGTTGTGTGAGAGAAGATGAATACTTTTGAAATTTGTAGGCAAGTGTTACTCTTTATGCTTCCCCAAGGTTGGTTTAATTGTTTAAACCTTTTCGGGGCCTAAAACGGGTCTAATATTGGTGTCTTTCTGAATTTTTTTGTTTGTTTAAGATCCTAACAGTTTGGAATATGACAGATGCATGTTTTTCTGTATGATATTTCTTAAAGGCATAAAATTATGCATATTAGAGTTATGAGTGAGTTTTAGTGAAACGAAATTAAACCCTTTCGAGTACGATGGTTCTATGCTTCCTTGTGAAAACTTGAAAATTAAACGAAGGTAATCCTTAAATATGGATTAAATGTGTGTCCCCAAGCGTCAGTTTGTTTTTTTCTTACAGTCTAGTTGCCATGTGCTTTCCATATGGAGACCTAAACATGTTCATTTTAAGTTAGCAAAAAACTAGTTTTACTTGTAGTATTTCATATGCCTTAGCTCATCCTATTTGGCAACGAAAGTGTTTCTTCTTCTTTAAAGCAGTAGAAACATTTTTGCTATATCATATGACAGAACCAACAATGCCTTTTAGATATCATGGTGAAGTGATTGTGCTTAAGATGAAGGAGCATGTGGAGCTTTGATTATAGAATAAATCCATGTATCATGATTATATACTAGTATTTAGTCCATTAGTATTTGAGGATGGTGGATTTTTTGGCAAGAATGAATTTTTTTTCCAACTTATGTTGAAACATTTCTAATAACTGTAACTCATTTGCCAAAATGAGTTTGAATCAACTTGACTTTCTCTTCCTTTTGAGCCACTGCGTTGTAAACACAAGTAAAACATAGCACTCATGTTTGTAGTTCAGACTGAAGCCTGGATTTTTGATAGGGAAGATCTTTAGCTACACTTGGTTTTAGTATCAAGAGAATTTCTATTAATTTTGGATATGATTGCTCTTGGCCTCTCTCTGTAGTCTGTATACAGACCAGACATGCTACACAACCAGACATATATTTATTGCTTGCTTGTCTTTTTACTGATAGAAATGTTATTTTTTCATAACCATTAGAATATGACATTATGATCTGATCTTATGGTTTGACTGAAAAGTTTGTCAAATTATTGACTGATGTAGTACCACTGAGGATGATATAATCGTGGATCAAGTTGATTCTCCAGAAATTGTTGATGATTTTGAAATTGGGCAAGATGAAGCTGTAGACATTAGAGACAAAGAGGTCAACAAGCAGAAACTAAAGAGACGTATTGATCAATACAAGGTATGTCTTTCTAATTATCATCATTGCTCGTCAAAGTATTTTTCATTTCCATGTATGTTGTTTATCATTGGTCATTTTTTCATTTTATAACACCAGTTGGTCTGATGTGCCTGCACATACTCTGATATCATCATAATATATTGGACAGTTTTTGCATTGCCTCTTTTGAATAAATATGCATTCCTGATAAAAAGGTTTAGCTTCATCATGCAGTCATTTTAATTAGAGGCAGTTTTGATCCGTTCACTTTTGAAAGGGTCTGTTTGGATTTTGTTTTATCCTAGACGAATCGAATACAAAAATTAGCTAAAAGGCCTGACCTGCTCTGACATGCATGTACTAACTTTTTTTTGTGTTTTAACTTGTGCTCCTAAACCCATTTTGACCAGTTAGTGCCTACCCATCCACTTATCTTTGCCACCTCTAACCACTATCCATATTAGTACTCCCCTTTAAGTTTAAAGGTATGATCTGATTGGTTGATATAGGTTATGATAAGTTTGTGACACTGACATTTATCGATGCATAATACTTGATTATTATGTATGTTAATGGATGCTTGATCGTAGATTGCACTCAGAAATCCATGTCGAAAAGGGAAAAAGCTGCTTGTGTTGGATATAGACTATACTCTCTTTGACCATCGTTCAACCGCAGAAAACTCCCTTGAACTCATGCGCCCTTGTAAGAAGCTAACATAAATTCCACTTTGAAATAATAATAGATAGTAACACCATCATTCGCTAACTTACTTACAAATGCAGATCTCCATGAGTTCTTGACAGCTGTTTATGCAGAGTATGACATCATTATATGGTCTGCTACAAGGTTAGCCTTTCGTAAATATTTTGTTACCTATGGTTAGATGAAAGGTATATTGGTAAAAGTAAATCATCAATTTCTTTGTGCAGCATGAAATGGGTTGAATTGAAGATGGGTCAGCTTGGGGTACTTAGTAATCCTAATTACAAAATTACTGCTCTTTTAGATCATTTAGCAATGATCACAGTTCAATCAGATAGTAGGGGGATCTTTGACTGTAAACCACTCGGGTTAATTTGGGCTCATTTTCCTGAGGTTTGATTATTACTTGTATATATTTTCGCACTCTACATAATTCGTTTATGAGTTAATACCATTTAACATCCACGTACTTTCTTATTTTGCATGAAAAAGTCCCTATACCTAATTTTGGTACATAAAGTCCTAAACAGTAACACCACTATTCACAGGTCTGTGCATTCTAAAGTTTATGGAGTTTAGTATGCCAAAATTTGGTCGAGGGATTCTTTCATGTAGTTTTGACAAGTTTAAAGACTTCAATATACCAACATTATATTGATGGACTTTTTTATGCAAAGTAAAAAGTATGTTGGTTTTCTTATTCATTAAGTGCCTAAAATGGATAATTTAACAAATAATGACTCTGTGTTCTGTTTTCATAATGATCTGCGTGCAGTTCTACAATGCAAAGAACACAATAATGTTTGATGATCTAAGGAGGAACTTTGTAATGAATCCACAGAACGGATTGATCATAAAACCATTTAGAAAGGCACATGAAAACCGAGGCAGTGACACCGAGCTAGTGAAGCTCACACAGTACTTACTTGCCATTGCTGATCTTGATGACATCAGCATTCTTGATCACAAGAAGTGGGAGTCATATGATGAGGCGACAAACATCAAGAGAAGACGTCACACATGACAGATTTATCTATCATCTCTTGTTTCTTCTGGGGATATATACCAAGACTTTGTAGCTTTTGAATTGCAGGACCTAATTTATGATGCAAGTCTCTTTTGACTGTTATCCTTAACTATAGATATTATAAATTTTGAAGTTCATTGGAGCAGAATAGATGTGTTTGTCTTATACTTTTGTTTGCTTTTCTTCCTAGCTGATGATAGTTACTTTCTAGGTGATATTTGATATCTTCTCTTTTCTACTACTACTACATGCTTTATTATACTTGTATTTCTTGAAAAAAGAAACAAGGGTTTTGAGTCCAGGGCATCAAGAATAGTCACTTTAACTCTTAGAATAGAAGTAAGGTTTGTACTCATCTTAGTTTTATTACTCTTTTCAGACCTAACTTGTATGAGTGGGATATTATTAAGTTTCTTTATTTTGAAGAAGATTTTACTCATGTATGTTGCTTTCTTTGATCTGTAGGGAAAGGAAAGATTAAAATGACTTCTTTACATTTTTAATATTATATTAATAATGTGGTATGAATCATTTTGGTAAAAATGATAAAAGACGATTGTTTGAACATTTAAAATAAATGAAAATTAGGAAAAAAAATTGTTGTTATTGCTACACACATTATTGTAGTGTGTTTTGTGGAATAAATGAAGACAAGAAAGTACAATTGTAATAACTTGCAAGGCTGTTGATTGTTTGTTAACAGTCACCAAGAAATTTAATACTGGCCAAAACTTCTCGAATTAAGCTGTGGCTGTTTTGCTCCACAATCTGAGTGTTAGGTGTTAGTCGAGTTTATTATCTATTATAGTTGTTATATTATTTGATTTACCATTCATCTTTAAGTTTATTTTTTAGTTATTGTTCTATTTTTAGTTTGAATATTACAATAGTTCTTGACCTTTTATCATTATCATTAGTTGGTTCTTTTTATCATTATACTTATATTAAAAGATTTGGTTTCCAATGATTAAATACATTGAAAATATTATTCATCAATATTTTATCAATTGTCTCCAAGTTCTTTTAAGGTAATCTTTGGTTACTAACAATTGATTTACTTTGCTCCAACCAAGTCCAACTTTATATCTGTTTTTAACCAATTCTTTTGGAAATTCTTGGACCTTCAAATCTAGCCAATGAAATATCAACATTTTCAGTAACATTATTTCCTAATCAAATGCTTGAATAAGTTTGATCCCAAGTAAACAGCTTTCCATATCTATATCTATATATTCATACTATGCGCATTCTTTCAAAATACTACAGTTTCTTCGCAAACTATAATTTCGTTACATTGCGCGACAAGCCACCTAAACCCTATACCCTAAACTCAACATATTATTATCAATATAGAAATCAGCATAAGAACACACACATACACCGGAATATCTCTCTGTTGTCTTCTGATTAAGAGGTTAACCCAAGCATGTCTTTTTTACATGCAAATGATAAATACATAAATAAAACAAAGGTATCCTCAACAGTAAGCCGTTCTAGCTCAGTTGGTAGAGCGCGTGGCTTTTAACCACGTGGTCGTGGGTTCGAGTCCCACGGATGGCGTTTTGTTATTAAAAGGTTAATTTTTATATTTCATTTTATATAAATGATGTTACTCTATGGCATGAAACACTTTTTTAAGCGCATAAAAGATGAGCAACCCTTTAATATCTATGAAGATGAGACTTCACGTGGAATTGAATCATATGTCTACAAGGTTGCTAGTGATTGTCTTGTCCATTAACGAAAAAGAGAGAAAATGTTTGGGATGTTAGACCGTATCTCTTATCATTGGCACGTGACATCCGGAGATGAACTCACTTAGAGATGTCAATCGTGAGACTGACGGTTTAATTGTTAAACCCAATCACAACCCGTATGGCATAGCATATTTTAATTTGTGTTCAAAACATAAATCCTAACCTACATATATTTAAAATCATATAACTTGATCATGACCGTTTATCTAAACGTGTCAAACGATTGGTGAGTTGACGGATAACAATCAAGTTGTAAATGTGTTAAACGGGTTAGTGAATCAAGATGTTTTATTAAAGAGGTTGGCTGGTTGATTTTTAACTAAACGAATTAAATGGATCAAATAGAAACACGACCTATTTTTTAAACATATTAAATATGCTAGCCCAAAACATGGTTGTTTTTCCTGTTGTGTTCGTGTTTCTAGTCCAATAACACAGAAGTATAGAACTATTATTCTCACATGTAATTTCCATATAAATAATCATGCCCTCAAATAATCAAAAATTAAAAATAAACATATATCATTCATAAGTGTCTAAATAATTACATAAATAAAATAATAAATTACTTTACATGGGAAAAAATACGAAATTACAATCGAAAGTTTTAAAAAAGAAACTTGTAATTTTAGTTCACCAAATCTTTTATTTGTTTATGTGTGCAATTAAAAAATCATGCTAACCACTAATCAATAAAATGAATTTAATCAAATTAATAACCTATAAGATTTTTCTTTAATATTTTTTTAAGAGATGACCATGGTGTATTTTTTTGTAAGAGATGACCATGGTGTATATTTTTTTAATATTTCTTTAATCTAAAGAATTTAATCACGTTAATACATTACATGGTTTTTCTATTTTAACCTATGTTCAGCAGAGTAATAATATTAAAAGTAAATTACTATTTTAACCCCTGAGGTTAGGGCCATTTAACCCTATCAGCCCAAAAAGAAATCTTTTGATATATCAACCCCTAACGTTTCGTTTCTTAACTGTTTTAGTGCTTATAAGTTACGATGTATGCTTTCAACAAAAACCAATAAAATTCAAACTAGTGCTTTAAACCAAATCAAAGAAAAAATTAATGCTTGTAAGAAACAATCTATATAAAGAAATATATTTCTAATATAAAAACAGATAAAGAATTTAACTTCAAAAATCAATAATAAACTAAACCTGCACTTATCTACCATCTTAATAGAATTAGAATTCACATTGATTCCATTACATGTAATTATTTTTATATAGGTTAGAAAATCCGTGTATTACTAAGAGTGAAAAAAAAGTAATTAGTATTGATAACTTAGGGTGGGAGGGTGCCACATCATGCACACCACACCACACCACATATCCACCGATCATATTTATTACGTCACACCACACCCCACTACACCACAACCTCAAATTTAATGATGACGATGTTGCCACACCACACCACTATATCACACGCACAAAAAACTTCTTGACGAGTACATGCCATGAAAAGGGAGAAATGCGGCGTCGAGGGGGGCGGCAGCAGTGTTGCCGCTCGGCGCCGGCACATGTCGTGGCCTTCCGGCGTGGTCGCCCTCACCACCCCCCCTCTTAGAAATTATAAAACGATTGCACAATTTAATTGATAATACATAAATTTTTAATTCAAAAATTTGTAATATCTAAAATATTTTTTTTTAAAATATTATTATTATATAGGAGTAAAAACAAGAAAATAAAGATAGATAAGTCATTAGACAGTGACACATATCTCGTCTTTTAATAGAAAAGAGATGTGAGAAATAAATGACGATGAGACACTAAAAAATAACACGTGTCTATTAAAATATTTATTTATATTATATAGCGTAGATGCAGATTACAAACTGATTGTCATGTTATTCGGTATGATTTATAATATTCAGGCATACACAAACACCATTAATAGTGGTTAAGGATTGAAAGAGAGAATACTCGAAACTTGTTCATAATGCCTTTGAAAATGGAATGCTGCAAGAACAAGTCTTTCCCATAAACACGAACCCACTACCTCCGGCGAGCCTGAAGCCCATGGCTTCCACATGCTGTCACCGGGCACAAACAAGTTGCTATATTGGCTCTTTGGTCGCATGCTTTCCCAAGTAACAGAACCATATTAGACAAGAATTAAGGGGAAAAGACTTTGAAAATCACAGTTTCATCCACAAAAACCGAGTGTTGTAGGTATATAATTCTATGTTAATTCTTTAATTGTTGATTCAATGAACGTTTTTGTTTCGAGAACCCTGGATATATGATCATAGTTTGATTTTGATGATAAGGTTATACATGTAAGGAAGGTATTGATTTCCAAAAGCTTGCCATGTTTTGATAATTGATTTTCATTGATGTTACTTTTGATCAAATGAAGTTTTATTACTTAGTGAAATACATAGGAAAAACGAGAACTTCAAGTTTATTAGGGACATTAAATTAAATCAAGTAATTTGAAATAAGTCTTTTCATGACTAGACCCGATCTGTAAAAAAAAACACTTTAATGAAACCTAACCCGGTAAAAGTATCTCCTTATAAACAAGTGTAGACCGAAAACTCGTGACCCGAATGAAAGAAGTTTCTAGTTTCACCACTGGCTCAGTTGCATAAAGATGTATTTAGTGTCTTCATAACATCCAAAGATTATGAAGAAAACCCCGCTCAACCAAATAATAACAATTAGGCATATAACTAGTAACACCGTCTGGCAGTGTCATAGATACTCAACCGGCCAACGGTGGCGCCGGTGGTGTTACGACCGCCGTTATTACCCCTGTGCTGCTTTGTTTCTCCGATACCCATGTAGATATGAGATTAGTGACCACCATTTTTGCCCCTGTGTTGCTTTGTTTTCTGATACCCGTGTGGATTCCAGATTTGCGACTACCATTGCGGTTGTCGTTGAACAATGGGAATGATGAGGGCGTCATGGTGTTGATGATGATGAAGACCTACTCATCTAAGACTTGCTATTGGTTTGTTGTTATCTTTTCAGTCTCCGTTGGGTGTATTGATTTCTCGATACTACAGTTGTCACTAATGATGAGCTATGTCTCATCCGAGACAAACATCCTTTAAAATATTGGCTTTGTTATTAGCCATATGGTTTTGTTGGCAGTTTTGTTGCTTTTATGTTTACTTCTGATGAAATCTAAGGGCGATGATGATGTAACCGTAGTGATGCCGGTTGCTTTGCCATGGCTGTCATATATAGTTAGCAGCCACAACCGTACGCCAGTTCTAAGCCTGGGCATAAAGATTATTTTGTTTGAAGTTGTCTTGAAGCTCGAGTAGAACACAAGTAAGGAGACTCTACATCAAAATATCATAAATAGTTATAAGGTATGTTTTCGTTTAAGTTATATCAAGTTAATTATTATTTGTTTTATTATCATATTATTAGTAGGATTAGTATAATATAATTATTTTTAGACGTTAGGGTTAGGTTTTGAGTAGCCTAGCCTTGGTTGGACATTGATTGATCATCCATGCTTAACAAAACAGTGCTAGCCAATATCCAACCATGACAATGACTAGTTAGTTGTGTCATTATCTAACCTAAAATTTTTTAAACTGAATCAGGACCTTGAGATATCACCAGATCGTACTAGAAATTGATTATCAGTTGTCGAGTAACTGTTAAACAGGTGAGTTATCATGTCTATTTTCAAACTGTGATAATATACTCATTCTATCTATACTGATAATAATTATAATGTTTACAAACATGCACAGGTCGGTAGGGGTATACAGAATCCTGATATATTTAATGAAATGTGTCGAACCGGCTGAAAATAGGATAGGGTTCCTCGTACACATTAGGCACATGCTCATACCTATCTGAAAGTCGGGAAGAGGATCTGACAAACTCGTTGCCGGTGGTTGCGGCAAACCCAGGGAAGACACTGTGCTTATGGACCCAAATATTACAACCCAAATTATATGTATGTCAAAGTAATTTTGTAAATTGTATAGTATGAGCTCACCGGCATTAGTTGACGTCTTTTTCAGTATATGTATCGCAAATAATCAGTGATACTACTATAGGAACAATTAGTAAATAATGAAACCTGAACCCATAGAAGTTTCTAGTTGTTTAATATTGTAAATTTTGAATGAAAACTCAGAATATTACATGTTTTGAATGAAAACTCAATTTGTTTCCGCTGTAAGTTGTATCGATTGTGAATGCCAACCGGGTCTCAGGTGGGATGTTACACTAAACAACTTTATATTTTAAACTTGTAAAATATCATATATAAATTAACCATTAGTTCTTGAAGTGGCTCCAAATTCAATGACCACCCAAGCTCTATGGTATCGGTTCCACTGAGCCGGGTCTCAAGCTAGCACTTGGACTTGAACCTTGAAGCCTTATTTAACCATCTCAACTCTTTGTATTAAAAATAGCGAATGAGGCGCTCATGGTAATTAGGTAAAAGACTTGGGCCTTGAGGCGGTGCCTCATGCAAATCTAGTTCAAAGTTGGTCAAGATTGAGGTCGGTAGGAGGGGGGTGATACGTAAAAACAACCAAATGGTTGAGATTGAGGTCAGACTTCCATGTTAAGAAAAACCAATATGTAAGAAAAATGAGACAGATGCAACTTTTGGTTGTACACAAAGCTAATTTGGTTGCACACAGTTCGTGTCCATGAGGCTCTCCCCTCATGCCTCGGATTTTGAGGCCTAAACGCCTCATGCTTTTTAAAACCAAGTCTCAACCTAATACTGTCATATGACAGCCTCAATAACTTTAGCCATGGTGGTTCATTGTTTAGATGAATGTGGACACAGACACTAACATTAGCAGCTATGTAAAAGGGTGCACAATTGTGAAGAAGTCAAAAATATCAAACAAATCCTACAAATTGAGCGAAAATACGTTTATTAGATAAACAGCAAACTTACCAATAGCTATTTGACCAGAAACTTGCAACTTGCCAGCATAATAAACCTATCTGGATTCTTTCAAATCTGTACCTGCAGAAGACAAGTAAAAAGCACTTAAGTTATTTGAACTAGAAAAGCTCAATTTCATGTAACGATGACGCAAAACGTAATTTTTTTTTTAATTTTAATCATGAAAATTCAGCAGCAGCAGATGCTCAATTGAGACATACCATTGCTTTATGAAAGAAGAATTCCGTCTCCTGTTAGAAGATGCCTACTTGCCATAATGTCATCAGAACTTGTTGACCGTTCCCACACAGGTGAAGGACGGATCCTGGTTTTACCCATCTGCCCCTCATTTACATAAATAGCAATACAAACTTCAAACCTTTTTTGCATATGCTTCAATGCATGCGATGTGACAACATAGCACTATAACAACAGACATCTATTTTGACAAAGCCGAAGAATAGAATTCCCATGTAAAATGAAACTCTAAACCCTAGAGTCGTTACCAAAATAAACAATCATGTAAACTGGTAAAGACGCAATTTAAAATATACAAAAAACAAGAGCATTACAGATGTAGCTTGACTACCTCCATCAACTTCTACCTATGAACCATCAGCGTTGCTATCATTGAGGAACCGAAAAAACCAAATATCCATTATCCCAACGAACCCTTATCTCTTGTCCAACTTGCAGTCCCTTTGATCTTATGATTTGCCCCCATTTTCCAATTAAATTATAGTAACTTCCACGACACTTCAACTTCATCAAAAATGAATCACCGGTGTCATAATCTCGAGCATTAACATTTATCTGATACTCAATTCTCAATTGCTCTCGTGCCTGTGATGCCCAATACAAAAGAATATGATCTTCAACTGATTTTCCAGGTAAAGTAAGAAATGGATGATTTGTATCCACATCAGACAAAGTTAACGCCTTTTTTATAGGCCATTCATCATGTTGGCGTTGGTGTTGGTGTTGGTGTTGTTGTTGGTGGAGGTGGTGATGTTGTTGTTGGTGGTGGTGCTGGTTTTGCTGTTGTTGTTGCTGTTGCTGTTGTTGTATCACTGGGATTGTTGCAGGCACAGCTGCTTGCTCATATGGGACAGAAAAGTGTAAACAACCATTAGCCCATCGAATCTTGATCTCTTTCCCAACACCTAGTCCTTTACTCCGAATAATTTTTCCCCATTTTCCTATTAAGTTATAATAATTACCACGCCACCTCAGCTTCATCACATATATCTCCCCTGTATCAACATCACGTGCATTCAAATTCACTTGTTCTTCGTTTCTAAGCAGCTCCCGTTGTTGCGGGGTCCAGTGAACAAGAATATGATCTTCTACTAATCTCCGTGCCAATGGTAGGAAAGGATGATTAGTATCCACATCAGATAGTGTTAAAACTTTCCTAATAGGCCATTGGTCATGCATTACAGGTGCAGAAATAACCTGTAATGGTGGTACAGAAAGAACTTCTTGTGGGACAGAAAAGTGTAAACAGCCATTAAACCAACGCATTTTTATCACTTTCCCAACATCAAGCCCCTTGCTACGGACAATTCTACCCCATTTGCCAATAAGATTGTAATAACTCCCACGCCATTTTAATTTCATTATGTACACATCACCAGTGTCATCATCTTGAGCATTGATGGGTACTTGCTCTCTGTTCAGTAAATGATCACACTCAGCCTGTGTCAGATGCACAAGGATGTAAGTCTCAACAGGCTGACGAGGTAGAGTGAGAAAGGGGTGAGTAATATCAACATCAGAAAGTGTGAGGGCCTTTCGAATAGGCCATTCATCTTGTACTTGTAATGCACTATTATGCCTAGAACGCCTCATGCCTGTGAGAAATGTAGGGATAGTTAATAACTTGTTACAAGACTCAGATTCTAAAGAAAAAAACAGACAAACAAATCCTCCTAGTATATGCAGGAGCTCATTTAACACAGATGGTAACTAACCAACAAATACTTGGCCATTCAGCAACATAAATCCACAACTAAATAACATATGAATGGTCTCCGTCAGATAACAAACAGACTGAAAGGGTGAAGACTGGAGAGAAGTAAATAAGGAAAAACCTTATGACGATATGAGGCCAAGAAACTCTAAAATTCTAAATGAGGCTGGATAATCTTAAAACCAAATTACAAACAACCACTCACTACTTATGCTTTATAGTTATCAACTACTTAGACTCTTGGCCTCCATAGATATCCTATGTAGTATGTACATCTTTAAAAGTTGTTCACCAGAAGCTACAACAGAACACATGTGCATGATTTTTATTGTTCAGGTCGATATACTAACTGATGACATCCAAGAACATATCAATGATATCATGGCTAACATCAAAAACATCTTTTTTTTTTTGAACGGCAAATGTGCGACCCTGCTTCGGAAAATAAGTGTTATCTTAATCGGGCTCACCTATTCGGTTCCCAGCCGGGACCGCACCCCCAACCCCTCAGGAGGAAACCCATTGCTGAGAAAACCCCTGGCTCAACTCTGTAAAGATATAGGTGTATCTTCATGAACATATAACTTATTTTCAACATACAAGTGCTGATATCAGCTAGCACACACAAATTTGTTATAGAGTTGTCAGACCCACACTTTTGCCTACAGAGATCAATCAAGGCACTCATTCTCGACACATTTTAGAGCCACCATAAGTACCAATAAAGATGCTCAAGCATAGGTCCATATGAAATTAAGAATTTTATTTGCATTTTGCAAGGGATTCTTTTTCTTTTTATTTAGTCACTAATCAGATCATATATATTAAAACTAACCAAAACTTTCCTTGAATTCTAACATCAAATGTAGTCCTAATCATCTGCTTTATTATTAAAAGCTTCTACTTTCCAAAGAAAATCATAACAATTACCTATACAACAAACGCACAATGCAGAAACAAAAAATCTAGCTAATCAGAAACCCTAAACTGCCTACATTTGTCAAACAAGACAAACTAAACAAAGTCCTTTGATTTACTACAAATCGAAGAAAACCCCAACCCACCCACTCCAATTGCAAGGTGAAACTAACAGCGAGGATAAACAAAATCAATTCACAAAAACAAAACGTTGGATAAAAGTGAAATCCAACCAAATCAAGTCAAAGGGGGTTAACTACAAGTTTCGAGGGAGAATCAGATCAAATCAATAAACAGCAAAAGCAGTTGGAAATCCGCATTAATCATCATTCAGTATCAACAGATTCACTGAAATTACCTGTTTTTGTCAGCTGCGGGATTTGATCGAGAAAAACCCTAGAGAGAGAAAGGATGCATAGTTAAGAGAAATTAGGGGAATTTAAGGAGTAAAACAATGAAAAGGAAGAAGATAAGTGTTAATGGTGATCAGTGGTGTTGATTGTGTGGGTGAAATTGGTGGTGGTCGTAATTAGGGTGTTGAAAGGGAGGCTGGAGCTCAACTGGCAAAAATGGAGGTCAATTTGCGTGAAGAGTGAGAAATGAGAATACCAATCCAAACGCATGTCTACCAAATGCTTAAACACTTTTTTTTTTTTTCCTTTTTTGATATTTTTGGGATTGTTTATTTTTGTTGAAAAATACTTTTGATAAAAAAAAACTTGTTAACTTATGATTTTTATTTTTTTTTTCCTTTTTTGATATTTTTGGGATTGTTTATTTTTGTTGAAAAATACTTTTGATAAAAAAAAACTTGTTAACTTATGATTTTTATTTTTTTTTCCTTTTTTGATATTTTTGGGATTGTTTATTTTTGTTGAAAAATACTTTTGATAAAAAAAACTTGTTAACTTATGATTTTTATTTTTTTTCCTTTTTTGATATTTTTGGGATTTTTATTTTTGTTGAAAAATACTTTTGATAAAAAAAACTTGTTAACTTATGATTTTTAGAAGAAATTAAAAAAAAAATTTATTTGGATTAGTTTATAAACTAAAAAGTTGTAAAATGATAAAAAATGACACTTTTAAAAATGTAAGAAGTTAATAGAAGGTAGTAGAAGGGTATAATAGGAAATTTGAATTAAAAGAAGTTTTTAAAAGTTAATAGGTAACTCTTTTTTACTTTTCAAAACTTTATTTTTATCCTATATGAAAAGTCAATTTAAAAAGTCTTTTTGAAATTGTCAAACATTTTTTTTACTTAGTTAATAAATCAAAAGTAGATTATAAAACAGTTGGGTTTGTTTTGTTTAGATAATGTTTGTCTAGTGGGCACATCTCATGTCATTTGTACATACTTTAGTTTGTGATCCCCCAAAAGTGTTTTTTACAAATTTGAGTGATATGTTATCCTCCCATTAACAGCGTGCCAGTTTGTGCACAGCGTGTGCAACCAGCAAGAGTCTCCCAAAACTCATGATCCACATTGTCACGGCACATGTAGGCTAGATGCATGACTGAGTTCAGCATATTCAAGGATTCATGCATACCATTCAAAGTGTTACAAAGAAGGACGACACGTAACTTATCACTTTAAAAAGAACTCTAAAAAACAAATTTCTTGCATGATAATATTAGTAATACCTTTCTAAATAGGTCATTTGTGTTTTTACTTATATGAACTAAAACTATGTATGTATCTAAACATTGTACCGATTTCAATTAGTAAATCATATTTATTAATTACATTGAGTTTCAATAAACAAAATCTCTATTTTATTTAATTAATCAAAAACTCAATCTTTTATCTCGATTTTACCCGATATATTCAAAACCATCACAAGATAACTAAGATTGTGATTAATATCTTGTCATATTTAATCGTGTTGTTTCAATTTTAACATTTATAAAACATTTGTTTGTCTAATCAAAAAGTTTTGCCGTTAATAATACATATCCAACAATCACGCAAAATTTAAAATAAGAGTAACAATAATGTAAACCCGCTCTATTGGTTTGTTTGGTGCTTAAGAGCCAACTTGAGCAATAGAACTAGGTCAAATAAGAAACAATAAATAAACCACTCTTGATCTTCTAGATTGTTCCCGCTTGCTTTGACATCTCTTTTTAACTTATTTTACAACCCAAGTTAACATCCATCCAATTTAAGAACCAAACATGTCACGTTTTAACAAATACCTAGGATCAAAGCCGTAATATCTTAGAATTTGAGATCAAAACCATAACATTAACAAACCACATAAACCATCCACATAGTTAATTCTAGAATTCACTAATCACATGAGGTTTCTTAAATTTCATAACTAGGAGTATGGTGATTTTGATGACCCTTGTTCAAGCTATGCAAAGCAATTGTTTGAGAAACATCCGTTAGTTTGATAGAGATTATAGGGGTGAATGAACTAGAGGATGGAGCATCTTCATTAAAGTACAGGAAAACAAAAGAAATGAAACTATCTCTAATTACATCAAACATACCTTGACACCACAGAGTCGTACACCGTGAACACATTGAATTGCATGACATTGAATTGCATGACATAGAATTACTAATTGCTTCGAGATATAAATTGATTCATAACATGAAAGTTACAACCATCATACCACATGAATAATACCCACCAGTACAAATGCCTCATACTAACATCTAATTTGCTTAAAAGCGATATACGACTACCTATCTAAATAAGAACCTCATGTTTAATGTCTGAAATTATTTACGATACTTATTTATATTTCTATTGATAAACGATTTTCTCTATACTTTACTTAATAGTTTTATACGTGTTCTACTAATATGAAACTAGTCCACTTGATAGTGGCTCTTGCCTCTTAGATTGGAGATCATGTGTTCAAGCCCAGATATGATGTATATTGATGTAATCTAAAAGTAGAGTAGATTTGCCGACAGAGTTTGAAGTTAAGTGTCTTGCAAGGGAAATTCATCCACCAAACCATTAAAATACATATGTTATAATAAAAAAACGGCTTTAGGTATGATATTACATAAACACTTGTACGTAACAGTGATAGCGAGTAGATTCCATGATTATAAGCAATTTTCACGGTTCACTGCTTTAAAAGTGGTTCCCTAAGTATAATATGTGCTGCATCTTCTGTGATGTAAAAATGTAAAATTTTTATCAACTGCAAATCCCATTTGATTTGTATGCAGAATGATGTGATGACATTACAAGACACCAAATTAATGCCAAAATGATATGCCCTCACCTGCATTGAACTATTAGGCAGTTCAATTCAAACAAGATGTATACGATAAAAGATCAAAAACCACCATCAGAAGTTTCATCGTTATAGTACAGAAGAGCATAACACCAACGAGAAAAAGAAAACACGACTCTCACTAAGGCCTGCTTCACCTAGCGCACTCCCTTCTTCCAAGGGTTATTTACGTTTCTTGCCACTACTTCATCGACATTTTGATCATCTTTCCTGCAAATGCAAAAATACCAACACAGGCTTTGGTAAATATATGTTTCTCCAGCAGAAACCATAGAATAAGAAACAAGCATAGTCAGAGAGGCCCTTATCAAAAGCAAACTAGGCTACACACACAGATGCAGAGGTGGCATATTCAACGGGCCAAGATATGTAGATGCTGGGTTGACCAAGCCCATATCTTATAATTGATTAATGCAACAACTATAATAAAATATAAAACTAAATAATTACAGTAAGCTTTTAATATGTAGACTATAAGTGATTTTGGCCCATCCCCTTTAACTATTTATTTACTTAGCCCATTTGAGATTAACATATAACCAGAATCAATCTATTCGTATGTAAACGAATCTCGATATGAATGCCTCATATACAAACTATCATTCTTATTAAATCAAACCCAAACAGTTGCAAAACAAATACCGCATGTCACTAAAATCCATGTACTCATTACTAACCGAAGAAAGAGTAAATCATACTTTAAAGGCCTCTGGTTCTTCAACAACTTCATAGTTCCCTTGCTGCCCATGAATTTCACCCCTCTGCCCCGGCTGTGAAAAGTTTGGATTTTCTCCATATTGTGAAGAAGTTTGATTGCCACCATACCCATCCCCTGTCCATATGGTGCACCACTTCCTTGTCCATGATGTCCACCACCTTGCCCGTAATTACCAACTGTGCCTTGACCATAATTTCCACCACCACGTTGCCCATATTGACCACCTGTGCCTTGACCATAATTTCCACCACCATGTTGTCCATATTGTCCACCAGTGCCTTGACCATAATTTCCACCGCCACCTTGTCCATATTGTCCACCTGTGCCTTGCCCGTAGTTTACACCGCTCGTTTGTCCATATTGACCACCTGCACCTTGCCCATAACCTCCATCGCGACCTTGGCCATATTGTCCACCTCTACCTTGATCATATTGTCCTCCAGTCCCTTGTCTGTAACCTCCACCACCTCCTTGGTTGTAGCCTCCTTCAGGCGGGGGAGTGAAATTACTACCCTGTCCTCTAAAATCCCTCTGATCAGACTGTACATAGTTCCCCTGATCCCTTTGAGGAAAATTTCTCCTTCACCTTGGTTGTAATTTGCCTGATAAGAAGGCATGGAGCCTCTTTGGTAATTCCCCCGTCCTCCAGGTGCATTATTCTGATCACCTTGACCTCTTGGTGGTCGGTTATATTCTCTGTTTCGATCATTATACCTTCCACCTTGTCTACCATATTGTACAGGGGGCGGTCTAGGTATGATAGTTCCATTAATATACTTGTCTCCTGAAATACACCACACAAATCACATATGTTGCTCAAAAAACGATACTCTATTCGCTGAATCGCTGATAAAACAATAAATCAATCATACCTCCATATTCTTTGTTTACAGGATCAATGTATGAATCAGGCAATACAAATACAACCCCAGGTAAACCTGTTCATGAAACATGAGCTTATATGCATCAACAGCAAACGACATCATGTCATCATTTATCACCGAAAGAAACAGTAAACCTACCTTTAAACTGTTCTGAAACTTCCTCTGATACCTCCACCTGAAATCCATTGTAAGTAGTTGTGCTACAAGCATAGATCTTCTTCTTCGCTTCTTCCACACTGAAATTACAAGATGTCAGCATCAAACCAAAACCAATCACAATACCATCTGATCACAACACTAAAACACTATTAAAACCAAAATCCACAAAAACAATTATAAGCATATTTCACTACCAAACGATTAACATACTTGTTAACCCTAACAAAATATTACAAGCATCTACACATACGAGTTAACACCACACGCTAAATAATCCTAATAATATTTTAAAAATCAATCAAATCACTATCGTATATTAATAATACAACCTTCCAAGAACTTTCGCGGCAGTTTGAACATAAGTTTCCACCATTTCTTCGGGAGAAGGTTTAGGATCCTTGGGAAAATCCATAGTAATCAGCCAGTGATTGTAATCACACCCCTCGAACAGTATAGCATCAGGACTAATCTGATCGCCATCCATATCATCATTGTTGTATCTGGACCGTGAAGAAAATGACCTCGATGAAATGAATTGGAAGGGGAGACTGTCGTGTTTCGATCGATTGACATCAAACAGACTAGGGTTTTGATGTATGGTTGAGGGTGGTGTGATGAATGGTGGGATATAGGATGCATGCTTTGAGTGGTTGATGATAGCTGATGAAAGAGTGAGTGATCGCCGGAGCCGGAGAGCGTTCGCCGCCATTGGTGGTGGTGGTGGTGGTGGTTGTGGTGTAGACTGTAGAAGCAGAAAGGGGGAGAAAATTAGGGTTTATCGTCGGGGTTTAGCTGATTTCGAGAAGCTTCTGTTTTTGGGCACTGTAGTTTGAAGTTGATTGCCCAAATGGCCCTTGACATATGCTTTTATTGTTATTGAAGTCTCTGTAGTTTAAATCATCCATTTTCAGTCCCTAGATTTCATAACCTTAATTTTAGTTCTTAAACAAACACTAGATCTATAACCGCGCAATGCGGCTGGGCAATTCGTTGCATTTTAGAAAGAGAAATCTGGATAAAGAAACTTAAAACTTTATAGAATTCTTTACAAACAGCTCACCCCCAGAACTCAAACCAGAGTTAGTCACTTACAGTTATAACAGAAACTCTCTTTGGGTTTAATCTTCGCAATCAAATTCTTATACAATTGTAAATTCCAAAAAACTATATATATATATATATATATATATATATATATATATATATATAATATATATATATATATATATATATATATATATATATATATATATATATATATATATATATATATATATATATATATATGATTTTGCTAGTTTAGAAACTATGGAGAAGGATAGGGGCGTTAGGTCAGAAAAGCGAGAACTTATATATATATATATAATAGAAACTTACAGTTCAATCATGCTCACCATATGTCCTATTTGTCTGCCACTATTTATCAACGTTTTAAAATTATATAGATAGAATCATCCAAATTCGACCTTAAATTCATATACAAGTAAGCTTTACAAACATGAACCTTATTTAACTTTGTTCATAGTTGAACTGAGTATTAATATTAACAGCTTTACATTTGAAAAGTTTTTCTTTTGATTATAAACTTGTTAAAGTAATTTTCTTTTGGCTCATAAGACCCAATAGCCCTTTTCTTACAATTCACTTGTGACCATCATCTATATTTATCTTGCACGGTTATAAGATGAGGACGAATAGTAGATGATGAGGCTAATGTTTCATTTAACATTGTAATTTTCTTTTGTTGTAGGTTCTAACCGTATACTAAAATGAATGTTTCAAGAAGAAAAGCATGTACATGTCTAAATTGTTTACTAAAATTCAACTTTTTTAATATCAGAATACTTGCATATGATATTAACATAATTCATTTGAGCTTGAAACCAAAATAACTAAACACTTATATGATTTAAAAACATTTAGTATATCTATTACAGGTCATCCTCCAGGTGTTTGGAAGAAATTCTAAGTTTGATGGCAGAAGTGCCAAAAATAACCGTATATTGTTACTTTAATAAGATACTCAATCATTATTATCATCGTTCCCAAAATGACTTACAGAGTTAGGGTGTACATGCCGCTTGACTTAGCTCCTGTTTTACGTAAGGTCTAGGGAAGTACGGATCATTTTGTGATCTAAGTACATAGTCTTATCTTACACTTTGTACAGAAAGTTGTTACTCTCAACTTGAACCTATAACCTCAATGTCAGAATACGACACCCTTACTAGTTGATTCAAGGCATATCCTCAATCAATATTGATGAAACTAACCCTACTCATATAAATTATATCTTAAGCGAATCATGAGTTATATCATTACATCAAATATCATTTCAAATGACTATACCAAAACCACCACCACTGAAATATCATTAGATAAGTAAAAATACCCTCAACAAAACATGATTGAAACTGTTGTAAGAATTACAAACTAACGGATAACATTTTCAAGAAAACCAGGAAATGGTTAGATTTTTTTTTTGAACAGCCAACTAATTAAAGCCCGGCTACCCGGGGTACCCCAATGGCGAAAAGACACCCCATACACCCGCGAGCACAAACAGCGCTGGGTAGCTAAAACCCACCAACCACCAATTCCGGGGAAAACCCGTCACCCGAAGACCCACTGCGGTAAAACTCGGCCCACCAACAACATTTTGCTGTCGGTAGGACACAAAATCACGAACTCCTCTAATGAAGTCATGAGGCTACCGTTTAACCAAATGGTTGGTGCAACAGATGGATATTTTAATGATACTTTCATCATTTAACCATCCTTTTAAATATTTAATATCATAACAGTTGGATTTAGAACTTAAAAGTTATAATACTCAAATACCACAAGTTCTCACTGAAGTAGTTTGCAACTAATTTGGAGTTGCAACCGAAGAACAAATTACCACCAAAGAATCTTATTGCTGAAGGCAAAGTGCTACTGACTGAAACTTGCAACCGAAGAGTTTCTTGTCGATGAAGTTGTTTTTAGTTCAAAGAACAAGTTGACGTTGAAGCTGTTTCTTACTAAAGCTTCTTTGCTAATGAAGTTTACCTGCCATTAAATGTTACAACTAACGGAGTTTACAATGGAACCAACATGTTGTTGTTGAAGATCATTCCAGCTGAAGATGTCACTTTCAAGATCGTCGCTCATGTGCTGCACGTCAACATATGCAACATCTTTCTCTTTGTAGTTTTCTTATTAATGCAATTTGTTCAACATTGTGTGTGGATGATCAAGTGCGTGCAAATGTATGTGCAAAATGAGAGTGGTGTGAGAGAGATGCATAGATTTATGAAATGAACTGTTCTTAACACAATTAGCAAGTAATATCCGTAGATAGACCACATCCCATCCTAACAATAAAAATGCATGTATTTAATATAAATATTTACTATAATATAACATTCAAAATAAACAAAAGCATGTCACAATATATTAAATTACTAGGTTAAAAATTTATGTATCATCATTATCCATCTCTCATCACCTCTACCACCTCGTAACCATCAAGCCAAATGTTTGGGATTTGAGGCCGAAAGTTGTTAATCACTTAATGTTCTTTGCTCTCTGTCTCTCGATACTCTTCTCTCTCTTTTACGCATTATTTCTCTCACATATTCTCACGATCTATACCTTTTGTCACTCGTCATTTCTCAAATTATGATGAAGGCTCATGTTCTCTAAACTACCTGCCTGGAGTCAAAAACCAGAAACTAACCCCTCACCTCTCATCTCCTCCATCCCACACTTACACCCGCACTACATCTACAAACTACCACAACTTGCTATTACGACATTGCAGAGCTTTGAGCATAAGGTACGGACCTCAACCAATGTTGTATTTAGAGGAAGGAAACGTTCATTCCAGAGATGATCACCATTGAAGAAAATAGCAAGCTAAACGAGATCATGATCAACATTGAAGGGCTGAATATAGCATGGGGTAGATCGTGTGGTTGTGGTAACAGTTTGACCACCTTCCATATAATAGACCAACAGCAACACTAAAAAGTAAAAACGATGCTAATCTGTGCAAGATGCTGAAATTGTTACTTCACTTTATTGTTACCTGACAAAGGGTTTGCCTTCTTTGAGTTGAGGTTACAGGTCTTTTGGTCCATACTTAACCTGTGCCAGGCTGATTTGAGCAAAATTGACATATCAAGACCGAATTTCTAACCTGTGTAGCCCGTCTAACAATCAACATAGCTGACAGAAAAAGTAATTAACTCAAGTAGATCAGCCCGTTAACCCGTCTAAAAAATGATAAGAATACAATAGAAGATGTATATAACAAGTTTTTTCTTAAGAGCTTGCTACATTAACAGTCTTGTACACACCCAACCACCCCCCCCCCCCCCCCCCCTTGTGTTCATAATAAAAAACAATCTCTTGCATGTGCTCTAAACCTTTCTTCTACATTCCTCCTATCAATGGAGGGAAGAAAGACCCCAATATTCCTCACAGGTTACAAATAATAACAAGTCCCTCAACCCCCATCATTTGAATCTTCCTTCGGTATCAACAAAATAAACTACAAAACCACGGAGGATTAGAGCCCACTTGATGTTTCGCTTAAGAGCTTTAATCACACTTGATGTTACGGTAAATCCGTCTCACAAAGAGATTAGAACCCAAATATCCAACAGCTCCTGAAAGTTTTAGTTGGAGAAAGAAAGGTTGGTTAGTAAAATAGGGCATAAAAGTATCTATAATCACTCATCTTTCAAAATTTATGCAACATATGATCTCGTATAGAAGAGTTGAAAATGTATTTTCAGTTCAGGCTAAGTTCTTACAACAATGATTTAGAATTTAGAATAACAAGCGACCGAGGAAGAATGCAATGAAAATCCACTTTGAGGCTAGCCCTTTTAACCTGTTCCTTTTATAGCTCTCTTTTTTTAGATGACTCATTTGAGATTAAAAATAAATAAATATAACCCAAATTGACTCATTTATAACTAAATGGATCAAAATTGTCACCTCTAGCAACTCTTATTAGAAGGAGAAAGTACGTAACTAAACTAATGAGGTTATGGAATGAAACTCACCACAGAGAATTCCTAAACCAAGGCAGAACATGGCTGTGTATCCAAAGTAAAAGCTGGTTTGGAAGAAGCCGGACATCTTAGTCTTGACATAGTAGTAATATACTGAATACAGGTAGACATAAATAGCTGTAGAGGCTGCAGAGAAGAATGAAGTCCATTGCCAGTGGTAGTTCTCGGCATTTAGCAGAAAATATGTCCCACAATTGTCACGCACACAGTCACAATTACAAGAATTAGGAAAACAAGTAGCATAAATCCATAAACATAGTACACCTGCCAAGTAAAGGAACAAACGTTTTAGATACAAGTATACTATTCCTTAGTCAACCTAGTTAAGTGCACATTATAGCAATATATATGTGTGTGTGGTGGAGGTTACATGTCAAAAAGCCAAAACGGGAATTTCTTTTTTGCATGGGAAGGGCCGGGTTGGCCTGTAAACACTCTAGTCACTTTTTTCCTATAGATCATTAATGTGTTTTAGATGGTTATAAAAGCTAGATAGTTACACACTAATCAAATTATAAAACAATCAGAAAGTTTATGCATTAAAATATAAAAATAAACGACAGGTGACTTTGGACCCTTGACCAGTGTAACCTTACCAACTAACCTTCTTAGCTAATGTCTTTGATTAATATTTTGATCTTTCTCCCAAACTAACCAACTCTTAGCCTCTTAGGTAACAGGTTAAAACTGCCACTTCACATAGTCACATTCCAACTGTATGTAAATTACTGAATCCTCTTTGTCCAGAAGTAAAATATACTTTTATCATTACTAAGATGTGAGGATGTTAGCAAAAATACTAGGATTGAAGATACCTTGTAATTCCAGAAGGATGTGAAGACAAAGTACATTTCAATGAAAATACTGCCAAAAGGTAGCAACCCTCCCATTATTGAGACTACAGATGGTGTGAGATACCACTTTTTTTCAGGAATTGGGCGAGGAATAGTCTTCACACGGCAAGGGTTGTTCGGGGCCCACTCCAGTTCCTTCCAACAACGGTACCAAGGAGAGTAAGAGGGAAAGAAATGAAAGCCCAGATGACAAAAACAACCACCATTGTGCCAAATGGAATTGCAGCTAGAGACCCATAAAATATAGCAATAGTGTTCAGAATGAAGCCAATTCCAAAGCACAAAAATGGGAAAAGAGATGCCGTCAGGATCATTGACTTTATCCAGTTTTTTCCTGTAGTTAAAATAAAGAAAAAGATTCCATTAAATGGCTAACAAGCCATCAATATGTCTTCAAGAAAGTTAAGTGAAAGAGCAGACTAGTAGACAGGTCCTTACCACCATGGCGAGAATACATGCCACCACTCACATACCCAGATACAAATGATGTGAGGGCATAACAAACGATGAAAGTAGTGACAATTGCTCCTCTCCTAATAATAGAAGGCAAAATTACATTTGTAACACAAGTTTTACAGATCCATAGAAATGGCAAACTTGGGTGGATTGGGTAAGATGCCAAAATGTGTTCGGGTTAAAACAGATTGGCAGGTTTGACCAGGAATACTTTTTGCCCAATTTTCTTTACGTCTACAAAAAATTTGCATCGATACAAAAAAACTTGGGCGATAGATATGATTTCAAAGAGAACACGTCATTACAACAATAACTTAACTTTTTTCAAATAAAGCGACTTAATTGCTTGTTTGCGGTAAAAGAACAATTTAGGCTGCTATCGATTCGTTTTTGTTTATACCTTTTTTTAATTTACCCCTTTGACCAGGTATAAATAAAAGATAGCCCTAATAGACACATTTATAAGTAATTGTGTCGAAACTGCCACCTGCACGTATGACGTTTTTTAATTTTATACTTTTTTGGTACGAATGTATAGGTGAATGTGGAAATATGCTGTAGCATACCCAACGTATAACGTTGCGACAATTGCAAACAAGATGACAAGAAGAATCAACAACGCCAATTGAGCACCCGTTCCAACAACTGCCGACAATAAAACCAAATTACGAGGGGGGCGGAAGACATCCCCATGGACAAGCTTCCAACCAGATTCTTCACTCACATCTCTTTCCTGAAAAGCAAGACATGCCAATAACTGGTATCTGGAAATTGCTAAAATTTATGAATCTCATTAATTCACAGCAGCATTACCAGACTTTCGAGATCATCATCTTCCCTAGCATACTTGGCATAATCATTTCTAAGAGTCCGCATCAGAATCATTGAAACCAACCCAGTGAGGAAGATAACCATCATAAACGAATTGAATATGGAAAACCAATGAATCTGGATGACGCAACACACAGTTATATGTTATAACCTTGTGAGTTAAGTTTAAAAGTATCTTGTCAAACAAATACAAAAAAAGATCCTCAAAAACGAAGTGACAGTAATGAAGAAAAGATCTTAATGTTTAGGGGCTGTTTAGCAGCCTCTGAATCAAACTCTTATTGGTTCAAATATCTGAATGATTCAGCACTTAATGGTTCAGACTATTTGTTTCACGAGAAAATGTTTGAATGGTTCAGACATTTGCCTCTAAATAGTAAGCATTATATTAATGCTGAATGGTTAAGAGGTATAATGCTGAATGGTTAAGACCACTTATCTGAATTGGTCAGACACTTGCCTTTGAATAGTTAAGCGATATACTAGCTCTTAATGGTTCAGACCTCTTAATGGTTCAGACCTCTTATTGGTTTAGCACTTAATCATTCAGAAATTATCAAACAACCCCTAAGAGTGTTTAGATTTGCACTTCAGGACTGATAATAGTAATTTGCGACTTCAGCTCAATATAATCGCTTTTAATGTGTTGATTCAAAGATTTTGCTTTTAATTATCTGATTATTTAGGAGTCAACTATTTAGTTTTATAACAACTCCAGTAAAGCTCAAGTTCAGATTAGCTGCAACAAAATTGATTGTCATATGGTAATATCCTCAACTTTAACATACTCTGAGAAAATTTACTCCCACCTCACAAATCCTCTTTTTCACAAAATTGGTCATTGCTATAATAATTTTTTTTAAATATTAATAATTTGTAAAACATTTAAACAATTGACAATCTAATAAGTACAACTTGTAAAAATCTCTTCCTAATTATATCTCGTGATGCCCATTTTATTATAGATGATTATTTGGTTCTGATGCCTAGAAAGTACACATTGCAGACTACTTGTAGAGGAGAGACCAGCGACTCAAAAAAAATACCTGATGCTCAAAGAAATGGTAATCCAGGTAAACATCAAAACGGTGTGCAAAATTAGTATTAGTTTCAGTCCACTTGACCGAGTAAGTCATTTCTAGTGTTTTCCCAGCTTCCAGTGGTTTTGGGTTCTCTTGTGTCAGATTAACATGAATGATCTGTAAATAGAAGGGAACCACAATATAACCAAAAGGTGCCTATAAGATCAATTTACCACTGTAGAATACCAAAAAAATGGGATACCTGATCTTTGTTGTACTGTATAGTAATATTCTTATGGGTGAACAGCATATGCTTGCTATCACTATTCCTATCAGTATGTAGCTCCCCAACATAACCTATAGGAAAAACAATGGTGCAGTAAAACAAACCTTGTAAATACTAACAGGATACTGAAAAATAAGGTCAAGAAAGAAGAGGTGTTTTATAGACATACCCCACAATGGCAGATCGTCTGAGTTTGTGTTCCACAGAGCGGAGACAAAAGAAAATGACATCAGAAAAATAACTTTAAAAAAATGTAACAAGAAAACTGTGATTCAAGAATAATGTAAATACAAGACTAACAGGCATACCCATGAAAAATTCAAACCAATAGTTATTCTCAATGGCCTCCTTAAACTGCTTAACCTTTGATTCATCAAGTTCAAGCTCACAAATTGTAGCCTTGTCCACATTCTCTGCAAAAGGAGACACGTCATGTACCATTTGATGACATAAGTGACAAAACTACAAGTAACTGGCCAACGTACTTTGAAATTTGATGTCAATTTGGCTATCAATAAGCTCATTTCCACCCAATACCTCGCCAAGGCCACCCCACTTATGACTAGGGTTACCAGATTGACGACAAAATGGAAGGCTGTAATAGTTATACGTTTCTTGTGGATTATTGTAAGGCCCGACTTTATTCACCCAAAGGGTAACCGGCTCATCGGATTGATACTGCAATATTATACAACAGGGTTTTAAGAGATGGCTGAGTAGAATCAATAAAATGAAAAATACATAAAATTCAACCAAACTACTATCATTGTGTAGACATATAACCCTTAACCATACAAGTATACAACCTTGTCATAATAACCTGATATTTTCACAGCTCATCCCCAAACCCTAACTCTTCCACTGGTTAGGAGTTAGTATTATTAACAAAAAACTATATATACTAATATATGTTTTCAGGTTCTAATACATATCTATAAATGTAATCTATTTGCAGCACCAGCATAGGCTTAGGAATAGAGTGGACATACAACACATCTAATATGGCCCAGAAGGACCTATCTTAATGTGTATGTAGCAAAAAACAAACACTCACAAGATACAAAAATTAATTTTATTTATGAAGATAATGAAAATGTAAACCAAAAGTTAATACAACAATTAATTTATTTATGAAGATAATGAAAATGTAAACCAAAAGTTATCAGCTTAACTTATAATTGCTTCACTCCTATGCATAAGCTATGAGTTAAAAACAAAATCTCGGGTCACTAGTTCACATAAATCAATTTATAAAAAACCACCACCCTTTTTCTATGTCAATTAACACAAACACAACCAATCTCCAACGTTTCATTCTATCCTTCCCAACAGGTGAGTGTAAAAACTATGTCGAGTCCCAAAACATTAATCTGTCTTTTACCCAACTATTATTCTTTCTTATCAATCTAGCTAAAATGTAAATACAAATCGATGGAGTATAGACCTCCTCCATTCTAATCTGGAGAGGCGGCAGTCCTAAATGCTGGTGCTACTATGACCACAACCGAAATTTCGCATTAACCTGCAAATATATACTTCTAGCTAACAATAATAGTGGATGATGAAATAAACCGTATGTCACAATGTCACTCGGGTAAATCAGTAAGTGCATGAGGCTACATCACACGAAAACGCAAGAGAATCAAAGATCTAAACCCTAACAAACCACAAACCCCAATCCTCGACCTAAAACTCCTTCCACACAACAAATCAACCCCCAGATAAAGATCCAACAACAAATCACAACACACCGGCATTCAAACCCAACGATCTACACAATTGAACACGGAATGACGAAATCGAACACATTTAGGGTTGCAGCGTCACTTAACCTTGTGATCGTACTCCGAAGCGGACACCGGCGATGAGATGAGGAGATATGAAGCGATGAAGATGACAGCAGTGAGATGATGTGATGATCGGAGATCGGGCCACATGGCGGTCGCCGGCGAGTGAATCTGGATCTAACGGCGATTGATCGGAGGAAAAGGGGGCAAATAGGTTTTTTCTCGATGTTATTAGACTTGACGAGCCAATGAGTCAACAATGTGTTTATATGGTTAATGAAATGGATTTGTGATGAAAAGTGGTTTTGGTACCTTCCTTGTTAAGTTTTTCTTGTTTTAGAAAAATGGTTTTAGTCACCCGTAATTTTTACTACTTTTATAAATATTTTATTAATATAGTTATTAATACCATTTGTAATCTGTGAATGGTTACTATTTTTTATTAACTGAGTTTTATTGTATTAAATATTAAACAATGTATATATGGGTCATGGTTATATGAAATTATACGCTCATGAATAATAGTTTTTTTCTCTTCTTTTTCATTGTTTTATATTCTCTTTATATTATATTGATGTGCTAATAGGTTGTTGTTTTATAATATGCTATCAACATGAATTGCGTTTTCAAATTTGATGATCTTATTATCATTATCAAAAGGTAAAAAATTCTTTGTTCTTGGCTCAATTCATTTAAACAAAAATCTATATTGTAATTCATACAATTTTAGATTATGTTTAGATTTATTATTATTATTACTCTTTGATTTTATCATATAAGATCCAATTGCAATTTATACTATTTGGGTTATGTTGAGAATTATTATTTAATTTTGTAAATCATTAATAATATGTTCTTAAATAAAAAAATATTTTATTTTCATCTTTTACTAATAAAGATTTTCAACCGGATAAAGAAAACATATATAAGTTTTATTTTTATTATCTCAAACAATGATATTAAATTATTATTTATCAACAATGAATTGATGTATAATTTTTTTGGGAAATGATTTTTGATATTAGTTATGTTTTACATACCATATCATTAAAATTTCATACATTAGTAAATTTATGTATTAATTTTATGTTATGAAAAGTGACTAAAAGGAAAAGAAAAGTATTATAATTATAATGACAATTACTTATCTATATAATAGATGAAAATTAGCTACATTATAGTTTAATAGACTTTTATTTTGACCATAAAATTTTAGTTATTTACTTACCCACTTCTCTTTCAAAACCCCTTTATACACAATCAATTCTTTCATATTAGTTTGTTATATGTTTTGGTGATTGAAATAATTAACTTTAAATATTTTTTTGCACCCATATTTTTTATTATAATTAGTCTTAGATATATTTTGTGCTATTCTTATAATTTTTAAAATATTAGATTTTTATCTAAATTTCAAATATCTCATTCTAGAATGTTTATTGTTATTTATATTTTGACAATTTTTTAAATACTTTCGAATACAACGTTACAAAAGCTTATTTCTATCTGAAAAGTTTAATATACAATGTGATGTTTTGTAAGAAGTGTACAAAATGAAGGTAGAATTATCACGCATGAATGATTTACACTTGCGTGGTAATTACCACTCAAGAATGATGGAATTAATGGTGGAATTATCATGTATTAAGGATGAAAATCACACAAAAATGATAATAATCACGCAAAAAAAGATAAAAATCACGCAATAACTTCATACATTTCGCACAAAAAACGCAGTGTGTATAGTAACATTCCTCTATTTTTATCTAGATTTTGATATAAATTTATTAAGATCAAACAAGTCAAATATAATATTTTTCCAGTCAACGCTTCCATTTAAATATTGCTAAAAATCAGTTTGTCCCCGGCGCGTGGCGCGGGTGAAACCCACTAGTTACTATAAAATAATAATTATGATGTTTTATTTTCATAATATTTAATACCATATAATGCATGATAGTTTCAAATATGATAATTATTATACTAATTAAATCTAAAATGATCACATGTATTACTTAAATTTGTAATTGATTTACTTAAAAGAATATAATTATTCGTAATCTCTATTAATGACATAAACATTAAAAGATGGTTATCAATATTACTTAGATTATAATTGTTACATAATGTCTTCAAAAAGTATAATATTGTTACAATATTGGTTCAGTTTCCAAATATATGAAAATATGATAACTTTGATTTATCATTGTCTAATTGAATAAATCATCATATGAAGATTTTGAAAGTAAGATAATATAGAATAAATGCAAATCATGAATTGATTATCATGCTATGAGTTTATAAATCTTAATGTCATTATAAATTGTAACTTTTGTTGTTGATTTGATTTGAGATATGAACTAAATGTTGTATTGTATAGTCACTTCACTAAACCATATTTATTATTATTGATTATAATATTACTTAATCAAAGAAATAAATATGTAACTTGATTGGTTTTTTAGTTCATGTGATTGAAGCAAATTGTACGCACTGTTGATAATATCTTGTTATATTTTTTATCATGAATATATTCTACCATCATTGAAATTAAATATTTTTGTTAGATACAAAGCATGTTAATACAAATGATGCCTAGTGTTTTCTTGTAAGAATATTACAAATAAAATTTCATTAAGGAGATTATAACAATAAATATAACTTGTTAAAAATTTTATGCATGTCTTCAACATGTTATATGATAGTAGAACGTGTGACTTAGTAATTAATGTTCTTTACATGTTGTAAGAATATAACTTGCATGTATGATGGTATGTTTGATATTAGAGATCACATGATTTTAACTCTAAGGTATATGCATTTATATGTTATAGATTAATTATTATAATATATAGAATAACGAAAGTAAAAATATTAACTTATGTTTTCTTATCAATATCGTAAATGTTTGTAAATATATTTTGCTTATAGTAAGCGATCCACTATTTAATTAGAATAAATTGATGTAAATATATGACATCTTATGTATTATACTCCATAAAGCTCACTATAAACTAACATAAAGTTGAAATATTTTGAAAAGATAAATGAGCATAACTATATCACAATCACTTCTCAATTGATAATATGTTATGAGAAGATTATTTATGAGCAAAGGTTATAGAAATTTCCATTATAACACCATATATGCTCCAAAAGTGATGATAATATTGAAAGTTTGAAAACAACTATAAACGTTGTGTGATTCTAATCCATTCCCTAGCCCGAATGTGATTTATAAATGATCTCATGATCAAGTAAGTAATTGAGAAAATTGTAATGATGATCATGTTAATAAGATCAACCATATTAATATGAAATTAACTGCAAGAAGTGGCATACTAAGGGAGTGATTCTATAAATAAAATATATTTGAAATAATAGTTCACTATTTTCGTGTGTATTATACCGTGCATTAAGCAAGCACGAGTAAAAGATATATGATCATAAACTTCAAGTTTATTGTAAAACCCAAAATTTTCATGTCACATAAAAGAAAAGAAAAGTATCTTGAAGAAAACAGAAAAAAAGCAAAAGTGGAGGGGGCCTTTGTGTAAAAGTACAAAAAAGTCAATATTTTAATATAAAGAAGGTATGGCCGCCCATGTTTAACCATTACTTGCTGTTGTTCAACCGAGAAGAAGAAAAGAAGACTGAAACTTTGTTCTCTCGGTTTGAAGAAGAGGAAAGGGCTGAAAATCTTCATAGGTAAGTGTTTTTATGTTAATTGGTTCGGTTTTTTATTGGGTTTTCATCCTTAAAACTGATATTTAAGTGCTCTTTGTGTTTGGGTGTTTGTTTTGGCTTGTTTAGGTGCTTGAACTCTTGTGCAAGCAAGTTTGGAGGAGTTTTGCTTGTTTGCTGCAATAGGTGAGTTCTAGACCCCGTTTTATATGTGTTTTAAACAAGTTTAGGGCTGAAAATGCATGTTAAAAAGGATTTTACAACTGTTTTATGCTACTCGTATGTTTATGTATGTATATGCTTATGTTCTATGCTTGTTTATGTGTTGTGGCTGCTTAGAATGTTAAGTTTATGCTTAGAACAGGTGCAAATGCAGGTCTGGATGGTTTTGATTTTGAAAAATGCGCAATAGGTGGTCATGCGCCCAAACAGGGCCCATGCGCCTGAGATTTTGACTTAGAAATGCGTAAGTACAGGCCATGCGCCCAAACAGGGCCCATGCGCCTGGAATTTGCCGTAGAAAAACTTTTAAGAAGGGGTCATGCGCCCCAATAGTGCCTATGCGCCCAAGATTTTGCTTGAAAATGCTAAGTATAGACTTATGCACCCAAACAGTACCTCGTGCGCCCAACCCTTTTGTTCAGGCGCCTAAGTGTTGGACGTGCGCCTGAACAGTTCATGCTCCCAGAAGTGTAAGCTGAAATGCCTAAGTGTAAGATTCATGCGCCTGTATAGTGTTAATGCGTCTAAGCAGGGCTCATGCGCCTAAACACTTAGAAGTTTTCGGGAATTTTGGGAAATCAGAATTTTAGGGTTTGACCCTGGTTTGACTTGATGCTGCTATTTGATTATTTTATTCATATTTTGGGTTGTTCTTGTGCTCCTTATTATTATATTATATGTGACTTTACGTGGTGTGATTTTATCGTATACGTAAAGTATTATCATTAAAGAAAGTGAAAAGATTAATGATAATGAAAAGTGGAACATAAAGAATGAAAGAAAGTCTTGCAAGCAAATTCACGGAGGTTCACAATCATTAGGTTGTTAGCTCAACTGTGTGCGGTTTAGCTAACCCGAGGGATGCACACGGGGTCAATCATTGAGATTGAGGGGACCTTTGTTGCTACCCCGGTACTGGAGTCAGCTTCGTGCACCCAGGTAGGGGTCTATTTATAGACCTCGGCCCAGTACCAGTTTCATGCGCATTATTTGGGAGCATAGCACATTGGTCTGGAATAAAGTGAAAGATAAAAAATAAAAGTTTGAAATGAATGATGATGGAAATGGTAAAAGAAGATAATGAATGTTGTCTAACTGTACGTATGATGTGTGATCCCGTACGAAAGAAATGTACATTATTTTAATGGGTATTTTTATATAAATCTTAAAAGGTATTTTAATGTTTCTAAAACTAGAGCTCACTCAGCAACGCTAACTTTTATGCATTTTCAGTTGGCAGGTAATTTTGCTGAGGATTTCACTTGGGGAAGGCTACTCGTCAGGGCTAGACTGGCATCTGTCCGCACTTAATAACATTGTTGTTTTGTAATGCAAATAATGTGGGCTTTGGTAACTGATAACAATCAACGATGTATTGCTTAGCAACAATATTTATTAATGAATGGATGGCTTTTGATATTAATTTCGCTGCATTGATTTATGAACTATGTAATGTTTTTATATATTATGCTATGATTGACCAACTGTGAGGTGTCCGGAAACGGGCCTTACATTTATGAACGTGAATATTTTATTGGCATGACTGGTTAGACCATCCCAAGTCAATAATGATATGAAATGTATTAAGAAATTAGGGATTCTTTAATCTAATTAATTGTATATGTAATGTTTGCTCTTAAGGAAGGTTAGTTGTTTACTAACTGAAATAGGGTATGAATCCCTAAATATTATGGAATTGGTAAATATATATATATATATATATATATATATATATATATATATATATATATAATATATATATATATCATAAAGAGTATGTCATTTAGTGTTTTGAATCGATGCATCGTCTAAATGGTTATTAAATTCGCAACTTGACGTTTGTATGATATGTGACTTAGCTAATAAGATAGCAAACACATTATTGAATAATAACATATTTATTTTGGTAATATAGCAAGAGTAATCTCAAGTTACTAATAATTATTGGAATAAGTAGTGAATATCATATGTTTATACACAAATTGCTTTTGTTGAGACAAACTCTAAACGCCCAATTGATTGCAAAGCCAATAATAATGAGAGCAAAAGTTCATGTTTGTGTTTGGGACCATTACTTACATATGGAAATAATAATTCACATCAGGCCTATGTGTTGTTGTACTCCTCCCCGTTACAATTGGTTTTTTGGTCAGGAACCACATATATACCATCTAAGGTTATTATGTTGTGTAATATATTATACAAATGTTTATCACAACGCACAAAGATGGTACCTCAAATGAGGTTGTGCGTGCATGTTGCGTATGAATAACTTTCTATAATACATAACGCGAGCCATTAATGAGATTTGCTTACGGCTCGGTTTATAGGGTTTTTACAAGAATCATCATTTCTAACATGAGGGGGAGATATAAGGCAGTTAGGAAATGAAATAAGTTGAAATGACTTATCATCGTCTTATCTTGATCCTTAAACTAAATAGCGTGAACTAGAAGTTTAAAGGATAATCATTTTGAAAGATTTATGAATTGATTACTAGACGTATTCACTGACCTTAAAAGGGTGACTAAGTCACATATATCAACTGCTAATGCTCCAATTAAAATATAAGTCCTGGAAGGGCAACCACGTATTGATAATAAGTCTAAAGCATGTTTAATCGCGGTAAACTAGTCGATTCCAAGAATAAAAATCCTCGAAAATTGGAGCAAGAAATTAAGATGGTCAAGTCGAGGTACAAGTAAAAGGGTCCATTGAAAAGAGATTAGACATGATGGTCTTGAAAAATCTAAGTACTTGAAAATAAAGAGATCTTAATAATTTATATTATGTCTAGAATGTATGGACTCAAAAAAATCAACGTCGATAATAATTTGTATATAATAGTGCTTGAAATATGAAATTGAAAAGGATCAAGAAATAATATATGCCTATGAATGAAAAAATTGGTCAAAAAGGAAAGACGTAATATGGCAGAGTTAAAATCTCTACTGAACTAGAAAGTTAATGGACTTGTTGTCCATATACATGAAGTTGAAAATATGTTGAATATAAGCGAGGTCTTTGTGTGAAAGAGTTATGTGAAATAATACAAAAAATAAAGCAAAATTGGTGGCATAAGGATTTTATTATTATAAGAAGATATATTCTCAAGTAGTAGATGCAATGTTATTACAACATATCATAAGTCTGGCAATAGTATGAGAGAATTATATGCGTCTTGTGAGTGTTACGACTCACATGATAATGAGACTTACATCAAATCCATGAAAAATATAAAAAATACAAATCATGTAAAGCATTCTCGAGAACAGTATGATTATTAATACAAATACAAATTTGAATATGTTATTATGATTATATATATACATTGTTGAGTTATGTATACCTGAAACTCCTCATGAGTTTTCTAAGATAGTTGAATCCTTAAAATACTATTCATGAAAAAGTTTGATAAAACTAAATTTTTGTATTGAGTTACAAGTTAAACATTTTGAAGATGTAATCTTTGTGCACCAACAAACAATTATATTTTATGATTATCATATATTGATAAACAAGGAATTTGTACAATATGAATCCTAGAAATGAAACAAACAATGATGAAGTCTTTGCATATGATGTAGAAATTGACTTGCGAAATGAAGAAGTTATATGTCAAAACTTCTAAAAGGTGCTTGAACGTACATAACTCGTCAAGATGGAAAAACTTCTATGGCAGTTTGTAAATGCTTGAAGCAATAAAGTTGAGAAATGTATAAAGTCAAGTCAAACGTGCTATAATCGAGTCATTGCTTATCCGAAAAAGAAAGACGGATGCAATTGCTTCATGTGTTTTTATTAAAACATCAATATCATGTTTACAAATATTATAAGATATGTTGATGCATTTGATCTCATGAAGAGATTTAAAAGTTCAAATTATTAAGAACGAATTTGAAATAAAAGAGGATATTACAGCTATGTATTAGTCAGTATATGGAGTATTTTTGTGCATAACTCAGTTTATATAAAAGAATATTGAAACATTTAATATAATTCGGTTATCATTATGCTTCGACTAAAATAATTAGTCATGGTGAATATTTATAATTGATCAGCAAATATCTCTGATCATCTCTTATAAAAGGTACGAGATTATATATATGTTAGCAATTAGTATATTATGTTATGAGTTAGTTTGTTTAAAGAAAGCACATATTAAAATGGGGTAGAACTAGTATTTGAATACCATTAAGGTATGGAATATATGAGATTATACGTTACTAACCCATCGAAACAAGTTTGGTCCTTTTATGCAGGGAATGTAATACAACAAGATTATGGATCTTATGGTATTTATTACGAGATGAGTGATTCAAGTCTTGCATGAAGATAATACATCATTACTATACATAAGAAATTGTCATTGAAAGATCAAACGACAAATTGTCAACTACAAAAGCCTTACAGAAATTTTCGTTCAAGTTCAAAACTCATCAATTGAGATTATATAAATCAGGGGGAGTAATACGCGTTGCACTCTTTTTTCCTTAGCTATGTTTTTGTCCCATTGGGTTTTTCTAACAAGGTTTTCAATGAGGCAACATCTCTAAGCGTATTACTAACCAAGAGGGAGCGTTATAAATATTTTATTAATATGGTTATCAATACCACTTGTAACTTGTGAGTGGTTACTATTTCTCATTAACTTAGCTTTATTTATTAAGTACTAAACATGCTATATATATGGGTCATGGTTATATGAAGATTACACACTTGTGAATAAGAGTTCTTTTCTCTTCTTCTTCATTTTCTCTATACTCTCTGTATTATATTGATGTGCTAATAGGTTGTCATTTCATAACAACGACTATATAATACAAAATATTAGGACAAATTAGTAATTTTTCTTTATTTTAAGACATCATATGAAAAGTCATAGTGTATTCTTGCTTCTGTCTTTATATTTCTTTCATATTTGTCATTTCTTTGATAAGAGTTTTTACTTTAAACATATTTATTTTAATTAATATCCACACCCTATCAAATAAACATATATTCAGTAATAGTATCATAACGATATAATAATGAATCGTCAAAACATGTGTAAATATCAACTATCATTGTGACGTGCCGGTCATTAAAATCACCAAAAACAAAATAACCCAAAATATTATAATTGTGATGTTCTTGTATATGTTCAAAACCGAACCGCAGCAAAGCGCTGGTCTAATCTGCTAGTACTATTTGGTATTTTGGTTAAATGCCCATGTAATGCGAGTATGTGGAGAGTTAGGAGTTTTTGCCAATGAGATGACATCATGTTTAAGTTCTTTTCCCGAATATGTTTCAGTTTTGTTGTCACGTATAGCTTACTCAACTACCTTTCAATACACGTTTTCTACCATGTATCACTCACATCTTCTCTCCCCTTAACTCCTTCACCATCTTTAAACATTCTTCTTTGATTCTGCTTCTTTGGTGTTTATTCACTGTCGATCGTGTTTTTTCATCTTTTGTTGTTGGAGTTTCTGCAACACCACAATCATTCTATCATCTACGCATCAGGTCGCACGGTATCAATCTGAATCATAAAGCATGCTTTAAAGAAAGAGGGATGACTGAGATTGATGATTAAGAAGCCTAGGTTTTGTTATTTGGGGTTGAATCATTTCATCTCCAAAATGCGTAAATCATATATGTCAATGTTCAACTTTGATTAAAATTAGCTCCTACTTCTAGTTTTGACACTTTGCTTTGGTTGATCTTAATAAGTATGACATAGATGTATGTGATGAATTTGACATCGGATCAACTGCTCAATTCGGTTCTGATGACGTCAGCTTAGGTTTTGGAAACATATTAGCATAAAAACGTATTGTCATGACCAACTTTTGATGTATTGTTTTGGATCTAGTGAAATATTCATTAATAGACATGTAATGTGCTATGAGAAACCAATTCATATTAATGTGAATCGACACTGTGTATGTTAAAACTGAAGTCTAAATATAAGGATTCATTCACCACAGGTTAACATAACTGATTTCTCAATTAAGCATGATAATTTAACAGGTATTTGGTTGAAATTCTATTAAAAAATAATATCTAAAGGTTAAAATGACTTGATACTACAGTAATTGGGTGAATGTTTAGACTGGGCGTCAAATGGTTTGGGAACCGATTCGGTCAAAAAAACCGGAACCGGTTTCAAAGAAAAACTAGTTTGGCCCAAACCGGTTCCGAACCAACCCGAACCGCCGGTTTGGTAACCCTTTGAAAAGTTAAAAACCGGTAAACCGGTCCTAAAACTGATTTGTTAAAAAAAACAGGTCCAAATCGGTTTGACGGGTTTGAGTATTCGGTGAACCAAACCGGTTTGAACCCCTCACAAAAAAACAGTTTGGTTTTGAACCCGAACCGGTTTGGGTAAAATAAACCAGTTTGTACACCTCTAAATGTGACTACTCTTTCATGATCTTGAAAGCGGTCACAAAAAGGTCATGTGGCATTAATAGGTAGAGGTGCACATTGAACCCGTATTCCTAACCCGACCAGGGTTCAACCCGATCACCCTCAACCTAGGTCCAACTCGATTCAACCTAGCCGGTTCAAACCAATTTGCCCCCTTCATACCCCAACTCAATTTTAAACTGGGTTTTCTACGCCCGACCCGATCCCAACACGGTTCAACCCGCTATGAATCCACCATATTATTTAAAATTACATAATACGAATCCGGTTTGGACCTGACTCGGAATCCACATCAAAACTGGCTTGAAATTTATTAACCATGACCTGCCGGGTTCAACCTGACTCAATGTGGATTCTGAACCTGGTTTGTGCACCTCTATTCATAAGTGACTTTATGACTTTACTACCATTTGATCTGATTGAAATAAAAATGTAAATGACAATCAGTTTTGTTTTGACTTTAGTTGACTGCCAATAATACTTGAACTTTAGCAATCTTAAACCATAATGGTTATGCTATCTTTTTATCAAACTAATGCAACATCCCAACCCCGTTAGGGTTAAACGTCACTATTATAGGATATCATAGTCAAAGAAACAATCATCATAAGCAATAAGTTTCAACATTAATCAAAATTCCAAACATACTGACAAATCAAAAAGACTAAAATTAAATATTCATTACATAAGTGAAATAAATGTCATCTTAATTTTTTTAACAATATTTATATCATACTCTTACATTACACCTTCACTGGGTTTGAACCCAAATGTCATCTTAATTGATCCTTGCTCTCTTTATTGTCCACCACTGATATCTTTGTAAACCTATAGCTATGAAAGAAAACACGCACCTAAGTATTGTCCAGGAACATATAGATGGAATAATAAACTTAAATGAAATTATAACCAGACGACAGAATAACGACATATAACAGAGCATCGGAAGTAATACAATATCACTTATCAAGAGTAACAGAATAATACATATCAGAAGTAGCAGAAAAGTTGATATAATATTAAATATACAATAAACCTAATCGTATCATATGTATGTACCTAGAGCCAATAAAAAAATATAATAGTAACCGAGTGAAAGATTTATAGCTAGTTATTCCTACTTATCCCTCATGTGAGATGAGAGTGTTGACATTACCTCATCATCCCCCCCCCCCCTTATAAATAATACAATACGTACCCTGGGATACCAGGAATGGAGACATGATCTCAAAACACCATCACAGATAGTGGTACACCGTCAATGCCGTGAAGATGCATTAGGGGCCTGGGATAAAAAAGTGACATAGTTATAATAAATAATTCTAAGGCCATATCAAAGTTATCATCTATGGGAACATGTAATAATGAGTAAAATACCAAATAAGATCTATTACATGTTAGGGTGTCAACATTTAAGTTAAATTATTCAAAAAGTATGAAAACAAATAATCAATTAAAATAATTACAGTCAGATCAAATTTACATTATGCTGTACAGAATGCCCGAAGGCTCGAAGGTCGGGGGTTCATATATATAAGAAAGTGAGTGTTGTAATGAGATACGATATACATACCTTAGATAATAAGCAAAAGCAACAATAATGATATGCGTCCTAAAATTTCACGAGAACTTACAATTTTGTTATATTCTACATTAGATTACTCAAGTTATATTAATTTGTCTAATTCATTTCACGAGAACTTACAATTTGTTATATTCTATATTAGATTACTCAAGTTTTATTAATTTGTCTAATTCATTTGTTTGAATGATTTTTCCGGTGAGGGAACGTTTACTTGTAATTGTGGTCTAAGAGATTATGGATATATATTATCATTAGTGATAGATTTATTATGTATTATATCAAGAAATAAAATTGCATAATCCAATAACAATAACATTAATTTGATAGACTTTAAAGTCTTTAGATGCTACAAATGTTAAGAATACAGTAGTGGTCCCTTTTTCTGGGAACGTCTCCTAAAGGTGGAAGTTCGTACATCAGGTGCACCTCCTAGTTCATTAATTTTGAAGGAAACTCACAAACTGTGATAAAACCCATTGAGACAGGATCGAACCCATAACCTTAAAGGCACTGAGCTCTATTCTTCATCCTCCATGTCATTGAACCCAAATGGCTTATAGTATATAATGGTCAGTAACGTTACAATAGGTGCAAAATGTTCATCATAACCTATCACTTCATCCTTACCCACTGGTGCCAATATGATACTTAGTTAAAGGGAGCCCTTTTTGATTTCAAGTTAAACCTACTCTTATTGCATAACATTGGTCCAATTGTTGTTTGTCATTGCTTCTTTTATCTCTTTAGTTTCTTTCATCAATAGTGTGCTTCCTTAATCTAACTCTCACACTAAGATCACCAATCACACTATTGTTGAGATGGTCTTTCACCCATAAGTGTGATGCGATGTGATTAATAGCGTTAGATATTAGATAAGAAGGGGAATGAGGTTAGGGTTTTGATGATTGAGATGGTCTACCGCTGATTACTCATTTGACTTATCCTTAGCAACAAGAGGAGACAACTCAACTTCAAAGTCATCCACGTTTTGTTGTTCCTCTATAGCATTGAATACATTCATCAAATATAAGGTCAAAAACAAATGTATGTGATTTGAAAAGGTGACATTCCTTGTGATTTTATCTAATATTAAGTCTTCGATCGACCGTACCACTCTTCGTGTTGCCGGAAATGGAATCCCAAATTATGTCGACATTTCCATACAATCAGTGCAAAGGATAACATATGTTTCTTGGTTTACGTAATTCCCAAATATTAACTTCTTTTTCTTCTCATCAATTTCATAAGACGACCGGATATCGTTATTATCATATTGATAAATCGCCTGATCATCGTATTGCATAGTCTTGTTATGTAGCTAGGTTAGTACTCGTGTAATACACTGTTGATGGAAAAAAACATATATCATTCACAAGTGTCTAAAACAAATATGTAAATAAAATAATAATCAATTTACATAAAGAAAAGTAAATTAAAATCACATTCACACTATAATTTTACCACAAATCTCTAAACATTTCCCTATATACATCATTTGTTGCTCATCCATCATGATCATATCGTAAGAGTATACGTTTGTTAAGTCGTTGAAAATTGGTATAGTCCAAAGTCAGAGGATGCGAACCTTCACTATATACTCATGTTTATAACATCCAAGTCCTACAAATAAACTAATTATTTCGGTATCTTTTATCAGTATAAATGAGAAAAAAAGTAAATGAGATGTACAATATCAAAATATTAGAATGAGATGTACAATGGTTTTGCAAAAAGCAATATCTCTAAATTGTTAGAAATGGTATGAGAGAAACTGTGTGATGGCTTCAACTTATATTCTACACTTACCTAACAGTAAAAATAAACTCGGAAGAACAACTATGGATTTGAATAGTGTGGGTCCATACTGCATGTATGTGGAAGATGGGGCAGGTCGTGTGGGTTGGGTAATGGATCAAACGGGTATGGTTGTGTTGACATGTACGCACTTTTTGTGCTTTTCCATAAATAATTAATGTGTCACTTATGATTACAAAAATAGAACTATTACTATAATAATCTTGATCAATGAATCAAAATGACTTAGAAGGTTGTATGCCTTTAAAATGGGCTTTGGGTGATTTTCAAATCTCAAACGGTTCTATCAATTATTCTTTTAGCTAAACTTTTTTTGTGTTCAACCCTTTAAAACACAACCTAAATCGACTCCGTATATAGGTAAATGGGTCATAATTGATTTCCAGTAAAGATAAGTAAATCTAACCTCTACAAGCCAATCAACTAAAACTCCCCTCATACTTTGACTTACATCTCTTTCTACCATCTCCATGAAATCAAAGTAGGAATGATGGATAAGCTGAATTACCAAATGACAAAAACAATAATTCAATATTTAGTTTATGGGTCATATATGAAAGGTGTTTAGCCATAGTACAAACCTTTCCTACACAAAAAATGCTATGTATTTCACATACATTATGACTGCACATTTGAGGATCTTTTATACCATAATCTATATCTGCTGGATGGCTAGATACAATGAGCTTCTTATAAATCCTATTTTTCCATATTTCATACGCCAAAATATAATAATTATTAACTTTGGCTTCATATCAGACCATTAGAATAGTTTCTCATAAATGTTTACAGTTTACAACAAACTCTTGCAATTGTCAAACTATTTTCTTATCTTCCTTTTCAAAAGTACCTGGACTTTTTGGAGAGTAGATTGAACGTGAAGTCTCCCAGTTTCATTGCATTTCAATAATTGGGAATTTGAAGAAACTTGTTGAATTTCAATAGTATATTTTTAGGTGCCACACTTTCTTTTTTCTGATCACAATTGGCAAAAGATAGAAACAAAAAGGACTTAAGTCATAATAATATTGAGTGTCTACGATAAATAAAACTTCATAATTAATACAAAAACTATTTTTACAAACCAAATAATTAGCTGGAAAGATGCAGTTCCTGTAAGAACTATCACGAAAAAAGTACAACTCTCCTCTTATTTTAAGCACCACTAGTTGCAATGACACTGTTTTTATTCTCATCTTTCATGGTTCTTTAGAGTTTTTATGCAAAATCTGATTTAAGACGTGCCTTTTTTATGGTTCCGAATTTGATGACCGGCTAGTGGCCCGAGCCCGTATTACAAGAAAAGTGGGCTATCAATATGTGACCCTTTTCTTCATTTGTATGTTTGTTTATTTTTTGACAAAACCCAAAATAAGATTTATGTTTAAAAGTTAACATGTAAAGCCATCAAACAAAAGACTGATAATATAACACAAATAATACAAGAATTATGTGATATCAGATATATTAATGTTCCCCATTTACAAATTCAATACTTTTGAATCAATGATCATCAACCGTTGTGGACCCAATGATTCTGAAAATTTAATCAGAGCATTTAGTTAAATTTGTACCAATGTGCTTCTATCCTCAAAACTTTTCAAGCTCAAACAACAAATTAAAAACCTTAATAGGAATTTGGCAAAAAGAAAAGATTAAGAACAACTGAAACCTTATTCAACCGGCAAAAAGAATCGATCAAGAACAATTGAAAGTATATGCTTCTTTTAGACACTTGTTAAACCGATCTTGCAAATAATTGAAAGTGTAGTCATATGGTAAAATTAGTAAAATCAAGTAGGGTTATATCATAGTGAATAGTCTATATATTCAAAGAATTGAAAGTGTATTTAGCTGGTATTGTACAGAAAATCAATAAACACTAATGAATCTGTGAAGTTTAAGTCAGTAAAATCAAGAATCGATGTGAAAAAGAGGTTGTTACCCGGTTGTAATCGATGAATGCTTGAAGAAGACAAATAAACATGAGAATCATAGGCAAAACACTTCACAAGGGCATGATGACAGTCGAACGGTGGCTCGTGGTGCTAGGGTTTATTTTGAAAGTGAAAAGGGAATGTAGGAAGGCAGAATGTGTTGAATGTTGAAGTTTTCTCATTTTTCAGTCAGCCCAAGTAGGATCCCCATGAATTGTAGAACGGGTTTAAGGAAAATGAGTGGGAAAACACAAGTTACATGTTCTAAAAATTTGACATGTGTCCCAAAAAAAACCTTGGTTTATTAGAGGTTATAGATTATAGATTATAGATTATAGATATGTTGCATCACATACATCATGGCTTTTTATTTCATGGTTTCGTATGTTTGGTTATGTGATATCGTTGCTAGAGACATCAAATGCTCGTTTTACATCCTACCTTGCTGCTTCTTGAGCTAGTTTGAAATTATTTCGTTTATAAGTTATCAGACATATGAACGATTTGATAAACGGGGAATGGTCGGGATATATTTCACCGGCAACACAATACATGTGCTTATATCATACCCCATCAACTTCAACAAAGACCATCCAACCATCAGTGTGATAAACAAATAATGCTAAAGAGTTTATACACTGAACTTTTCGATCTCCAAAATAATCATAGGAAGCTATGTATTAGTTGCTGGCACAAGCTACTGAATACATGTCTTAATGGTCAAAGAACTTCAACTTTTTGTGCCAAAAGTTCCATTAAGCGAGTGATATTGAAATGGTTGCTAATGGTAAGTGGGTGATATATGAAATTGTTGCTAAAGGTAACAGTGGTTATGAGCTACATTAAAGGACAGAATTACCAGACGATGACCTGCGGGAACCAATCTATAAGGCGAAGCAACTGAGCCTTAAAGTATGAAGTTCGAGGCTACAAAGAGGCTTGCAGCAGCTTTGATAGTCTAAGTGAGAAGGGAAGTTTAGTTAAGATGAAAACAATGCAATAAAACCCACAAACAACCACATTTAGAGCCAGCGTAGCAGCCATAATTAATGATCAAACGGCTCGAACAGCCTTCTCGACCGACAGATGATCTTTGAACCTTCCTAAGTACCAAAGGTTCCAAGTTCATATTCAGAGGATCCTGGATCGAAGAATCATTGTTTTCCTATGATTTAATCTCTGATCACCATATGTTTGCAGAACCAGTATGATCAGAGCTGCCTTTTTCAAAAGGCTCTGATCGCTTTCTGGTGGCTAAAAGAAGCCAAAAGGGCAATAACAACTGTGACAACCAACCTTCATATGTTAAAGCATTTCAACCTAATCATAGTTGTTCAAGCTTTACAATCTGCATTACGAGTTGATACAAAACCGTAGTATATTAAAAAATGTCCTTTTCAGCAGCTTTGATGTTTTCTCGTGATTAGAAGCTACCAGAGAATAAACAAGACGTGTTGGATCAAAATACAAGCATAAGATTAACACCTTGAAGAAAAATAATTACAGATCAACATCAGAACTTTGGCAAGTCTGAAAAAACAAATGAAAGCTTTTGGTCGTTCCTCGAAACATTTAATCCATCACGAGAAAGAGAAATCAGCACCATTGGATCAAAGATATGAAAATACCGTTGTTGTTAAACATGGGAGACCATCGAACGATACAGTACGTAGATGATTTCTACTCCTAAACCTTTTTAGTAAAACAAAAGTGTCATGCACGCAGCTTAAGGATATTTAAACATGATATACAAGTTGCCCAAAAGAAAAACTAGTGATCCACTGTCATTAGAATAGTTCTTTCTAACAGAAGGGAAAAGAAGAACACCTAAAAAGAATGTTGGCATTTGTCTTGACTGATTACGAGTTGCAAAATTTAAAGTTGTGCTTGTTAAAAAAGAACACAAAAACTAAATAGTTAAGATAAGGAAAAGTAGGGACCATCCACGAAACAATATGGTGAAAAATACAAACATCCATCGAAGAATGAAGATAACAAGAAAATGGATGAGGATTCAGGTTTAGAAAATCTAAGGATGAAGATGATAGAAGGATAAATTACCATCCCTGCACTTGGAATCTTGCATAACGGTTTAGAGAGTCAAAAGGTAGAATTAGAAGCAGCCGTTATATTGGGCTTTTAATTCATATTGGGTATGTACTTATTAGTGGGTTATTATATAATTGTGTGGGCTATAATATAGTTTAGGTTTATAAATAGAATTAATATGGGCCCAAGGCCATATGTGTCGATGTAGGGGACTGCAAAATTGTAGATCGGTGTTAACCGATCGGAACTGTCGTGTTCCTTGTTCTATATATAGTTGGAGTCTGTAATCAAACAAAAATGTCTATTATTCTTCCATTGATGAATCATTGTTCATAATACATCTCGAATCTATTGTTCCACAAGTTTGATTTTGTGTTGATTTGAATATCATTGTGTTGAGTATGACTCCACCGATCAAGAGTTCTTCTGATTATCTTGGGATCCATTGTACCAAAGGTATCAGAGCAAGACAGAAGAACAAAGGAAAGAAACATTGCACAAAAAATTACAATCGGGTTGAACCTATGGTTCGGAACCCTTCGCCAATTCGATTTACTCGTCCTGGTACTTGTTCGGATGAAGCCCAGTGTTCAAACAGTGAACAAAAAAGGGTTAGAAGAAATTTGGCAAGGCTAAGGTTGGGTTCGACCTCGAGAAAACCATGGAGAAAGAAGCAGGTTTCGGATTCAAAGAAATCGATGGCAACAAAGTTCTTGAGTAGGGAAACGGGCCCTAATGGAGGATCAAAGGGTTGCAAAGCATCGAGAATGAAGATGAGAAGAATCCGGTGCTTCAAACGCAAACGCCATGGACATTTTGCATCTAAATGTACTAGTAAGTGCAATATATTTCATATGAAAACAATGGTTTTCCAAAATATGAACCACCTTTGATTTCTTGGTCAATGGAACAAATTATGGTTTTTGGAACGATATTTGGTTCGTTAATTTGTCATTTGACAAACACGTGACTGGAAATAAAAACTTGTATACCAAATTCAAAGATGACTTCACCATTGAAGTTAAAACTCATAAAGACGAGATCCTAACTTCAAGAGGAATTGATGAAATTGAATTGTATTTGAACAATCAAAATAGAACGATTCCTAGTCATATACCCACCTTGGATAAAAATATTTTGAGTCTAACTCCAAGGTTTTAATGTCACTTTTGATGGTGATATTTGTTTTGTGAAAGGTATGTTTGATGATGAAGATACTTGTGAATTAGTGGAAGAATCAAAAGGAAATTCAAATGTCTCTAAGTTGTTAGATGCGGATCATGATGATTTCATTGAAAATCTTTACAAAACCTTGGATCCACAAACGGTTTATGAACTTGAAAGAAACAAAGTTGAATCGTATTTCTAAGGTTATTATGATCACAAATTTGAGTGCTTTATGGATGATGAAATAACTATTTATAATAGTGATCCAAATCAAATATGGGTATCCTTTCTTGATACACTAAAAATAGCCAAGTATGTTATGTCAATAAAGAATACTTGAGGGGACAATTTGTTAAACTTGTAAAGTGGTTTTATGAGAAACACTTTAGACAATATACTAAGGTACACCCCCCGGTTTTACCAAATGATACTCCCATTGATTTGTTTGATTTATACATGTTTGTTGATCAAATGGAAGGAAATAAAAAAGTATCTAAGGATGGAAAATGGCCTGAAATTGCATGCAAACTAGGGTTAAATGCAATTTTTGGTGTAAACTTGAGCATTATTTATCAAGGATATTTGGATTTAATGCTTTGGATGTATGAGAAAGAAAGGAATAAATGGAAAGAGGTTGGTGAAACAAGTAACAAAAATGAAGTGGCAAGTGTCAAAGATGTTGTTCAAGAAGTCAAAGATAAAGTGAAAGTTGATGATGAAACAAAGGCTGAAATTAGTCCTTTTGAAGAAGAAAAGGATCAAAATTGGATGGCAACAATGAGAAAGAAGATGGTAAAATACAAGATGCAAAGGTGAACTTTGAAGACTTGCAAGATCTTGATGACGAACTAGTGCTGCAAAAGATGGATGACGCCAGCTTTGAAGACGACATTGATTTTGACATGCTCGAAGATATTGAAAGCTTGGATGATTTCACACTTCTCGTCAATGATGAAGAAAACTCAAAGCCAAAAGATAATTGAAGCACCCAATCATGAATTAAGGGGGAGTATTGGGCTTTTAATTCATATTGGGTATGTACTTATTAGTGGGTTATTATATAATTATGTGGGTTGTAATATAGTTTAGGTTTATAAATAAAATTAATATGGGCCTAAGGCCATATGTGTCGATGTAGGGGACTGCAAAATTGTAGATCGGTGTTAACCGATTGGAACCGTCGTGTTCCTTGTTCTATATATAGTTGGAGTCTGTAATCAAACAAGAATGTCTATCATTCTTCCATTGAATGAATCATTGTTCATAATACATCTCGAATCTATTCTTCCACAAGTTTGATTTTGTGTTGATTTGAATATCGTTATGTTGAGTATGACTCCACCGATCAAGAGTTCTTCTAATTATCTTGGGATCCATTGTACCAACACGTTATCATTCTTCCATTGAATGAATCATTGTTCATAAATAATGTTTTTGTTAATGATAATACGAGCGGGGGTATGACAGCTGGATAATGGTAAAAGAAGATATTGATAAGTAAGCCAGTGTGTAAATCATGCAAAGGTCTTAAAGGCTGTTGTCTAAGCAACTCAGAAGCCTCATCAGATGACATTTTCTTAAGAGTTTTATTGCTTGCAATGTTGTGAAGATAATTGGAGAAGCAACATTCAGAGGGCTATGAATTATCCTTTAAATCTTAGAAAACTAAATTAGACCTTCAGAAGTCATCAAACAGCTTCTAAGATTGCACAGAACAAAAAGCATTTGAGACTAGCAAGTTCAAACAGACTGCAGAAGCGAGCAATATCAAAGCATGCACTCTTGTGGATCACAAAGTAAGAAAAAACATGTAAAATGGGTTGAAAAAACAAAATTCGGTCACGATCAAGTGATCAGAAGCAATTCTTGGAGCATATCATAACTTCAGATGCAGCTTTAGAGAATATATTAGTTGTAAGAGTTGTAGCTACTATAGGATAAGCAAGCTGAACACCAAAGCCACTCACTTCTTCATCATCTGAATCATCAAAATAGATGCCATAACATTCTCTACAACAGGTTGCATGCTCTCTAGTGATTGATTGCCCTGAGCCAGGGAAGCAAAAGCCTAGGAAATAGATACGATAGAAGCTAAAGTGTCGAAATGCTCCAAATTATATACATATAACATATCAATTGCACATCAAATGTTCCTAAAATTCATGCTAAAAGTGATGATTTGGTACTTAAATCCTTCAATTTGTGTTTTTAGATTTGAAAATGACCAAGACAGATCAAAAGAACTTACACAAGAAAGAAATTAAAGAAAAATAAGCTCTAGAATCCAAGCATGAGCCATGCCTCTTAAGGCACACCCTCGTGCCCAGCCTAAACATGCTCCGGTGCTAAATTTGGCACACCCCTTACTAAATTTGGCACACCCCCATGTTTGTCAGTCAGTCAGATAGGGCAAAAGTACTGTTCCCCATCGAGCAACATGGATTGTGCCCCGGGAGGCATGGGGGCGTGCCTAGCCCTAACACGGGAGCGTGCCCTCGTCCAACACGGGTCGTGCCCGATAACGTCTGCCTGTATGATCCGACCAACTTTTACTTACATCGTATTAGTACGAGGCCATGCCCGACACTCTAGAAAACTTACATATAGAGGCTTATTTGCAAAACTTAAAAGAATTTTTGGTGGTGAAGTGCCAATGTTTTCTATCGGGAATCCATCCTTTGGAAGTTCTTGGAAGGCTTGGGAGGTCCATTCAATACTTAGAAGAAGCTCGGGATCGTTTAACATCATTCATAGTGGATCACCGGTCTGATTGTTTTAATTTACCGATGATTTCATTTCTATCTTATAATTTTGTTGTTATGTTCAAGCTCATCATAAGCTAAACTTTGATTATCATCCTAATTTGGTGAACTTTATGTAATTTGTGATAAACAAATGATGCGGTTTATACTATGTTAATGTTATGGTAATTTTAGGTAAAATTTTGATGGGTAGCATCTATATTTGAACGGAAAGTTTTAAACTTATGATTTATAATTATGAATGTCATACAATGTTGAAAAAACATATGAACTAACTTTTATTCGTGAAACCGGTCTTCACAAAATTATAAGATAGAAAGTTCTTGGAAGGCTTGGGAGGTCCATTCAATACTTAGAAGAAGCTCGGGATCGTTTAACATCATTCATAGTGGATCACCGGCCTGATTGTTTTAATTTACCGATGATTTCATTTCTATCTTATAATTTTTTTGTTATGTTCAAGCTCATCATGAGCTAAACTTTGATTATCATCCTAATTTGGTGAACTTTATGTAATTTGTGATAAACAAATGATGCGGTTTATACTATGTTAATGTTATGGTAATTTAGGTAAAATTTTGATGGGTAGCATCTATATTTGAACGGAAAGTTTTAAACTTATGATTTATAATTATGAATGTCATACAATGTTGAAAAAACATATGAACTAACTTTTATTCGTGAAACCAGTCTTCATAATAAATCTATAGCTAATGAACTAGAAATGGTTATTAGAAATCATATCATCTTAACTTTCTGATCATTTGCAGATTCCCTTTTGTTAGTCTGGGAAATCTACAGTAATTGTTATGGTTTTTTAAAATTAATGGTATGTTAAAAAGGAACCTGATCAACTCTTATTTTAACATTAAGTTATGTTTTCAGTAATTGTATGTTAAAAGGGTGAACAATTGTTACCTACATCACCAGGGGCTCGATAGTTATCTATAAAGTTATTTTAGCTTTCCTTGTCACTACGAAGCCAATTTATGATAACTCCGTGATGGCTCGCGTTTATAAACATCAAGATGATTGCATTATTCTAAATCTTTAACCGTATCATCAATTTATCATAGTTACTAAAGTGAAACCTAAATTAGAATGATAGCCTTACTTCACTTAAAAACTCACCAGAAGTCTATATATTTACTTAACTTTTATTTATTTAAATTATCATTTTGAAATGTTTAAAAAATTGGTCACTTAAAACAGACAAATCATTTTCTTTAAATCAAAACCCAATCTGATAGTCAATTATAAGAATTGTTGAGTAGATCTCTACGTGTGTCCACGAATTGATACTCGATTCTTACAATTACTATATTCCACACGATAGGTACGTTTGCATTTTGTGTGTATAATTTTGTATTAGTAAAAACCTTTTAAAACTGAATCTGAGTAAAAACCTATTAAAAGGTATATATATGAGACTAACGCAACCATCGAACAAAGGAATTCGCAACAGACTAGAAATCTTGAACGCCTCTGAAATACAGTGACTTTAAGCATTGCAGTCAAATCAAAAGTTCAATTCAACTTCAAAGCCAATTATTTTAAATGATAATTTAACACTTAAAAGTTTAACGACCAAAAGTAGCATGAAGATTAGAGACTTGAACAGTAGCTTTTGCAAGAGGAGCTTGGAGTCCAATGCAATTTTATGGGCAATTTTGTTTAACAAATCAAGTTCAACATAATAAGATGACCCTACAAAGCATGCCAAAAGCATGCTGGGTAAAACAGACTCTTATGCCACCAAAGAAAATCTTTCAAAGCATTCAGAAAACAAAACATCCTTATTAAAGTTTATTTTTTAGCATTTGATGTTCATTGTATTGTCATAATCAAATCTAAGGAGATTGTTAGTCAAAATTATTTTATAGATTGGTTGATGAATGATGAGAATTGTACTAGTATACTTAGAAGCGTTATTATAAGCATGAAGAGTTTAGAGGTCTGTGAACGTGACCTAGACTAGAAGCTCTGAACAACTCCAACCTTTTGAATTGTCTTAGAAACTTTAAAATAAGCTTTAAAGATATACAAGCCTCTAAATAAATGCTCCTTGGATTCTATCTACTTTTAAGAATGTCTTCATTGTGTATGCGAAGCATTCTGAAGATTAAAAGGCAGAAGATAAAAGGAATGTGTTCATGATATTTAGCACTAATTTCATGAATACAGTTGGTGACATCTTGACAGACACCTTGGGACAAACCTGAGGAGTATTCAAACATGTTTATTTCATGTCCATGGGTGTCAACACTTATTTGGAAGAATTATTGTGGGTCATAGGTAATGGTGGAGCCATATCCTACACAGGCAGATAAAGATGCTTTCATATACCACACAAGACAATAGATTTATGAAAGCACAAAACGATTAATTATTTCATTGATGTACAAGATATATATAAATACAAGATGTTCCTAGATGAGAGGATGACTATACAACAAATTTGAGATATACAAGAATAATATACCAATTAAATAGAATTCAAATATATTCAGATGTTGTGAGTTTGTTGTGACTGATCGAATGAGGTCGGTTGTTATGGATGAGGCTTAACAGTCCCCCGCAAGATGGACCATCGAAAGACTAGTCCAATCCAGGAATAAGATAATGAAACCATGGTTTAATTGGGGTTTAGTTAGAGCGTCAGTGAGTTGGTCATCCCCAGAAATATGTGTAACATGGATTGTGCCATATTGAACCATCTCACAAACAAAGTGGAAATTCAATGCTAGGTGATTCATTCTTGAATGGAAAACAGGATTGGCGGAGTAGTGAGTGGCACTTAAATTGTCGCGAAGTGGTAATAGATTTGTAGCTAATTTTTGATAGTAAGGAGATTAACCATTGCATTTCCATAGTAGTAGTAGTCACAGCCTGAAATTCCATTTTTTTAGGAGCGAGTGAGAGTGGGATGTCGTTTGAAGCTCCAAGAAATAAGATTTGAGCTGAGGTAGACAACGTAGCCTATTATACTATGATAACTGGGTTTATCACTCGCCTAATCTACATGAGTAATGCATAAAGTTGTAATGGTGAATCGCATTGAAAAAATACCATAATCCATGGTACCATGTAGATCAAAGAACTCTTTTTTAGCAGCTTAATGAACAACGGTAGGTTTATGCATGAATTGAGAGAGTTTGTTCATAGTGAAAAAAAATATCTGATATGGTAAACGATAAATATTGGAGAGCTCTAACAAAAGCACGGTAATTAGTAGGGAAGGATAGAGGCTCGTCGTCTAGTACTAAGATGGTGAAGAAGGATGATATTGGAGTGGTGGTCGGTTTACATTGACTCATGTTGGCTTTTAAAATGTTGTGAATATACTTGGCTTGAGAAAAAAAGACCATGGTTGTGAGGTATGAGTTCTATGCCAAGAAAGTAAGATAAACCACGTAGATCCTTGATGGGAAAATAATTGGCAAGAGTGGAGATGAAAGAGTTGTGATTGATGAGTTAGGACCGGTGATAATGATAGAAATCGATGAAGAAGCAGCTTTGTTGATGAATAGAGAAGGATCAAAGATGGTTGGTTTAAAATTGTCACCCCCTCAAAATCCACCTGCGGGGTTCTACCATGACACACATGACAAACCAGGATCTCAGACACAGTCATATCAAACGACACTATATGCGTTTTTAAAATAAGCGTTTGACTTTAAATCAAAGTAAAACAAAGTTTTTAATGTAATCAATGCGGAAGCGTAAACGTTTGTAAATCCATAAGTAATAAATGAGCAAAACAAGGCGCCCAATGAAAAGTAGTAAATGTAAATGAACTTGCTTTCAAATGATAAAGATGATGCATCAGCCTCAGATATGCAACCCTAGCCTTAAGCATGCCTACAACCTAAGAAGACATGCTAAAATGTGTCAACACAAGGTTGATGAGTTCACAGGTTTAAATCAGTAAATATGTTTAAGCGTTTGCTTGGTAAAAGTAAACAAAGGTATACCATAGGTAGCTAGCCTATATATCGAGTTACTTAGCTTTTGGAACCAAAGCTGTCTGTTTGTGAGTTGTTTTGCCTTCTGTCATGTCTTATCACAGAACAATTGCAAGTGTCTAGGTCAATTAAACACCATGTTCGACCTCCATTCGAGTTAGCACGACTAACACGCGTGGGGTTTGTCAAACCCAGTAGTACTACCCAAAATTACCTCGCTATCCCATTATTAACGGTTCGAGTATGTAAGGACTTGCTTGATAATGTTTGCACTACAGTAACAAGCGATATACCAATAATAACAAAACTAGATAAAATAGTTTGCATGCTTCTCCCCCAAAAAGAAAAGTAAGTAAAAATGGGTCGTGAAGACTCACCTTAGATGCGCAGGAAAAAACCTGAAGTGTATAAGTTGAAAGCTAATCGTTACCTAACAAATATAGGTCCATGAGTGTTTGTACATAATAAACATAATGAACCCCGTTGTATCCAAACAACGTAAACTGTTAGTGTGTTCGAGAAATGTTTGACAAGTTTGACAAATTGATTTTTTGACCAAATTGACTTTTGTTTACCAAAGTTGACCCGACTGACCGACCTGTTGGTGATTCAAATAAGTAAAATTATGTTTAGTCATGCTCAAATAGTTTAAATAATGATTCACATACAGTTTCATATCAAAAATCTATTTTTGGAAAGTTTCTATTTTTGGAAAGTATGACATCGTTACACATGTGTAATCCATTTCAAGATTATAAAGCACATCACAACAAACATAAATCAAACCATCATATCATGTTATACACACATCATATACATCATTCATCACATCATATCACAAAATTTTCTATAAATAACAAGCGTGATCGTACAAAACGTTGTTCATAATTCGATTATTCCCAATCCACTCATATGCTCTAAAATCATATAACAATTATCACATCTCATCAACATGCATAAATCATCATCTATAAACCAAATTACCCAAAAATTTTCCATTAATGGAAAGTACCCAAAAACCGAATCGAAATCAAAAGTTCAAAACATGAATTTTCATCCAATAGCATCAACTAACATCCTAGAACCATCAATTCAATCCAATTTCATCTAATTCATACAATTTCTACAAAAGCCCCAAATTAAGGTTTCCATTATAAGCAAGTCTTGGTTTTTGATCAAAACAACACAATTTCACAAACCAATCCCTACAAACATCATTATATTGAATACTAACACATAATCAATCATAAATTTCAATCAATTTTAAGTTTTAATTCAAGTTTGGATTTCTAGGGTTCATGTTCATCATGATAATCAAATAACATGAAATCAAACATAAAACTTACTTGTTGATGCAAGGAATCACGAGCTAAAAGTGTTTTGATGCAAGAAACGTCCGAATTCCAACTCTAGATGCAAAAATCAAAGCAAAACACGTGTGTCTGTGTTTTTGTTAGTAGATTTTCGAAAAAAGGGGAGGGGAAAGGGAAGGGGACGGTTGGAATGAAGGGATTAGGGTTGGGGGTTGGGTTTTATACTTTATTTTTACAAGAAAGGCATCCGTCGTTTCATAAAATCGTTTTATTGTTACGTGATTGCACTTTTTCTACAACAAACCACCAAATACTCACATAATATAAATGAACATTATTAACATGAAATAATATTTAGTTTGCTAGTTTAAAGTCATTTTTATAATAATTAGGCTTTAAAAGTCGAAAATGCGTAAAAACACGTAAGTGTTAGAAAATTGTCAATTTTCACAACCAAGCTACACATTTAATCACATAATCATATAACACATAATTTCACACCAATTATGATTATTTGAAAACTATTTGACAAATCACCAACGTTCGATGACAGACGTGTGTGTGATCCGTCAATTCTCCAAATTACCAATACGTAAAATGTTCATAAATGTTTTTGCAATAAATGATGCATTTAAGTGACAACATTAAATGCATGAATGTATGATCTGAAAAAAATATTCGTATTGATCAGAAAGTGACCCGAAAATGCTGGGTGTCACAAAAATGAACCGAGAGAAGGTATGATTTAAGTTCTTCGTACCAAGCTCAGAATGCTTGATGAAATCCATAGATGACTTGTTGAGTTTGAAAATATGATGAGGAAAGGAAGGGTCGGTGAAGCTGGGGGTTGCATCATGTAGTCTTACTCAATGAGGGTGCCTTGAAGAAAGGTGTTATTTATGTTGAGTTGTATAAGACAACAATTAGATAAGGTAGTGAGGGAGAGGATACGACTAAGTGTAGCCGGTTTGACAACTGGACTGAAGATTTTCACGTATTCTAACCTCAAGGCGTTGGTGAAAACCTTTCGCAACCAAGCATTCCTTGAGGCTATCGATCAAGCCATCAGGTTTAAACTTGGTGCAGTATACCCATTTGTAACCAACGAAATTTGGTGCGATTTCGAAGGTCCAAGTTTGATTGCGGAGAAGAGCATCAAACTCGGTTTGCATGGCTTGGTGCCATAATGGTTGTCTAAGAATTTGAACAATGGTGGATGGTTCGGAAAGGGTATGTGTGGTGGAGTGGTATAAAACGTAATCAAAATTATGGTATTTTGGGTTGGTTTCTTAGTAGGTTGAGTTTTAGGGGCTGGAAAGTCATTTGAGAAGGGTGGAACAGTGGGTGGTGGGGTGTATTGGTGGAGGTGGTTGGTGTAGAAGGTGGCGAGATAGAGGAGGCAGAGGAGATGGGGATCAGGTTTGGGGGTGTGGCTGTGTCATGAGGAAGGGCTATTTCCGGAGGAGGTAGAGGAAGGGTTGTTTCGCGGGGAGAAGTGGGAGCTATTTTGGTGGAAGGAGGGTGTTTGTTGCGGCATTTATAGGTGATGATGGGGGCGAGGAATAGGAGATTCATTAATGGGAAGAGAAGGGTTAGGGGTGACAATGGGATGAATTAGATAGTGAGGGGAAGCCATGAGTTGGGATGAAAAGGGAGGGGTGGAGATTGGATGAGATATTCGTAAGGGAAGACATGTTTAACAAAGTGAACATGGAGATTGGTTGTGTAAGTAACCGGCCTAAGTGTGGTAATTCTTGCCATATGTAATATACATTATGTAACTAGCGCAAAGTATAAAGTTAACAAGTATCTTGTATTCTTGTAAAAGCAAGTATTTCAAGCATGTATTTCCCCACAAATATGTAAAATGAAAACAGCACTACGAATACTCGCCTTGTCTCTTGAGTGAAGTGAGGTGACGTGTTAAAAACGTAATGATAAGTATTTTACTCTAGCTACAAGTAAATAAATACTACTTGAGTTTTATGGCCTAACTCTATGCATAAACAATGATAAATATAATTGTTTATTTAAGGGCTTGTTTAGGACCTTTGTCGATTTAATACTATGCGATAAACGTGTCCATAATTGTAGATGACTTGGCGTCATCCTTTTTATGAAAGATCTTGCGTATATAATATATAGATTTTTTCATCATAAGTCTTGATTCAAGAATACTATTACTTGTATGAAAATAATATATTTTTATTTCGTATAATAAAGAATTCGTAAAAGTGGTCGGTTTTATACAAATGTAAAGAACATAAATAGATATCTCGGTGCACCAACTAAGAATTTTAATAAAAACTCATTGTTAAAATAGAAACAACTTCTTGACAAAAATAAATATTATGGTGGTTTCCATTGTAGTTCATTTTTAAACGGTTTATAAGCAATTTATCATATGTGAACCACACTAAATGCATGTAATACTTAAAGAAAATTAATAGATTAAAAAGCACTAATGGTCTTTTTGGTTTGCATCATATTTTTGATTTAGTCCTTAAACTTCAAATTTTATGAGTTTAGTCCCAAACTATTACATTTTCTTTCATAACTAGGATTTTAAACCGGTGCTTTGCGGCGGGGCGAAAAAACCTAAAAACTAACAAAGACGATTAAGATCTCTTTTAAATATCAAAACATGTTATTAATCAGTTATAAAATACAATGTAGTGAGACTTTTTATCAATCCCATTGCGCTCCAAGCATTACAAAGTATACCAACTCAAATGTTGATCGACCCGTTACACTATGAAGAGCAGTCTATTTTCATAATAGTAACCCCTCTATTATAGTTAGTTAAATACACCCTTACTTTTTGTAAATTCATAGTAATTACAAATATATATTGCATCTTCAAAGGACAATGTCCTCTAACTTGTTTCTGCATAAACTTTTGGCATGAATAAATAAATTACAGATCTCATAGGACAAAGTGGTTCCATCAATAGAAACAACAACTATAAAATGAAAACCCCAAAAGAGATGAAGGGAGAACACACCACCGCCACCATCACGACATCTCCACGGCCAAATCACGTCACCTGCACCAAATCGGACTTGGGGTGGCGGTAATCCACTTCAACATACACCACCAACTAGAGACGGCCATGGACATCCTATTAAGAAGCTGCTTTCATGGAAGGATAGAACAAGCTTTCATGAAATGGTTTTTGTGTTCTGTAGAGGCATTTCACTGAAATTAATAATGAAGATAGTTTCAGTCTCAAATTGAAAATCATTAAGCTCATCTAACTTCACTTTGTTTTCATCTCAATTACTAGACTACATATTGAATTTGCATCATAAACACGTGATGAGACGAATAATGATCAATTGATCTAGATGGTGAACTAGAAAAAATGCTCTATTATTTATTGATCGTTGGCTCATTTCTCACAAGCACAATAAACTAATCAAGTTATTGTTTTGATGCATTAGAATGCAACCTCACTGTTGCAGTTAGTCCAAAGGTAAAAGTGTAGGCCATGACTAAATGAGTAAAAATCATTTTGATCCGTGATAAATGTTGAATATTGAAACTTTATCCTTCTCACTGTATGTTAATTTAGACTGCTGCAAAGTGAAATCCATTTAAAGTCGCATGCAACAAACCGGCCATACACCACAACACCACCACCAAATCTCTCGATTTACGTTTCTATCTCATTCAAACATCAATCAAAGCTTTTGTTTCCACCAAATATTTTGATCAAAACTTTATGTTTCTGTCTGAATCGATGTTAAACATTAATTTTATGCAACTCTCTTTGAAATCAAATTCCTGAAGGTGTGGGGGTAGGATTTTATTATCGTGACAAAATGAAGGGAGGAGGCAAGGAAGAATGCATAAAAGTGTAGTGAGTTTAGGGTTTTTATTTTATATTTATTTTTTTTGAAGAGAAGGTTACAAGAGTAAAATTTACTTTAATTTAACAAACAAATTAACCCTTTTATCTTTTTGGACCAAATACGAAGTAATCATAGTAGTTGGGGACTAAGTCTATAAACTTTAAAGTTTAAGACCAAATCCAAACACAGAGACCAAATGTGTAAATTACTAAAAATAATATCTCATAAAATAAAATAATAAATGCAAATGTATGAATATACATGAGTCTTGTAAATAATAATATTCTCTTTAATATACATATATATAAACCGGTTATTAGTCTAATAATTCATACGTCTCGGGTTAGTATTTGTTTTGTGCGTCTAATATGTTATGGGTTTTTAATAACTCACATAATGAAGACCTTTAAGCGTATAATCCCAATATGTGTCCATGAGATATATCATGTATATTTGCTTGTACACAATTCTAAATACACACACACACACACACACACACTATATATATATATATATATATATATATATTATATATAATATATATATATATATGTATGTATGTATATTTGTTTTTCGCTCAGTGTTAATGTATTGAAAGGTCTTACAACTAAGTCTTGTTTCCGGGTTATCATTAAAGACGTAAACATATATGAACATTAATATACTTGGGTGTATATATTCTTTTAGTTTGGAGGTAAAACCATGCATATATGATGCATGATATCACATAAAATCATAACTAGTTTTGTATTGTTGTTTAACACTTGTCATAGTTTACATGTTGACGATAAAGGTTTGTATGTTTTCTTGTATCACGGAACATCACCTTAAACATGCCAGGTGTGTCACACTATGATCATATAACTTCACGAACATAAATGTTTCAAAATGAAACATGAAGGTACGAAGGGTTATTTAGAACTCCATCACACAAGTGTTATTTTATGTGATAATAGGTATATATATGTGTGTGCGCGCGCGTGCCCGCGCATTGTTTGCATGAATGAGTTAAAAAAAAAGATAAATGCATGTAATATAGGATATGATGGTATAAATATGTATGTATATGCATGAAATCTAAAATAGTAGCTTACTAAAAAGAATAAGGATGAAACTTAAATGTTCTTGCACAAATAATTTAAACTTCAAGTGTTTAAGAGTGTATGTGTGGGTTTGGTTTGTGGAATGCCAAGACCAAGAGTTAGAGAGGGATAAAAGAGTGTTTTGGTGTAAGCTTTTACTTTGCCAAGTATTCTATTTATAGCAAGAGGTAGCTATCCACTTGGACGTCAAAAGAATGATGAAGGTGTAAGAACATGTGTAAAAACAATTCAGATGGTGGAGTATGGCAGTGATTTGATGCAGCCAAAAATGAGGAAATCAAGGGATAGTGCAATGTAGATTGATGTGTATGTAGTAATGTGTAGGATGTTGAGTCATGCAAAATTGATAAATGATATTAAAAAATATCTAGTTTTTATAAAGTTTTATAAGATATATACTAACATATGTATACATTCATGTGTTTTTATAAAAACGTAGTGGTTTTAGATGCAAAATATATATGCACCTCATTTTTATAGAAATAATCACGTATTT